>NW_019168026.1:2418101-2788281 GCF_002303985.1 Durio zibethinus
TTTTTTTTTTTCTAACAGTGGTAAATTGGTTTCCTAAATTTGATAAAGATATTTGGTTTTGATTATTTAGTTAATTATTCTTTTTATAATAGGACGCTTAAAATCAAAAAAAGAAAGGTTTCCAAGAATGGTTGGGATCTTGGGTTAAACCAAAACTATTGGGCCAGACATACTTGAGCTGGATATTAGGGAGAGCGTAAGAATTGGGCTGCATTTCTGACTTTTTAACAGTATCTGACTCTAAAAAGATAACTTGAAGTGGGCTTTTGCAGCTGAGTAATCTACTTGGGCTATCAATAAATGATTAGATTTATTGTTGAAGTTGAACAAAACCAATTGTTTTTAACATGGAAGAATGGGTATAAAAATAATTACACTAAAATAACTAAAATAAACTTAAATTTATCATTTTATTTATATAAATCTTTATATTTTTATTACATCCAAATATGTCATTAACCTTTAATTTGCATTCAAACAAAATGCTTAATCTTTAATTTGTATCTAAATAAACTTTTAACATAAATTAATCTTTCACATGAAATAAGAGTTTATTTGAATACAAATTAAAAAATAATAGTTTATTTGTATATAATAAAAATATAAAAGGCTTATTTAGAAAAGTAAAATAGTTAGAAGGTTTTTTAGTATTTCTAGTCAAATAATTATAAAAGCTTTTCTATACACCTCAATTCCAATGAATTCTGTAATTAATCTAACAAGAAGAAAATTGAAATAAAAAATAAAAAAAGGCTTAGCCACCTTTTATTCATTTGAAAGGAAGCTTAGTGGGTCTGCTTTATGTATTATATGGTGCTTATAACCAAACCATTTTTAGAAGAGTGGGTCAGTTGCTGGAAGAAAGTTGCATAGTCCAGTTGTTTTGCAGTAAAGCATGTCACTTGGCTTCAAATTTTGTATTTGATCCCTTTGTTTTGTCTTATGGTGTATTACAATACTTAATTTAAAGCTGAAAGTGACGTATAAGAAAAGCATATAGTAGGTTGCTTTGGCTCTTGGAATTTGCATTGGGACACTTGAAAATTTTAACCATTTGATCTTATTGTAGTACTAGTGCTCACCAATGTGATTTAAGCTGTAGCATAACAATGTTTCTCACTTCAATCATGGTACAATATTCCAATATTATGTCTGCAGAATGCATGGTTTAGAGCATTAAAAATATGTGTCAAAATTATAGTTATCAGGTTGATAAAATTTTAGAAATTCATGCTGCAAAGTTCTTGGTATATCTTGGTAAGTACTGAAAGCTTAAAACCTGCTGCAGACTGCAGATAGGGAATTACTTTGTAATGGGAGATCTAAAATATCTGAAAGATCCTGAAAGAAAGAGATATATAGTCATGGATGCTTGACAAATTTCACCCTCTCCCACCAGCATGCAGTACTTGGGGCTAAGGTGCTTAGATATGCTGTCTTCGGCAACAGAACAATTCGATCAACAAGTTGGATATACCCGCATTGGCTTCATTTGGTTGGTCGATGAGAGTCTGATGTCAGGATTAGAAGTAGGGACAAATGCATTATCTTATTAAGCAATCCTATGTGACTGTATCTTTGCTTTAATCCTGATAATGATGTGGTAATTCAACAGGTTTTCTTGATTATGAGGAAATGGCTGCAAGGTCTTACAATTTGCAGCATGTTCATGAGATCAAGGTAGCAGTTGTTCAATGCACTTTTTCTGGACCAAGCTTCTGCATTGCACTTAGGAGTTGAATATTTCATCCTTAGTCTAAAATCATGATCTCCATTGGGGTTCTTGCTGTTATACATTAACAAAAAAGAGATCATTTGAGCAGGCCATTTAGCCAGAGTTCAATTAATTGCTCTATCTAAAAATTTAGAATGGAAAAAGACAGCATTCATCCATTTGCATTCAACTAGTATTCCAGCAAATTGCGAGACGTTTATCGACGTCCATTCTTGTGTTAATGAGAATCATGACGTTCTCAAGATAACATCTTCAGTAATTACATCTTATATTTTCTTTACAAGTACACAGATTCCAGTCTCAGGAGTTCTGCAATGCTAAGAGTAGTACAAAAACCTCCAGAGCTTGCTGATCAATAGGGCTTTGTTATTCAAACAAATCAAATAAGGATTATAAATAACCATGTACACCTGTTTGTGTTTCCCTTTAAGGGCTTCAACAGTGCCTTAGGCTCGAAGAAAAGTTTTTCTCCCAGGCAACTGTATGGAGACGAACTCCTAATGGCGTTGTGCTTAACCTTGATGAAGACATGCAACAACAACTTGTTGATTAATTTATAGGGAGAAATGCTTCCACCGTCTAATTCTCAATTCAATGAATTTTTAATATGCCACTTTCAAAGTTGCAAGAGGATAAATGCAGTTTTATTTTATTATAATTTGGCAATAGATTGAATGGTTGTTTTCATTGGCATTTGAAGACAAAAGCAATGGTGTTGATTGAATGGTTATTTTTGTTTTAGGGGAGCTAAAAAGCAATGTTGCATGAAAACTTTTAACCATTTTAAACTCAAAGATAGTGCAACATTGTGTCCTTAAATGATGAAATCATCAAGAACTTACAGTTCCGGATGTACCTGTCCCCTGTTTTGCAAGCTGGTAAATGATGGCTGAATTAATCTCATATGGGAACTTGACTTGAAGATAAAAGATTGTTCAGCAACACGAAATGTCAAGACGTGTGATCGACTTGTTATAGATCATAGCTTTGATGTGCATGATATGAACAAAAATAGACCTTAAAATCCTTTTTTCAAGTCGAATATTGTTAGCTTGAGTGCATAAGATTAATCAGTTCTTTCTGGTGCAATATTCCTTGTGAATATATGCAAATGTTAGGCCCTGAATCTGTTTTCAAAGGCAATTACATATGATCATGTAAATTTAAATACGGCAAGATGACATAACATAAAATTTATATGAAAAAAGATATAAAACCAGCACAGTTTAAAAATTTTAACAAAAAAGTATGAGTTTGATAAAAAAAAAAAGTATTTCATGAACTGTGATAACATAAATTGTGACATTATAATTTTCGTATTTTACATATATTTAATATGAAATAGGCACGATTTTTTAATTACTAGGTTTATACATGAAGCTAAAATTCATGCCACATATCTTATATATTCTCCACTTATATTAATTTCTCTAATTATTTTAGAAGAAAAAACGAGTTATCTGATACCATATGTGAAAGATATAAAATAGCACTTTGCAAATATTTCTTTCAAACCATTGCATTTGATAGGATTTTTGGTTTATTATATGGTTGACTTTCACATCTTTAGCTCTTTTTCCTCAAATTTAGTTGATCTGCTTCAATATGACCTCATTGTTTTAGTGCTCAAAACTGTGCAGCAGTGTGCAATAATTACTAATGGAATTTTGGTGTGTTACACAGAATTCAATCATGGAGTTAATGAAATTAAAATGATTTCATTTATTGAAAAATTTTCTCAAATTTCACATAAAACATTTGGCTGAAACATTGACAATCATTGAACTAATGTTAAGGTTTTATCCATATGTGGTGCTATTTTAATAAACTTGGAAGTAAGCAATGGTTGGATTATAGTCAAAACCTGAGATTAGAAATCCGAAGTAAAATCTCGTTCTTCTTACAATTATTTTTTTAAAAATAACATCTTATAAATTTAAAGTTCAAATTTCAATATTTATAATTTTTTCTTTATCTTCGTACTATGGCCCCTTTATATATATATAAAAAAAAAATTAAGGTAAGGGGTTAGTGTCCAAATAGACCCACCAAAAGCAATTGGGGCCAAAATAACTGTATTTTACTTACACCCACTATTTATTTTTTTTTCTTTCTTCCTTTTGCATGCCTAATTTAGTGGTATGTCTCCATCAAAATTTTATAAAAGCTCCACTAATAAATGGCTAATTTAGTTGTATAAAACGTTATTGCATTTCAATGTTCCCCACTCAAAATTGAGGCCTATATTAATTTACTTACCTTTAATTTGAAAAAGAATTCCTCTAGGGTGATCATGATTATGATGAACATATAGTCCTTCATGCCTAGTTATTAAAAGACCCCCACTTCCGATCATCTTGCCCATCCACTTTCCTTAATAAATGAATTATTGTAAAATTGAGATTCAATGTTCAGCACTTACGATTTTTTTTTTTTTTGGCTTGGACTTTTTTTATATTAAAAAAAAATACAATTATGAAACAATTACATAAAATGGGGAAAAAAGAATAAAAATAAAAGATGTTGGATTCATGTGCAATACTTGGTGGACATGGATCTTGATTACATAAAATTGTTCTCCATGATAATTGGACAAATTGACTGGAGAATGAATGAATTTATGCACTGATAAAAGTAATGAAATCAAGGCTTGGGGATCTTAATGGGGGGACTGTAATGGTGGAATTAAAATCAATGGTCTTAACCAAAATTGAAAAGAAGATATGACTTTTTTTTTTTTTTTTTGTTTATCAATAGCTCTAAGAACCCAAAGAAGGAAAAAATTGAATTTGACTCTGCTTCAAAGCTTCCGTTCAAACTCTTTTACAAGTACCAAGCAGCCTTGTGCAATGTATCACGGATCTAAGGGAGAGTCCTGAATCCCATATCGAACATAATAGTAGGGTTACTGGGGTATAAAAGGGTTCACACCACCTCCGCCTTGTGAGACATCTTTTGTAAGACAAAATCGTGAGGTCAAGGGGGCCAGAGCGGACAATACCTCACAAGGGTGTGAACCGTGGCGGTCAGGCTGATCTGGGACGTCGGAAGGGTGAATGCCCGGGTCCCGGAGTCGCGCGGGTTCGGAGCTTAAGTCTCGACCCGTGACAAGTGGTATCAGAGCCAGCCATAAACCGTTCGATCCACGCCAAGCACCTCAAGGGAGGCAGGCATGGTGGCCAGCCTCCGTGATGAGGGCGTCACGAGGTTGGGTGCGGGAGAATGTCACGGACCTAAGGGGGAGTCCTGAATCCCACATCGAACATAATAAGAGGGTCACTGGGGTATAAAAGGGTTCACACCACCTCCGCCTTGTGAGACGCCTTTTGTAGGACAAAACCGTGAGGTCAGGGGGGCTAGAGCGGACAATACCTCACAAGGGTGTGAACCGTGACGGTCAGGCTGATTTGGGACACCGGAAGGGTAAATGTCCGGGTCCCGGAGCCGCGCAGGTTTCGAGCTTAAGTCTCGACCCGTGACACAATGCACTTAGCTAGATAACACTCACTAAGACAAGGAATCTACCTTTTTATTTTCTTTACTCTTGCTTTCCCCACTATGACTTGCTTCTATATTCTCTTCTGATTTGGTTGTTTTTGCTATTTGCATTTTATTTTTGGTTAAAAGGTCAAAAAAGTTTTTGAACAAAATTTTAATAATTATTCAAACTTTTATTATTTTATTACAATTAGTTAGCACTTAAACATCTATTTTCACTAATTAAACCCTTATTAGATAAAAATTGATTAGTTATCAACAATTATTTCTATCCAATCATTCAATTGAAATAAAAATAGTTGTTTAAAGATTCAATTGAATGAAATAAATATTTAAGGGTTCAACTAATCTCAAAATAGAATATTCAATGCTTAATTAATTGTAATAAAATATCAAAGATTTAAACGATTATTATATTTTTGTTAGATGAAATTTTTAATCCTTTTGCGTTTATTTTTTTTATGTCCAATTCATCTTTTGTAAAAAAAAAAAAAAAGCAAATAACAAAAATATCAAATAGGATCTTAATCTAATTGTGTCACAATATAATTCCTTGATATTGTTACAATTTATGTTTGTGTTTAAAACATATATAGTATATCGGAATATATCATCAAAAAAATTCTTTTATTAATTATTCCTGCATATATATATATATATGTATATATTATCTAGTGATCATGGTCCTGTTTCACTTAGCTCATCTTTGCTCTACAAGGGTTAATTCAGTTGGTAAGGAAGGAATTCTTTCATGTCAACTTATTCAATTTTTGTGAAAAGTATTTAAAAAAAATTAAATATAAAAAATTTATTCTTAACATCACTTGAGAAGAGTATTAGATCCATATAAAGTTTAGTTTAGGGATTCATCTGACGTTATATATATATATATATATATATATATATATGGATAAGGATTAAATTTACCTAGCTAGATTTTGTTGCATTGACCCACTCAGACGTCATAAATACAATTATGGAACAAATTTGGAGCTTAGGCCAAATAGCTCACTCACTTTTTTTTAGGGGATTGATTTTTGTAATTAGATTGAGGTTTGGTGTTTAGCATTTGCAAATTTTTATTTTTTAATGGATTTGAGGCTTTGATTTTCTTTGTATAAAAAATACAACTATGGAACAAAACTATTGAACAAGTATAAAATATGGAAAAAAAAACGAAAGTTGTTGTTGCTGTTTAACTATTGTAGGTTTTAACGTTAAAATATAAAATATTTATATATTTTTAACAAATATAAAATAAGAGTAAGGATTCATTTACATTAGTGTAAGTTTTATATTTTTTTATTATAAAAGCAAAATTAAATACATGATTGATTTGGATCAAAATAATATTCTTAATCTTAATCATTTTAACCCAAAGTTTTTTTTTTTTTAAAGTAAAACTTATATTGATGTAAGTGAATCATTCCTTGTAAAATAAATAGTTAAAAAAAGTGATGTTATATATTTGTTGGCATTTTTAGAAAAGAATCCAATTACTTCTATTTGTTATATATTAATTATTAGTATTATCCTTAGTTAGCAGTTGAAACAAGGTAATTTTTTTACTTGTCCACATGATAAAAACTAAAGAAATAATTAAAATTAACTTCAAAAAAAAAGAAGTGAGCTAAAAGCATTTTAGAGGATGAATGATATAAGTAAAGCATGGAAAAATCCTTGTAGAGTGAGTCCTAGATCGTTCACTGATAAGGTCACTTAAGAGTACTTAGGTTGAAGAGTAAGATGAAAATAGGAAATGATATTCACTTATGAAAGCTTTCAACTGCCAACAGAAGGAAAACTTGAAGAGACACCATCAGAATTAGAGCTTATGACAAAAGAATTTGAGTCTGAAAAGGATAAGTTAAAGCAAAAAATCTAAAAGCTTTGAAAAGAAAGAGATCAGTGGAAAGATGAGCTAAAAAACATAAAGCTAGAGTTTGCAAGATTGCTAGAGAATGTGATACAGCATAAATTTCTTAACGAAATATTCTTTAGTTAGTGGAGTATTTTATTTTCATCCATAGCTGATTAAAATTGAACAAAAAAATTATAGAATTATAAAATTTCATAAACAATGATAAATTTGATCATTTTCCTAAAGAAGAAATAGCTAATCTTTGAGAAATAATTTTTGTCCTTCCTTCGAACATTAATGCATGTGGAGAAAATGAAAGAGCAAAGACAATTTCCTTAGATGCATTACAAGAAAATGGAAGATTAGTGGCAGTTTTGTAGCGGCACCTATAAACGCCGCTTGCTTTCGTGATTTATAAAACTTAAGATATTTATTATCAAAACACCACTAAATATTCAAATAGGGGTGTTGTTACTTATAAACGCCACCCAAGACTTGATATTAGCAGTGTTTATCTACTAAACATCTTGAATAATCTTGTCTTAAAAATTTGAGTGAATACTAAAGGCATTTTTGGTAGAAAACCAGCTAAATAATCCTGTTAAAAAAATTAATAAGGAATTACTGAAGATGTTTTTAACAAACAACACTTTCAATAATCCCTTCATCAAAAAATGTATGCGATTATTGAAGATGTTTGTTACAAAAAAACACCTTTAATAATTCCACGAAAAAATTTTATAGGCTTATTAAAGTCGTTTTTGGTCAAAAACACATTAAATAAATATCCTATCAAAATTTTAGGATCATGCAGATGTTAACCATAAGATGATAGGTTCAATCCCTTCCTTTAGCCTTTTTTGGGTTTTTGCAAAGATTATTTGTAATTGATTATTCTAGGCGTTTTTGGGACAAAAACACCTTCACCAATTGATTTAAAAAAATTTTGAGAGAATATTGAAGGTGTTTTTGGCAAAGAAACACCCTTAATAATCCATAGAAAAAATATGAAACCGATTCTTGAAAGCGTTTTTGACCGAACTCGCCTTTAATAATCCAATCAAAAACACCTTTAATAATCTATATACAAAAGTTGGAATGGATTTTTGAAGGAGTTTTTGGCTCAAAACACTTTTAATATTCCATACGATAAATTTGAATCATCAGATTATTGAAAGTAGTTTTTGTCAAAAATGCTTTCAATAACATTTTGTTAAGGATTATTCAAGGCATTTTTGGTAGAAAAACACCCTTAATAATCCATAGAAAAAATATGGAACGGATTCTTGAAGGTATTTTTTGGCTAAAAGCACCTTCAATAATCCATTCAATTAATTTTTAGTTAGTATTATTGAAAGTGGTTTTTTTTTTAAACCACTTTCAAAAATCCATACAAAAAAATTAGAACGGATTCTTGAAGGCGATTTTGGTAAAAACCACCTTCAATAACATTTTGTTCGAGATTATTCAAGGCATTTTTTTAGTAAATATGCCCTTAATAATCTATAGGAAAAATATGAAATAGATTCTTGAAGGCATTTTTGGATGAAAGTGCCTTCAATAATCCAATTAATAAATTTTTAACAGAGATTATTGAAGGCAATTTTTGTCAAAAATGCCTTCAATAATCTATACACAATATTTGGAATGGATTCTTGAATGCATTTTTGTCTCAAAACGCTTTTAATATTTCACATAATATATTTTTAGGTGGGATTATTGGAGGCGATTTTGGTTAAAAACGCCTTCAATAACATTTTGTTAAGGATGATTCAAGGCGTTTTCCTACTAAAAATGCCTTCATTAATCCCATCAAAAAAATATTTTTGATATTATATATGTCAAGTCAGTTGTAGGTTTATGCCCAGAAAATATTTAAAGTCAGTTGTATATTTATGCCTAAAAAACATTTGATTCATATATGTGATACTACAAATTACATTTTAGAATTTATATAATGAATATTGTTGTATTTTGATAAATTAACCACACATCCGAATTTAAAACTGATAACATTGCCATATTAATATACTTTTTTGAAATAATCGTACTCAACAATATCATAATCTACAAACTTAAATTTTCCATTCAACATTGAATGTTAAAAACATTATAACAATTTATTTTTCATATATTTACATTCAACCAACAATGTTTAATCTTAAGATTTGTCAATATTGATAAATGATAATACATACTCACACCATTCTTTACGGACTTCATCCAGTCCCTCTACCGTGAAGCTTTCTTTACTCTCCCACTAAAAAAAAATCAAAAGCAAATGTTAATAAATGAAAACATAATTTAGCTTTTTTTTTTTTTGAAGCTATAACGAGTTTATGAAATTTATACTAACCCTGAATGGTATGGTCATAAAATCATATAAAACTATCTCTTGCATAAAACGAAGGACATAATATCCACATTCAGTACTATCGGGTTGGTGAGGTATTTGAAAATAAAATTGAGTGGTTAGGAAACATTTATCTACACGAACTCAGCATAAAAGAATAAATTTCACATTTACCGATAATGACACATATTTTAGTTTTTTTGCCTTTTTATCGAATGCAGATATTACCTTAAATTGAAAAAAAAATTACTTAATACATAAATAAAATTACTTATGAAGAAACAGAAGATATATAATATAATAAAGTGTAATACCTCCTTATAAAAGTCTGAATTTCAAAGTTAGGTATTGTCGTTGGATTAACTGAATTAAGTAAATATGGCATTAAGGATTTTGTTTCAATCACAATAAGCACCTAATGACGATGCAAAAGAATAATAATGATATGCTTAGATTACGCATCATATCAGATTTGGATAAGGTTGAAATAATTATTTATATGAATATAACTTACTCCGAATTATACGGGAGCAAATAATAATTAGCTGATCTTTTCATACATTCAATTACATGATTAGCACAATAAGCGACTGTGCCACTCTACTTACTAATGAAGTTGGGATCAACGAATCTAAATCTATTGGTCAACTGTCTCCCTTTGAGCTCTCTATATATGAAGCTGCACGATAACAATCAACAATACTTGTTAGCATTACATTGTAATATAGATTAATACATATTGAGTGTGCATGTTTGTATTTATAAGCTAACCTCATATAAGCAACAATATCAATAGCTGATAATTCATCCAGTTCACAAAATTCTTTAACCTCTTCTACACCAATGTAAGAAAATAATGGTTTGTCAAATAACCCTTTCTCAGACTCAATGGTTATGAAGTTTCCTTCGAATAAATACTCCAATGAATAATTAGATAACTTATCCATGGTAGCCTGAGTAAAGGTTATACTCTGAGTCCTAACATCCTATTACAATATTTAATGAAATATAAGTATTAAAATCAAATCAATAAATATAATAAACAAATTAATATTAAACTTATAAACAAAATCATACTTCATGGGTGGTAACGGAGGTTGGGTTCGTTGCCTGACTTGCAACAGAAGCTTGTCCAACGTGAACGATGCTATCCAATTGGCCTACTGGCATGCTATGCTGCATTACTGCCAACATGGCCTCTAAAGCAGTGAGTCTTTGCTGTTGCTCATTGAGGTATTGCTTTTAGTCATCAAGTCATTGTTGTTGTTGTTCACTGATTGCTTCATATTGTGTATTTGTCATTCAGGGGATTTTGGGTTGATTACTAAAAACTTTTGATGTCAAGATAAATTTACCAACCCCATGAACCCGACCAAGCCTTTTTTAGCACCTAATGCTAAAAACAATGGATCTTCACCATACTGGGTTGCTAGTTCACCAGATTTGACTTTGACAGCATAATCATCTTAAAAGACAATAATAAGATGGGCTGTAACAACAAATCTATACAAGCTAGTATATAGTCATGCCTACAACCACAATGCCAATCTTACATGACATTAAAAAAGTAGTTATACATATAATCTTTTTTATCATTTCTTTGGTTGTTTCATCTGCAAAGGATCCATCCTTTCGTAGATGTCTTTGTTTCTAAACATCTCATCTGAAAATTTCGGTGCCAAAGCTCACTGATTCCTATTAAATTATCGCAATATAAGAATCAAAATGTATGAAATAAATGTTCATAAATATTCATTAATGAGTATAAAATAAGTGTGCAAATACATACAAGCTCATACTTTACATTTGCATATCCTTTTCTCGTTGTCCAATGGTGATATTGTTGTTTGGCTTGAATGTTCCATTGGTTTTCTTTAATTTTCTAAAAAAAAAAAAAATTACGTCAATCACATATGAAGATCAAAGGATATATTACATAAAGACTTATAAACAATTTTTTTAGTAATGGGTTTACATATTGAGAAATCTTCTGAAAGCCAAAATCAAACAAAATTTGTTTAATCTTTAACACTTATTATATCTGCATATGATGTAGGTGAAACAACCAATACATCACCTTGATCAGCCAATGGTAAAATATATTGGGTTGTCAATCTACTTTTAAAGTCTCTGAATGCTTTCCTAATAGATTACAACACAATCTTTTTACAGTCAATTGAGATGTCGAATCGTTCCTAAATAATTTAACACAATTAGTATAAACACATTGAATTTCAATTAAATGATTATTTAACAAATTTTATGAAATAGTTGAATAAACATACCATAACCAACTACCATATATCATCTTTTAGATCATCAGGAACTCATTGTCAATTGGTATACGTAATTGAAATTTTACCATAGACGACAGCTCCAATATGAGTAGCCAGCTTGACAGCTCCTTCAGACATAGACTACCTACTTTGATTGAAGTCAATATGAATTTTTGTGTCACTTACTTTAATTTATTTATTTGGGCCCTTTTTCTTTCTTTTTTAGCCTACAGGTGTATCTTATGCATGTTTAATAGAAGGAGAATTATATTGTTTAGAGTCCATAATACCTGTGATTTTGATCATAATTATACGAATTACACAAAATGATCGTCTAAATTTAACACTGTACGTAATTAAACACAACCAATACCGTACTACGTACAGAAATACCATTTAAGCAAATCAATCAACAATATGTTTAGAAATACTCTTTAGCAAACCATTCAAAAACACCATTCAACAAACCATTCAGCATTCGATTTAGCAAACCAATATCATACAATACTATTCAGCAAAACAATATCACACAATACCATTCAGCAAACCACAATATTTAAAGAAAACTATACAAAAACACCATACATGCAATGAAAGGTGCTTGGATGACTATGCTTACGGTGAAATTAATAAAAATATATATGCATATGTAAATAGTAAGAAACCAAAAAAAATACCTCTATCAAATAATATAAATAATACAATAAAAAAATAAAAAATTAAAAAATAAAGATATACCGATAAACAAAGATGTGTGCGTCGTTGATTTGTTGAAGGTTGATGACGACGATAGGGATAAAAAAACCAAAAGTCTGATAAAAATGTGTTTATGGGTTTGGTTTGGTTGATTAATGTAGCTGTTAATCATTCTCTATACTAACAGTTTGTGATTTCGATATTCAAGATAGGGGAATGAATATAAAAATTATAAGTGAAGGTATTTTTTGGAAAAAATACCTTCAATAATCCTCTTAAAATTTTAGTTGGATATTATTGAAGGCATTTTTACTAAAAGATACCTTTAGTAATCCAAAAATAATTTTCAAAGAAAATTATTAAAGGTATTTTTTCTCAAAAAATGCTTTTGATAATTCTGAACAAAATTTATTGAAGATATTTTTAGTAAAAAATCGCCTTCACTGATATTCTCATGATAAAAATGGAAGGAATTAGTGAAGGTATTTTTCTAGAATAAATGCATTTACTAACCATTTTAAAATTTGAGTAATAAAATATTAAAGGCATTTTTCACTAGAAGACGCCTTTAATAATCCTAAAAATTTTTAAAAATAAATTATTAAAGGTATTTGTTCTCAAAAAATGCCTTCAATAATTATGAACAAAAATTAAAAGGAATTAATGAAGGTATTTTTTTAGAATAAACGCCTTCACTAACCATTTTAAAATTTGAGTAGTGAAATATTAAAGGCGTTTTTCACTAGAAGACGTTTTAATAATCTAAAAAATTCTTTAAAAAAATTTATTAAAGGCGTTTGTTCTCAAAAAATACCTTTAATAATTATGTACATAAATTAAAAGTAATTAGTGAAAGTGTTTTTCTAAAATAAACACATTCACTAACTGTATTAAAATTTAAGTATTGAAATATTGAAGGCATTTTTCACCAAAAGATGCCTTTAATAATCTAAAAAATCTTTAAAAAAAATTATTGAAGGTGTTTTTCTAGAATAAATGCCTTCACTAATCATCTTAAAATTTGAGTACTAGTATATTGAAAGCATTTTTCACTAGAAAACGCCTTTAATAATCTTAAAAATTTTTAAAAAAAAATTATTAAAAGCGTTTGTTCTCAAGGAACGCCTTTAATAATTATGTACATGAACTAAAAGAAATTAGTGAAGGTATTTTTCTAGAATAAACACCATCACTAACCGTTTTAAAATTTGAGTATTGGAATATTGAAGGTGTTTTTCACTAGAAAACGCCTTTAATAATCTCAAAAATTTTTTAAAAAAAATTATTGAAGGTATTTTTTTGGAATAAACGCCTTCACTAACCGTCTTAAAATTTAAGTACTAGTATATTGAAGGCGTTTTTCACTAGAAAATACATTTAATAATCTCAAAAAAATTTTAAAAAAAATTATTGAAAGCATTTGTTCTCAAAAAATACCTTCAATAATTATGTATATAAATTAAAAAGAATTAGTGAAGGCATTTTTTTAGAATAAACGCCTTCATTAACCGTATTAAATTTTGAGTAGTGAAATATTGAAGACATTTTTCACTAGAAGATACTTTTAATAATCTAAAAAAATTTTTAAAAAAAATTATTGAAGGTGTTTTTCTGGAATAAACGCATTTACTAACCATCTTAAAATTTGAGTAATAGAACATTGAAGGCATGTTTAACTAGAAAACACCTTCAATAATTCTCTTAAAATTATTGAAGGAGTTAATGTAAAAAACACCTTCAATAATTTCCTTCAAAAATTAAAACGAATTAGTCAATGTATTTTTCTGAAATAAATGCCTTTAACAATCCCTTAAAATTTTAGTAGTGTAATATTAAAGGCATTTTCTTCAGAAGACACATTTAATAATCCCAAACATTTTTTAAAAGAAAATTATTGAAGGTATTTTTAGTAAAAAACCGTTTTCACTGATATTCATAGATAAAAATGAAAGAATTATTGAAGGGGTATTATGCAAAAAATACCTTCAATAAATACACATAAAAATTAGATGAAATTAGTGAAGTCATTTTTAGGGAGTAAACCCCTTTAATAATATTAAACAATTCTACTACGACTCTATTGAAAGTGCCTATAATATATTCAAAAAATATTTAAGAGAAAATTATTGAAGGTGTTTTTCTTAGTAAATGCTTTTAATAATCCAGTCCAATAAAATTATCTCCAAACTTAGCGCATCTAATCACCAACTTCAAGCTTTATCTTTATTATTTTAGTATTTCTCTTTGCAAAACAACTACAATTTACTTTCTTTTTCCTCAGCTTTTAGTGTTCGAGCATTGTTTTTTAAAACCTTATTTCGACTATTCATTAGTTATTTACTTTAGCTTTTACTTCATTCAACTGTTCCTTCAACTTTTTGTAATTCGTGATTTTCTTTTTAGTTTAAACAATTTTCTCTAAAACCCATCTTCCTCAAATACCCATTTGTAACCTATCATCCAATTCCTTTTTCCTTTCATTTTTTTCTTTTTTTGGGTTTCCTCTTTACCTGTTTTACCTTATTTCAAACTTAACTACAAATATTCTTGGGTACTATCTACGTTAGCAGCAGAGTTTTAACATTTATAATATCAGATAGCTGATAAAATACTTCATAATAAGGAGTTTTGATATTCTGTAAGTACTAGTATTGTTATTATCTTTTGTTTAAAACATAGTAAACCTAAGTATTTTACATGTTCATTTTCATATAAATTATTTTTATATATTTGGTATGATAATGTAGCAAGTACTAAATGGATAAGAATTGAATACAAAATTCAAGATTAAGTCAACAATACAAAGATAGAGTAAAAAATTTTCTTAATTTTGCATTTGAGAATACAAGTAAAGATAAGATGATATTATGCCCATGTGTGAAGTGTGCTAATATCGATTGGCAAATACATAAAGTTATTTTTGAACATATAATTTGTATTAGATTTCTTTCAGGATATGTTAATTGATATTTTCATGGAGAGTTAGTACCGTCAAGATCTTCCACTAGAGTTTCTTCAATTTCAAGGGCTCCCTAACACTAACATGTTCCTTTTATAGTAGATGACATTGAAGACATGTTGCAAGATGCATTTAACATTCATAACCAATATTTTCATAATCTTTCTCTCCAAAATGATAGATTTAATTAGTTTAATGTTGAAATGAATGAATTTGGTGAACCTATGATAGGTGTAAGTACCAATAACCTAGAAGAGAAGCATAAGAGTTTTATAGGTTGCTTGAGGATATGAATAAAGAACTTTATGAGGGATCAAAGCATTCAAGGTTATTTTTCTATGTTCATCTTTTTTACTTGAAATGCTTATATGGATTGACGAAAAACTCTTTGACTTTATTATTAAAGTTTATGACAAAAATGTTTCCTTTTGTAAAAATCCCTAAATCTTGTAAGGAATCAAAGAAGATGATTAAGGATTTAGGTCTAATATAAGAAAATTCATAGTTGTCCCAATGATTGCATGTTGTATTGGGGTGATAGAAAAAATCAGGAATCTTGTCATTTGTGTGGTATTTCTCGTTGGGTGGACAAAAATCTCGATGAAAGCTTGAATGAGGATGGTGATGAAGTCTATGTCAAAAAAAGTCTATTAAGGTTTTACGCTATTTTTCATTAATACCAAGACTTCAACGACTCTTCATATCTTCAAAAACTACATATTTAATGAGGTTGCATCATGAAAAGTTGATAGATGATGGATCATTGAGGTATCATATAGATTTTTCGATATGGAAATCATTTCATTCTAGGTTTTTAGACTTTGCATTTGATCCTCGAAATATTATGCTTAGACTAGCATTTAATGGATTCAACCCATTCAAAATGATGAATATTTTTTATAGTACTTGGCTAGTTGTATTGATTCTTTATAATTTGCCACCATAGATTGCTATGAAGTAACAATTATTTATATTATCTATGATAATTCTTGGAAAAAAAGATCTGAGTAATGATATAGATATCTACTTAAAATCTTTTATTAAAGAGTTAAAATAATTATGGGAAGGAGTTGAGACCTATGATGCATCAAAAAAAGAGAACTTCAATATGCGTACTACTTTATTATGGACTATCAATGATTTTTTTGCTTACATGAATTTATTTAGTTAGAGTACAAAATGTCATTATGCTTGTCCATATTGTGCTACACAGACATGTTCGAAGTGATTATCTAATTGTAGAAAGTTTTGTTATATAAGACATCATCAATGGTTAAATGATAATCATTGATTTAGATTCTAAAAACATCTCTTTGACATAACTGCAGAGTTGAAGAGATCGCCTTCACCAATTAGTGGGTCTAATATCTTATCAAAGTTAAAAGATATCAATTTTACTTATGAAAAAATGACTCCATTAAAGAAAAGAGTGAGGGACATCTTTAAAGGTGTCTAACCTCATATTATGCAAGTTGGTGATACTAATACTCAAGTTAGTGATCTTGATGTTCAAAGTGATAAAGAGGACGATGAAGAAAATGATCCCAATAAGTCTGAGTTACGAAAAAAAACAAGTATCTTTTTTGAGTTACTTTATTGGGAATATAATTTATTATGCCATAACCTTGATTTGATGCACATAGAGAAGAATGTTTACAAAAATTTTATCGAGACAATTCTCAATGTGAATAGAAGATCAAAGGATAACTTAAAGAGTCAGCTTGACCTAATTGATATAAGGATTTACCTTGACCTTCATATGAAATTGCTTCCTAATGGCAAATATCAATTACCTGCTGCTTGTTTTGGACTTCTAAAGCTAAAAAAGATGTATTTTTAAGGTTTTATGTCAAAGTTTTGGGTGGCTAAGCATAAAAAATATAGAGATGTGTGAATCTGAATGAGCGAAAAATTTTTTCATTGAAGTCACATGATTATCATATTTTAATGCAAGACTTACTTTCAATTGTTTTATGTTCATCAATGTCAAAGCAAGTCACTTTTGTGGTAATTGAATTAAGTAACATATTTAAATCTCTATATGAAAAATGTATGAATATAGAAGAGCTTGACAAACTTCAAGATCGAGTCGCGATTACTTTATGCCATTTAGAGAAAATTTTCCCTCAAAACTTCTTCACTATTATAATGTATTTGGTTATCCACTTTCCATATGAAGCAAAAGTCGGTAGGTTGGTTTATTATCGATAGATGTATCCTATCGAAAGGTATTATTTATTAATAGATTGATTAGATTTTTATTAATGATCATGCCACTCTAGTTAAAAAGATATCTGACTAATGTTTTATGTGATAGGTTTTTAGGGAGGTTAAAGTCTTATTATCATAACAAATGTTATCCAGAAAATTCTATTGCTAAAAGATATTTAGTAAAAGAGTGTATGACATTTTATTCTCATTATTTGAAAGATGTTGAAACGAGATTTAATAAACTATCAAGAAATTTTGGTATACAGCATACTAACTCTGCCTACAGTTATCTTTTTCAAAGTTTTAGACAACTAATAGACAAAGCTGAAATGATGGAGTTAGATGATAAATCTTGAGCACAAGCACATCGATATGTTCTTTTTCATCATGACTCAATTGAATCATTTTGCACATAAATTTTTTAGCAAAAAAATTATTCATTACATTAAGCATAATTTATTGTCTTTTTTTATTGTTAATACTTTATCATGATGCTTTGTATGGAGTACAAAAATAATTTGAGAGCTCTTGCACATTATCAATGATCAAATCTTTGAAAGCTTGATAAGTTATTCATCGAAAACTTTCATGAATGGTTAGGAGCAACTGTAAGTAATGCCATACATTCCATTATGAAAAATCTACATAGAATGCTTATGGTATAACTAACATTAATAACATATATATATTATTCCACTTTTATAGGTTTTGAGTGGAAGGCTTGTTAGTGAAGAAGTGAAGTGTCTTTCACAAGGTCCGAATAGGATTATGAAACAATACAAAGGTTTCATTATCAATGGATTTAAATTTCATACTAAATGTCGTGAGAGATTTAGAAGTATACAAAATTTAGGAGTTGTTGTTACTTCAACAACTGCTAGCTATGCTAGTGCTAGGGATTTAAACCCTTTAAAGGGAAATATTGACTATTATGGCATGATTAATGACATCATTGAGTTAGATTATTATGGCAAGTGGAAAGTTTTTAGTGTGATTGGATTGATGTGAATAGTATAAAAAGTATTAAAAAAGATCAATATGGATTTACACTTATGAATTTTTCTCGGTTAATTCATACTAAACAACAACTCATCGATGAACTTTATATTTTTTCATCTTAAGTTAAATAAGTTTTTTATTCTCAAGATCCTAAAGAATTTGGTTGATTTGTTTTTCTTCGAAACACACCTAGAGACTTATTTGATATGGGGTTAGATACTAAAAATGATATTGAATATGGAACTAAATGTTATCCTTTCACTGAACAAAATTTGGATGAAAATGTCCGCAGTACCTACGCTCAGTGGGTTCACAAAGATGTTACTGAAGACATTTATCAACCATGATGGATCATCTATATTTTGTAATTATAGTGTTTAAAACATAATGTAGTAAATGATTGTATATAATCTTTGCATTCTTCATTATTATATATTTATTGTATTGTAAATCATACATTATTTTTTTATTTAATTAAATCGATATGTTCTTTATATATCATAAGTTATGATTTCTTAACTTCTCAATATCTTTATATATATGCTAAACTAATATCTTTTATATATTTATTTTTATGATGCAGGTAAGCTACAATACGGAAAAGCAGATTGAAAGAAATACATATCAAAGATATTGGTTCAGAATTGTTTGTGGCACTTATTGAAATTGGCTATGGATTGAATCTTTTTTAGGGGAATGAACATACTATCGGATCTAACTCAGTCACTTCTAACCTTTCAACTGATATTGAATTTGGTAATACGAGAAGTCTAGGTTTAGATAGTATCCCGTCAATTGATTATGCTTTAAATTTGAATGCAGGTATCATATACCCCATATTTAGAATTCAACTATAATGATAAAAGTATTACCATTTTACAAATTTATTTTTTATTTTTTACAGTTGATAACAATGATCAACGGAGGACCAAGGGCCAGACAATTTTGAAAGAATTGTTTGCACTACTTTTGAATGAGTGTATTGTAGTGTCTGCAAACTCTGATAGGCAACCAATTGGTGAAGAGGCTCAACTGTTGGCTGGATTTCTAGGCATGCTTGCCAGTAATGGAATAAAATTGCTTATTCATTATGAAACATGGCATAAAGTTCTAGCAGAAGTTACGATTAATGCTTTAAACTTTATTGAGGCATTAGTATAATTAATTACATATCAAAATATAATTATTTTACATTTTGTTTACTTATTCAAACTTTTCTTATTGTATTATTACAATTAAGATTTGTACTTGAAGTATCAACTTCATTTGTGCTTAAGTCATTGGGAAAGAAATGGAAAGATTATAAGCATAATTTGAAGAATAAGTATTTTGATCTAAATACTACTATAGACGCGACGATGGAAAATCTATCTCGTAATGTGATTAGGTGACAATATAAACAATTAGTTAGATTTTATTTCTCAAGAAAATAAGAGGTACTAATTTATAACTTTGTATAGTATAATGAAATAATGAAAGTGTTTTATGCTTTAAGTTGGTAATATTTGTATTTCTACCATGTACGCAGTTATTTTTTATAATAGGAAAGAGAATATATTGGGATTGGTGGCATAAAGCAATAGAAATATAGCCACACAAGTGGATCAAAAAGTTTTACAAGAAAGCAAAAAGAAATAGAAGTCTATGATTTTAAACTAATTCCAATGAATGAACCTTTTGTGCCGTTAAAAGGTAAATATGCAAATTAATAGGTATTGTTCTATTTTAATAGTTTTGATAGTTTTAATACATGATATTAAACTTATCAAAAGTTTTAAACTTAGTTGACACGAATGATATGTATGAAAAAGTTTTTGTTTACGTCTATTTAGGCAAAAATACAAATTTGTTGTTATTGTTGTATTTTAATAGTTTAGATAGCTTCAATACTTAATAATAAACTTGTCTGATTGATCGAACTCGATTTTTACAATTGATATGGGTGAAAAAGTTATCATTTATGTCTATTTGGGACTATTTTTGCCTTTAAAAGGCAAAAAAACAAATTAAACCTTTGGATGGCTTTCAACAATTTGAATGGCTTTAATCCATGATATTAAACTTGTCCAAATAATTGAATTTGGTTTCCATAATCGATATGTGTGAATGACCAAAATGCTTTTATTGTTTACGTCTATTTAAGGCTATTATATTGTTAAAGGGCCAAAATATAAATACATGATATTAAAATTATTTGAAATTTTTGAACTTAATTGACAGGCTTGATATGCATAAATAAATTGCAATTGATATGTATCCTATCAAACAACATATGTTTTTGTATAGGAGATTGAGATGGGTAGTAAAATTGGATATGTGAAACTTTTTCGCTTAACACACACAAAAAAGATGGATCTTACGTGAATGTTAAAACACAAGAAATTATAGTAATTTGTAACATCTATTTTAACAGAAAGTAAATATTTACTTTTTTTAACATATCATCAATTAATCATTAAACTTTATAGTTGTACATGACTAATTTATAAGAGAAAGCGAAAGATAAAATAGCTGCTGAGATTGAAGTAGCATCTGATATTTCTTTCAACATGTAAGAATTAAAAATCAGATATTCATAGAAGTTGCTAGAAAAGAAAGGCATGGACGAGTCCAAGGACTTGGATTGGGTCCAACACCATTTACCTACTATGGATGTAGCTCTTAGCAATTTATATTCTCAGCAAGTTAGTATTCGTAAGATATTTCAATATTGAGAAAGGAGTTACAAATTATGCAACAACATTTTCAGCAAATAGAAGCAGGAAAAGAATAAGAGCGTGCCAAAATTAACGAAAAACGTGCTAGAATGGAGCAAAAGCATGCAAAATTTTAGTAGTTGCATGATCGATTCGATTATCTTATGAATTTTGTGCAACAACAATTTTCAAGAACTGATTTCGGTGGTCCACCAACTCAGGTATTATATTTAGTAAATATTTATATTTTTTTAATAAAAAAAAGCTTACAATAAAGTGTTAAAATTGTATGGTATTATTCAGTAGGTTCTTGAGCATGCTAGTGATCAAGGTAAAAAATTTTTTTCATCAATTGGCAGCCTTCAAAATCTATGCAATCATTAATTTCATACATTTTAATATTTATTTTGTTAATGTATTAAAAAATTTTGAATGTTATTATACTAATTATTAAACTTTGTGTTAATTAGATGCATATTTGAATGTGAATTAAGTTTATATTAATTTTAGTTTTTGAATTTAAGCTCGTTTATGAAATAATAATTATTAACAAAAAATTTTTATTTAAAAAAATACATTTTTTAATTTTGCGAGGTTTGCGTTCAAAAATATCGCTAAATGAATAATTTAGTGACATTTGTACCATAAAATGTCACTAAAAGTAATGGTGCTCTTACTAGAAAATGCCGCTAAATTAGCAGCATTTTTTGATACAAATGCCACCAAAGTAACGATATTTTTTTGATAAAAACGTCACTAAATTAGCGACACTCAAAGATACAAATGCCGTTAAAATAGTACCATTTTTTAGATACAAACGTCACTAATATAACGATATTTGCATATACAAACGTCGTTAATATTTGGCATTTTTACTTTCTACGATGCATATATAACTGGCACTCTGACTGGCATTTTTGCAAACGCTGCAAATCTTTAGTGACATTATAAACGCCGCTAAACATTAAAAAAACGTTACTAAAAACCTAAACCCCTGTAGTAATGTGAAGCAAATATGACTCATTCTCCCAACAACCCTTCTATCTGTCCAAATAAATAAATAAATAATGAGAAGCTTCAAGTATTGTTCATGTGTAAATCATATGTTGTAGATTGTTCAAAATTAATTTAAGTTGCAATTAATTCATTAATTATTACTCTTGTCGCTCTTCTACTTCTTTTGAAAATTAATCACATAAATGATGAATATGTACGAAGAGATAACATCTATTATCCAACCATAAACTTTATTTTGTTGGAATTAAACCAAGCTTGACGTCATGCCTCACCTCATCACCACTTTTGCTTTTCACTTCCCATGCTTAACGCACCAGAACCTTGAGTTAATAGAATTACTCTTGCCTTATCTCTCTTGTTTTCCTTAGCTTTTCTTCAAACACCTAGTGTGTAGGGTAATTGTGCACTAGCTTAAGCAACTAAATTCTGGAGTATTGATTGCCTGAACACTTGTTCGATTGATCTTGGTCTCTAGATGATTCATTCTCGGATTTAAGAGCTACACGAACTTAAAGTTAAAGTCTCGGCCTGTGATAAATGCATATGATTTTTCAATTCATGAAAAAAAATAATTGTTTTTTTATCACAAAATAATTCTCAAATAATCATTACTATGTTGGGAAACATTATAGTGATATTTAATCAAAGAAATTTTTAATTGATATACATTGGATCAAAGCAATTTTAACATAGTGTCAAATGAAAAAAAGCATAAAGAAAAACAAGTTATTCATTCTCATTATAATGAATTCATCCTATACTATATATTTTTTTCAAATCTTCAATTTGATTATTAGCATAAAAAAAAAATCACTACTCTACTTTTGCAAACATACAAAAGTGTTTCCTCCCAATCTATGTTTGGCTTTACTTCAATTTTCTAGTACGAGTGAAATTGTTTTAAAATTTGAGCCAAATAACAAACACTAAAAAGGCGTCGATATATCTATATATATATATATATATATATATGAAAAGGATCCATTTATACTTAGTTTAAAAGTTACATAACACTTTTTTTTTAATTTTTTAATCAAAATTAAATTTGTAACATTTATACTTAATTATTTAGATCTAAAAACAAAAAAAAAAAAAAAACTTTTACATTAATGTAAGTGAATCTCGACTATATATATATATGAAAAAAAAGGAAGGGATCAACTTATACAAAAAAGTTTTACACTTTTTTTTTATAACTATTAATTTTAATAAATCT
The DNA here is from genome assembly GCF_002303985.1 of Durio zibethinus. Next base: position 2,441,619 of record NW_019168026.1, read on the forward strand.
AATGGATTGGATTAAATTATTTTTTTTCATTTTCATTTGTCTCTCTCATTTCTTAGATTTATTAAACTCAATGATTAAAAAAAATGTAAAATTTTTTAATTTTATAATGATATAAGTTGATATCTCCCTTTAAAAAGAAAAAAGAAGTGGGATAAAGGAAAACTTTTTCTTTTAAATAATAAATACGAAGGAACTTCATTTTGCATGGATACATATAGACAATCCAACTTAATTTTCTTTTAAAATACACTATGTTTTATTCTTTTCTTTTTTAAATGTCTACTTCTTCTATATACAATATATATCCCCCATAAGGTGGAATTAGCATACAAATTAACAATATTTTCTATTAATTAGATACAATTATTAATAATTACTTTAAAGTTAAAGACTATTAATATTAGAATCGCTTCAAAATTTAAAGATTCGAGTTCAAATTTCAATTATAACCCAAAAGATAAAAAAAAAAAAAAATCATACATTTTCATATGGAATATTTGCTGTCAAGGAATCAAAATATTAGCCTATCTAACCCAATTTCTTATCCAAAATTAAGCAAGAGGACGTGGATTTTGGTTGTGAACCAGAAGAGGGAAAAAAAAAAAGAAAAAGAGAGAGAGAGAGAGAGGGGCAATCTTTAAGGCACTAGTGGATTACACACCATATTTTTTTGAACAATTATTTTGCCAAAACAATCTCTATATGTGTATAAATTGAAGTAGCTAGTCGTACAACTAAATAAACTAGATATAAAAGAAGACGAATATAATAAGATAATATTATAAATTCAGATTAAATTCAATTTGTTTATATAATTATTTTTAAAAGATTATATAAGAATGTAAATTTTTTTATAGTTAAAAAAAAAAAGGGCAACACCATAAGAAGGAGAAGAATATAGAATTGAAGAAAGTCAGATAAGAGCATTAGTGGGATAACCATTAATTTCAATTTTTTTAATGAAAATAAAGTACATTGAGTATGAATGGAAATATGACCTAGAAAGTCCTTTAATCTCATTCAAAAAAATGTTAAAAATTTGCTTTCCTCATCCCTTGGTGTAAAGTGAACACATTCTAAGAACACAAACACACAGATTTGTTTTGTTCCTTCCCTCTGACCCTCTAGCTCTTAAAGCATTATTAGGGCCATATATATATATATATATATATTATTGTTTGTGCTTGTACATCTAATTGGGAGGGAAGGGCACCCATTAATAAATTAGCCCCCATGCTGCCCTTTTTTGGAGCTTATCCAGGGCAAGGCAGTCTTATCTCCAAGATTAGGGGCACTTTTATCATAAAAATTGCCCTTGAATCACACATGATACCCAAAGTACTCATTAGATTCCTTCCTTATGGTTTATCCAAAATTGTCCTTGAATCCCACTTGGTTGGATAGTAATTTTCATATATTTTCAATTTTTAATTTTTGAAAAATAAAAATAGTATTTTTATTAAAAAATTAAAAATATTTTAACAATAAATTAAATTTACTTTTTAAAAAAATTACCTTAACTTAATAATATTATATAAATATTTGTTCTGTTAATAATAAATTGACTATTGCATTTAACATTAATAAAATCTCCTCAATAAAATCAAATAACATTACCGAATGAATAGTACCAAATTCGATAATGTTTTTGGATTAACTTCAAATTCCAAAAAATATTTTCAAATTATTGCGAACCAAACTATCCTTAATGTGAGTAAAAGGGTATCTTCATATAAGAAAAAAGTCCCAGAACAACTACTAAGTTTTTTTTTTTTTTGTTCATATGCATGTCTTCTGACCTTGAAAGGCTGATATCCTAGCATATATACCATCCCCATTAGTGAGATGTATGTCCTACACTCCCACTAATAATCATTTCTTTATTTTTTTTTAAATTTTAAACATTCATTTTCTGAAAAAGGAGGGGAGGTTCAGGTCCCCTACAAAAATCCCATTAATCTAATGATTTGTTTTTTTTTTTTTCGGTTGGTTGTGACTTTGTCTTAGTGGGGGAACACAAAAAGGGATCATTGTTTCAAACGTCATGCAACACTTGGAGGAAAAAAAAAGTAGTTTTGGTAAATTTGGGCTCCTACCATAATTCATCAGCAAATCCCACTAAAACGAAAAACCAGTTGATTTTGTAATTGTCCCTGCAGCCTGCAAGCACCACCAATGTCCCTTTCTGCTTATTACTGCACAAAACAACTTGTTAACAGTTGTTAACAGTTGTTTATAGTAGCAGATCCTGTCTGAAGCATCCTGGTTGGGGTTGGAGAGAAGTGTATATTCTGGCAAAGAATCTATACACGTGGTTGGAAGAAACCAAATATGAAAAGGGATATTCAAGGCCTCTACTACTAGTAATTCTGGTGGTGTTATTAATTAATTAATTATTAATTAATCTTTCTAATTAACTCCATGTGGATGCCAATTTGGTAGACTTTCATTGGGTTTTTGTTGAATTTGTTAGCTCGAAACACACCTCATGAATCATAAACATATGCTAATTATATAATAAACAGTAATTTGATGGTGGAATGGAGTCTTCTCAACCCCTAGGCAAAATATCTACATGATTTTTTTCCTTGCTTCATTCATTTTGTTTAACGGAAAGCTTACGCAAATTTTCATTTTTCTATGAACATTTTTAATGGATAATTCTTCAAACTTGAACTTGACCCGTAGCAATTTGAAATGGATATTATATCGTGTAAAATATTAATAATTTGTATATTTAAATTAATTTTATGTAAAAATTATGTATTAAAATTGATGTTAATATAAAAAATATCAAATATATTTTTTAAATTTTGTTAAACTCATATAATTTTTATTAAAATTTTAAATCATATTATATTTGTGTTTTTTGTATTTTTTATATCAAATCATTGTACCTGTTTAAAATGGTGAAGCCTATCCTATTGCTGAAGTATATTGTGGGCTAAAACTTAGGGATAGACCCCATATTTCCTTTTGAACTTTGTTATTCCCGTGAACTTTTCTGCAATGCTGCTGCAAAGGGAAATCCCACCTTCATGCCTAGAAGCTCAAACACATATCTGGCTGTTGCCTATTGGGGACTGTTGTGGCTTGTGGAAGATGAGTTAGCAATGCAGAAGTAAGCAATAAGGAAGAGGAGACGTGGTTGAGGAGGTCCCAACTTTAAAGAAAACTTGATTTAATAAGCTGAAGTTGTAAGAGTGCTTTCCTCAATCCATTTATCAATCCCTGATACATTTTCTTTATTTAGAATATTCTCTCTTTTTAGATACCATGCACTACCAAAAGCATTATCCCTTTAATTTAACCTGGATTCTCTAAGTGGAACTGAAAAGTTCAAGGAATTGAGAAATCTACTTTCATTGGTCGGTACATTCTGAAAATTCAATAATTTTTTAACATTTCTGACAGGTAACTATCGTTTTCCTTGTAACAGCAGAACGAGGGCATCTCATTCTGATGCCCGGACATGTCCAAGTTTCTTTGTAGGACTTACACTAAACTTACATATCATCAACCCCGTTGACATAATTTATTAGTAATTGATATACACATGTTTCAATAATCTCTAATATTTAAGATTCCCACGAAATGTTATGAAACATTGACATTGATATGAATATCAATAACTATAATACAATTTGTTATCAGTACTGACGTGTATCTCCATTTATAAATTTTTGTAAAATTCTTTTATATATATATATATATATATATATTAAAAGCTAGCCAAATATTACAAGTTCAGAGTCCGGACTACTAATTCTTATCCAGAGGCCTTCGACCTCTTGGCTTAGTGGCTAAAAGATTTTGAGGAAGGCATGTGGGCATGGGTTCTAACCCGTCATTCCCCTTCCTCTTGTAATGGTTTTGCTCTCCTATAAAAAAAAAAAAAAAAAAAAATCTTATCAAAGGATTTCTCTTGATCATATCTGATACCAAGTGCTGCCTACAATATGAAAAATATATAGTCATCTTGATAATAATACTGGTCACTTTGATTGAGAAAGAGAACAGAAAAATATAAAAGCAAAACCACATCACTTATCCCTCTACTTCAGTGGTGATGCCATACCACTTATTATAGAAATTAAGTGTTTTTCACTCAGAATCGATCCTTTGGAAAGGGGGAAAAATTTATCTTTCACGTAGTCAAAAGATGAAACTTTTCTTGCTGATAAACTTTGATTCTGATACAAACACCACTTTGAAATTACATGCAGGTTCTATCTATATCTAAATCTATGCCAAATCAATCAAATTTAGGATCATTAAACCCTTAAAACACCAACTCTATCTAACAAATCTTTATGATGTGAAATATTATATTATATCAAAGAGATAGAGAAGATTGAATCTGATGCAGGACAATTTAGGTATTGGAGCACTTATCGTGTTACATAAAACAAAAGCAAATCAGGTGTCCTAAACTTGAACAAACAAAAACAATGCATAAATTCCAACACGCAATGGAAGAATGACAGCTTAAATTTGTCAATGAAATTGTGAATTAACTCACTATGCCCTCCTTGCATAATAAACCTATTCACGTTTTGATTCGATTCATAAATATCTTTATTTCGTATTAAAAAATTATTATATAAATCTTTTTTACTAAATCAATTGTAAGCCCGATAATCAATCAAGACATAATACATCATTAAAATTTTATATTTCAACATAAAAACATAAAAATTCATGCATGTTAATAGATATTCATCTATTGAATTTTGTGAAAGTAATGCACTAAATGTAAAAATCTTTCCAAAATAATATTTTAACTAATTTTAACCAATATCTATAAACAAATGTTAACCAGTGTCTATCATTTCCTTTTCCAATCAAAATGATTATAGCTTGATTTAAAGACAATTTTATTTTATGTTGTCTAGAGTCCATTTAATGCTATCTAGTCAAAAAAGCATTTATTGGATGGGATTTCATAATATCTTACTAGATAACATTTTTAGAACCATTAGAAAATCTAACAAATTTGATAGGATTTCTTAAAATCTTAACTAAATATCATTTTCATCTATTTGGATTTATTTTAGTAAACAGCTAATTTCAATTAGACATATTCATGAACCGAGTCCTAAACATCAGTTCGAGCTCAGTTCAGCTTGAGTCGATCCAAAATTTTATTTTATTTATAAAATTATTTTTATCTAATTTTAATTTTAAAGCATATTTAAAAATTATAATATTTTTCATATTTTTAAATATTTTAATATATATTTTTTTAAATGAGTTGCCATGGACAAAACTTTCAAATGGTTGACCTGTTTGACTTAATCTATAAACAGCTTTTTTTTTTGTCATTAAAGGGTGGTAGAGCCCTAAATCAAGGGGGAGGGAGAAGGTTAAGGTTCTAACCTCAACCTTGATGTCTTTTTTAAGGTTGGCCAAGCAACTGAAGATTATAAACAGTTTTAATTTCAAATGATTTCCCTTGCATGCCGTATTATGTAAATTAAGTAAAATATTTAGAATATACGCACTCAATCTTAAAAATATATATATGGTATTATATATCACTAACTTTTTAACAATAAAATAGATTATACATTTGGTGCTATATATATATATATATATCATATAATATATTATATATTACAATTGTGTGTGAGACTAAAAGAATTTCAATCCCGGAAACAAATTAGTGGTAGCTAGATGGCCAATGTCATCAATGTTGAAATTCTGAAATTTGACCCAATCTTTAAACGGTCCATTATTAAATTCTTGAAGCACCGATGTGCTCCCCAAAATCTATTCTTTTTTCTATGTGTTTAAAGTGCCAAAATTTTCCATTACTTTTTAGACTAAAAAACAAAATTTGCTGATCAGTAAAGTTTGGGCCATGATGGGGATTTAATTTTCTTCCTTATTTTTCCTGCTTATATCTTCACATGTCATAACGCAAATTTTCACACAATTAATTATTACATTACATTAATTACCTTCAAAATATAACTCTATAAAACAGCAAACTAGCCACTATTAAATAACTTAATAAATCCTTCTTTTTTTTTTGCTATTTTCTTTCAATTGTTCGAAAGAATCGACTCCAATACCATGAAATTTACAATTTATTAGTAACAAATCAAATAGTTCATATATTTCCATTAATACTATCTCATTTTCATTATGTAAGAAAAAAAAAAGTTTTAATTTCCACTAACAATAACCAAACTCTCCACTTCTCCACATGTCTCTCTCGCTTTCTTTCTATTTTTCTCTCTCATTTTTTCTATATATAAACCTCACTAAATCCCTCTCAAACCCCTCTAATCTAAGCCCTTTCTTTCTCTCTCTCATTTTGCTTTTCTTTTTCCCATTCCTCATCTCCACCGACCTATCTTTTTCTCATCACTACAAGGAAGAAGAAAATACAGTAAGAGAAGAGGAAGAAAAAACAATGGTGAAGTTCTCAAAGGAGCTTGAAGCTCAACTAATACCAGAATGGAAAGACGCCTTTGTTAACTACTGGCAACTCAAGAAACATGTAAAGAAGATCAAGCTCTCTAGAAAAAATAGACTACCTTCGCCTGACCATAACAATGATTTTGGTCGCTCCATTTTCGATCCCATTCGTTTCATCGCCATGAAAGTACTCTCGACCAAGTTTTTCCTCAGCTCCAATAACAATACTGATGAGATCATTCAGGTAAAAACTATAACAGGATATATCAACAAACATTTCTTTTTTAATGTTTTTTTTCATTGATTTAGGGTGTTTGGAAAAATGGGTTCTTGTCATTTTTGCATTTCTTCAATGATTTTGACATAAAGTTGTGAAATTTTTCCTTCAAAAATGGGATTTTCTCAGTTTTTTATTTTTTGTTGCTAGTTTTTCATGAGGGTCCCCTCCCCTGGAGTCATTTTCAGGCTTTCCAGTTCTACTGTTTGTTCGGGGAGAGATAGCTTAACTAGTATCTAAATTCTAAACTGATTCTCCGATTTTCTCTCTTTCCTACTGCTTTTTCTTGAATTTAGTTACTCGTCCTTTCTGTTCTTTCTTTTGCCCACGTACCAGATTATTATTTCCTTTATCTTTACAAAGTTTCAGGTGAGAATTGTTTTTTTTTTTTTTCATTTATTGATATGAAAACGATTTTCTTTTTGTTCCATTTCTCACCGTTTGATCAATGGATCCCATATCAAAGTCTCCCATGATCAAAAGTTAATGAATGTATCTCTTCTATATGCATGATTCAATTAACAGTTAACTTATATAATAGACGATGGTTGATTGAATTGTTATATTTTTTGTCGTTATTAGCAAACTTTTGTCATCTTTTCCATTTCTTGCAAAATATTTCTCTTTTTTTTTTTATTTGAAAATCTTGCTTTCTACATTAATCATGGATATTTATAGTGTAATGTTGAATGTAATCTTGAATAGTGGTTTTTTTTTTTTTTTAATGATCATTTTCTGTGGTACTTTATACTTTGGGAGTTTCTCATTTTGTTACGAAAGCAAATAAGGAGTGTTGCAAGTGCAAATATCACGAAACTATCGTGAATACAGAGGAAGAAAAACAACAGCTTATACCCAAAAAATCAGTAAAAAGATACCAAAGATAAGGAGAAGTTGTTGAACAAAGGAGAAGTTGTTGAACAAATATCAGTTTTAGATTTCACTTTTTATATTATAGGTAAGGAGTAAAAGCTTGGAGGATGGTTCTGATGAAGAAGAAGTACTCTATCAAACTGAACTTGTTCAATTGTTTTCTGAAGAAGATGAGGTACATGTATCTAATTATCTATATACATTAAACATTGCCAAACATTGCTATCGGTTGTACAATCTATTGATAAAATGTTCTGACTTTTAATTTCAGTGATTAGAATTTAAGTTATAAAATTTTTAAGCAAAAAATTTGGAATGAAATGAACCCATTTTTTTCTTTGGTTTCGTTTTTCAGGTGAGGGTGTTTTTTGAGAAGTTGGATGAAGAGTTGAACAAGGTGAACCAATTTTACAAGGCAAAAGAGAGTGAGTTTGTTGAGAGAGGGGAGATTCTGAACAAGCAACTTCAAATCCTGCTAGACCTCAAGCAGATCCTCAGCGATCGGCGGCGGAAACCGAATGGTGGCGTTCTTCCGCCTTCGTGGTCATCTTCTCCCCGCAACTCTGATTTCTCAGGTGAGAGGGTTCGCAATAATTTTGCTTCTCTAAAATATGAAACACAACTAACAAGTCGAATTCAATTTCGCGAGCTAAAGGGCAATATCGTAATTTCGATTAGTTTTTCGATCATGTCTGACGTGGCATGATGACGATGTCTTTTTCAACTTGTGCATCTATAAATGACCTTTTAGGATTTGGTACGATTTTAAGTTGACTTTAAATCATAAAACTTTTTAAAATATAATTAAAATAATAAATTATAATAATTTACTTTAAATTGATGAATGCACATTAGAAATTAAATTAAATATTACGAAGTATACAATTCCAAACATCCACAAGTTTGAAAAATATTTTAGTTCAAATATTTTAATATATTTTTTATTATCTTACATAAAAAATAATGTGATATGCTATTAACCCACCCTAAATTCCTAAAAACTATAACTTAATACTAAAATTTTAAAATTATCAAAATTGAGAAGTACACATAACATATATTAAAATCTTTTATAAAATATTATTGTAAATATAATTTTTAATCATCTAAAATAGACAATAAATAAATTATAAAGGGCGATCGAAGTTAATTTTATGGGTATAATGTACCTCAATTTTATTGAATTTTATCGTTATACTTTTAATTTTATTTTAATTGAAATTTGTCGATGTACATTGGCAAGATCCTAACTAGCCTACTCAACTTGTCAAGTCCCTGTCTTGCAATAAGAAAGTCTCAGTTCACACACAATTCAGGGTTCTAGCCCTGATAATCAATCTTACATTAATTCACTCTAGCCAACAAAAGGAAAATTCTGTCCCAATCTCATATTAGAAAAATTTAAAAATATGATGTGATATATAAATAAAAATAAAAATTTATAAGATATTTTTTCTGAGATAAAATTATGAAATTTTTAGGTTAAAATAAATAATATCTCGTAAGTTGAGTATGAGTTTTCACAAATAATATCAAAACGATTATCAATCAGATAAAAATTAAGTATTATACCATAAAAATTACCTTTATAAGCATGTGAGAGTTCAATCTATACAGTAAAAGTCACTTTTATAATCCCAACATCACTTTGTGTTGGGTTTAACGAAAACATCAAACTTTAATAATAAAAGTTTGTAACACTTTAATTCTACATCGAAAGATTTTAAAAATTTATTATGATATATAAATAAAAATTTAATCCACTTATGAGGTACTTTATATAAAATAAAATCGTAAAATCTTTAATGTGAATAGTATTTCATAAGTTGAGTGTAAATATCTATAAATTCAAAAAAAAAAAAAAAGTAACTGAAATTCCTTGGCATGCATTCAGCAATATTCTTGCTGTCTAGCTATGGTAATTTTTCAGGTTGTTAGTCTCAATAATGCACCTGTGATCCTAGCTGATTGACTTATGCTTGATTTGGATGCACGGTGGAATATCCTTCAACCTCGTGGGAATGCATTTTATTACTAGACCCCAAGCACGATCCAAATCAAGTACTAAGTTACGTACAAAATTCGTATTCTTAAGTACCCCAATTTATTATTATTATTATTATTATTATTTGTAACTAGTTGTAAATAAAATTGATAACCGAATTCATATTCGTCTGAGTTTCGATTCGATTTGAATTTTTAAAATTGATTTTTTTTAAATTGGGATATGGATCGAATTAATTTTTTTTAAATATCAAGGTCAAATTTTATATAAATCTATTTCGATCTGATTCTTTATATATATATATATGTTATTTTTATTTTTTATTTATTTCATATTTATATAAATTTATATTTATTTAATTTTATAGTTATATTTAAAAATAATATTAAATAATATTTTATATTAAAAATAATATTTTATTAATTTCGTATCGAATTAGATTAATTGTAAATTTAAACATATATAAGTCGAAAAAGATTCGAATATAAAAATAATATTTTAATATCATATCATATTTGAATATTAAATTTATAAAGTTAGATTATATTTAAGATGAGTAAAAATCTATCCTGACCTATTGCCATATCTAGCTTGACATGTGAAAATAAAATCATTCACTAAACGAAAGAAAGAGCGATAAAAATTGTAATTAATATGCAATTTTGGTTGATATATATAATGTACATGTTTTATTAATTATTACAGTAATTAATGCAGAAAGCCCCGCAGATATGAATGATAGTTCCAAAGAAGTCTCGCAAACAGATGAGGTGATCGCAGCATTAGAAAAGAATGGTGTGAATTTCATCAATTCAGCTGCAGGCAGGGGCAAGACAAAGAAAGGGAAGCCAAAGATGGCCATGAGGATCGACATCCCAGCTACCACACCGACTCGCACCATCTCAGCTGTCACATCCATGCTCTGGGAAGATCTAGTCAACAACCCCAAGAAAGAAGGTCCAGGAGATTTCATCAATAGAAAGAAAATCCAATATGCTGAAAAGATGATTCGGAGTGCTTTTGTGGAACTCTACAGGGGCCTTGGTCTGCTCAAAACTTACAGGTTTATTCATTTTTCACTATATATCTTAAGAATTGATGATTTAGGTAAATTGAATGAGCTTTTTCAGCCATCATAACTGAAAAAACAAAAGTAAAAGCTAGAGGTTTTGTGATTGCACGCTGCCAAAGGAACATAGATAAGCTGCATGGCAATTAACATATTAAGACAGGAAAGGTTTTTTTTTTTTTTTCTTATTTACAAGTACAGATTCGTGAGAGCGACGGCTATAATTTGGATGTTATCAAAATTCAGTCCAAATTTTCTTTCAATCATGGACCACAACTAGTCGATTGTCAAAAGTGTCATCACTGTCATGCACGCAAGACATATAAGAGGAAAAGTTTAGGGCCTGCATTGAGATTTCAAACTGAAGTCTAAAATTTTCTGGACTGTGACAAGGTTGGCCAAGGTCCAATATTAGTGCTTTTGTAATTGGGATGAAAATTTCAATATTTCAACCAATACCAAACCCCCCCCCCCCCCCCCCAAAAAAAAAAAAGCAAAATCAACAGCCTTTTTAGTATAATATTCTATAAAATAGTTATCAAAATTGCATTTATTTGATAAAGAAGTCAAATTTAAACAAACAAAATGGAACAGAAAGAACATAAAGCTTGTACATGATAATTTTGAGATTCTCAAAAGGGATTGAGAGATGGATGAATTTGGTTATTGGTTGTAGGGCCTCTTTATAGTTGCTATAAAGTTTTTTTTTTTTTTTTTTTGTGTTGATCAGATTCTAATACGTATAAACTATTTTTGGCAGCTCACTGAATATGGTGGCTTTTACAAAGATACTCAAGAAGTTTGACAAGGTAATCTATTAGCCTCATTGCACAAGGCACAAATCCACATATAGAATTGGAAAAGAAACAAGGAAATCCAGATTAATTCATTCTTTTGATGAGCAACATAAGTTGTTTTGTATATCATAAACTTTTTAAGAATACATGCCACATTTATTAGGACAAGTTTAATATCTGGAAGTCACTTCCTAAAATTGGTGTATTTCTGGTGTGAACAGGTATCAAACCAACAGGCATCAGCTAGTTATTTGAAAGCAGTGAAGAGATCCCATTTCATTAGCTCTGATAAGGTAAGTTACTATTTCACCTTCCATATTTGGTAAACACTTGTCACAATATGATAATAATTTGCTTAACATGAACCCAAATTTAGTTCATTTGGTGTATACACTCATTTTCAAAAGGTGACATCCAACATGTCTATATTCAAATCTCAATACTCTTGACATGAGAATGTGTCCTCTTCCTCTACCTAATATTTTGAATATAAAAAGTTTTTGGATTGCGGATCATTTAATCACGCTTGGATTATCACCTTAATTTAGTGATTAACTTTATTCATGACAATGGTATTGAGATCTCATTTACACTACACCTTTTTGTGATTATTGCAGAATGAGAAATGAATGGTTTCTAATAGTTGTTATCATGAATTTTATTTGGTTTTGGTAATTAAGGTTGTTAGACTAATGGATGAAGTGGAGTCCATTTTCACAAAGCACTTCGCCAACAATGACAGGAAAAAGGCAATGAAGTTCTTGAGACCACAGCAGCAGAAAGATTCTCACATGGTCACCTTTTTTGTTGGTAATTAACTCTTTTTTTTTTTATTTCTCTCTCCATGAAATCAAAACCATCAGTTTACCTCTGCTTTTTCCATTGTTCTGATTTGCGAAGTGCCCTAATGAATAAAACATGGTCGGTCATATGATGATCAATTACATATATGGGGTCTGGGGCTCAAAAAGCAGTGGGGCTGACATTCAAGAAATTTTATTGTCAGTGATTCGCTGAATTTCCTCTTTTTATACTTTCTTTTTTTTTTGCAGGATTGTTTACAGGTTGTTTTGTATCACTGTTTAGTGTATATATAATATTGGCACACTTGTCTGGTATATTCTCATCTGGCACAGAAACTGCTTTCATGGAAACTGTCTACCCAGTTTTCAGGTGACCATATTACGTTTGCAATTTCCTCTCTATGAATTTTACCATTTTAACTGCAACACCCCAATTTCATATTGAGATATTCCGGAAATTTGCTATAATGTATATGTTAGAGACTTAATTTTATACTTGTGAAATGTTTTTTGGGGACAAAATTGTGAGATTTTCGGGTCAAAGAAGATAATACCTCGCAAATTAGATGCAAGCCTCTATGTTAACATTTCATAGTTTCAGTTATCACATAGATAAGCAGTAAGTCGACCAGAAAACATGTAACTATAAATATTAATCTGCCAAATGATCTAAGGGTTCTGCAACAGAAATGACCCTACAAGGACCCTCAGTGCCAGCCAAGCCTACTAACATGAGTATCAAGTTTGGATGCAATTGGTAATTGGAACTTCTCATTTTTGTGCAGTGTATTTGCATTGCTAAGCCTGCACTTGTTTTTGTATGGGTGCAACTTGTTCATGTGGAAGAATACAAGAATAAACTACAATTTCATTTTTGAGTTTGCGCCAAACACAGCCCTTAAATATAGAGACGCATTCCTCATTTGTACCACTTTCATGACTTCTGTGGTTGGGGCCATGGTCATCCATCTCCTATTAAGGGCCGGAGGCTTTTCGCCAACTCAAGTTGACACTATTCCTGGAATTCTCCTGCTGGTTGGTTAAACAACTCAATTATTTCTATACTATTTTTCCATTCTCATGCTTTTAACTGATTTTCAATCTCAATATCAGATTTTCATTGCCTTGCTGGTAAGCCCATTTGACATCTTCTATCGTTCAACTCGGTACTGTTACCTTCGTATAATACGGAACATAATATGCTCTCCATTTTATAAGGTAGATGTACTTTCATACTTATTGATATCATTTTTTTGTACAAAAGAGGCTGTTAGGAAATAGGGAAAGGGATTGCAGATACTGAAATTTAAATCCCAAAACTGTCAAGTGCCACCTTTTAAGAGTGATTATATAAACAAATTGAGCTAAATTCATGGTTCGATATCATTTTTTTATTGGCTTTGTATGAAATTTCAGAAGTTGCAACTGAGCTTATTCTTGCTTTGGCTTATTGTACATATATGCAGATTTTGATGGTAGACACTTTCATGGCTGACCAACTTACTAGTCAGGTAATTATTCAATGACAAGCAATGTACACTAAGACAGAACAGATTTTGCACTCATTTTAGAATTGTTGCAGAATCAACAGAATATCGCTTTTAGTTTCATTTTCTCCTCTAACCAATTACAATATTTCATCATCAATCATGACCTCTTTTTTGTTACAGATTCCATTGCTTAGACACTTGGAATCAACAGCCTGCTACTTTCTTGCTGGAAATTTCAAAACCCATGAATATGCAACATGCAAGAATGGAAAGCTGTACAGACAGCTAGTTTATGTCATCTCGTTTTTGCCATATTATTGGCGTGCCATGCAGGTAAGACATGGCATCAGTTTTCTTAGTTTTCATTTATCCTGTTTTTGTTAAAGTTGAAAAAACTTGTCCAACTAACACTTTCTTTCAATTTAATTTCAAGTGTGCAAGAAGGTGGTTTGATGAATATGACCTGAACCACTTGGCTAACATGGGGAAGTATATTTCTGCCATGGTGGCAGCTGGTGCCAGGCTAACATATGCTACACAGAGCAACCACCTGTGGTTTTCTGCAGTCTTGGTGACTTCAGTTGTGGCTACAGTTTACCAATTATATTGGGATTTTGTCAAGGATTGGGGACTTCTTAATCCCAACTCCATAAACCCTTGGCTCAGAGATGATCTAATTCTAAAGAACAAGAGCATTTACTACCTGTCCATTGTGAGTTATCCCTTACCTGATATATTTTAGTATAAAGTTTCTTTTCCATAAAAGTTCTTGATGAGACAATTCTATAATTGCAGGTCTTGAATGTAGTTCTAAGAGTTGCTTGGATAGAAAGCATCATGCGGTTTCGGACCAATCCAGTTCAGACACATTTGCTAGACTTCTTCTTGGCTTCCCTAGAGGTGATCCGACGAGGGCATTGGAATTTTTACAGGTATTTTCCATCCCACTTTTGAAAAACAAGCCCCATATGAATATGATTTTGAAATAAAGTCTTCTAACACTTGAGAAAACTCTTACTGAACAGGTTGGAGAATGAACATCTAAACAATGTTGGCAAGTACCGGGCAGTAAAGAGTGTTCCATTGCCATTCCGTGAGACAGATTGTGACGGCTGAGAAATCGTTAAATTCAGGATGTTCCTGACAAAGCTGGCATAAGAGGGCAGGTGATACCCTTCGGCAGTTCTGTTACCATATAAAAGAAGATTCCAGGGGTCGAAGATCTCCCTCATCAATCAACAATGACAAATCCAGTCCAAATTGTAGAGCTCCCAGTGCAAGAAAAGTTCCAGCATCAAATAGCAATTCTAACCTGGATTTGCTGATATCTGAATCAATCTGATGTCTTAGCCAATAGCCAAAGGCATGTTTTTTCTCTCCCTCTATTCTCTGTTGGGACAATAAACAATGAAGTTTAATATTGTTTTGAAGCTTGAAATGTATATTATACAGTCTGTATAATGATGGGAACCATTGATTTACGGAGCAAGTGTTCTAACCCAACATGAAGCAACAAGCTGCCCATATCATGGGCTGTAATTCCTGGTTAATATTTTAGGATAAAGTTTAAATTGAAAAAGCTAAAAGCAAAACCATAAAAAAAATGGCAAACAGCAAACTTACCGCTTTAAAAAAAATAGTGTTGAGCTTCTCTGCTGTCAAATCCACCCAGCTGATGCCAAATGCGGCGGTTTGAGTTGGAACCCAGATACAAAAACAGGTAAAAAAAAGATACCATGTTTGAGTTCTGACTCACCCAAATTTAACCTTTTAGAACCCCCTCTGTTCTTCTTTATATTTTATGAGATGGAGGAAAATTAATGAGCTTATTTATTTCACCATCTTTACTTAATCTCAAATAGTCAAGTACAATCCCTTTTCTGTTATTATGACTTATGATATGATCAATATTACATTCTTTACCATCTTTTCTGTCTTTTTCTTCGTTATAATGCAGACATATAAATGTTGAAAAATACATCAATCTTGAGGTTGCTGATGACGGATTAATATAGTTTAGAAGGCTATTTTTTGTTTTAAAGACTCTGCTATTCTCTTTGAGAGACAATAAGCAGTGGACTGGACAGTGATCATCGGATTTACACCAACAGCACTTGGCAGAACACTTGCATCGCAAACAAACAATCCTTCAGCTTCCCAGCTCTCACCATTCTCATCAACTGCGCCTTCTGTTTCAGTAATCCCCATCCTACAGCTGCCCATCTGGTGAGCAGTACTGTGGATGACCCAGTTTTCTCCAGAGAACATTGGGCCTCCTACTGGAGAAACTGAGTCTAGAAACTCCTCTAACTCTTCATTGCTTATCCCTTTACATCTGATTCTCTGCCCATCACTACGGTGAGTGCCCACCTCAACTGCTCCAGCTGCTACTAAAATCCTCAACGACTGTCTCAAGCCGGCTTGAAGGTTTTGTCTGTCTAATGCATCAAACTTATAGGTTACTCGTCCTCCTGCACGAACTTTTCCAGATCCCTGATCCCTTATTATTGTTATCATATGAGCAGTTCTGGAAAATTTTAGCATCCTTCTTTTCATGTCAAGACCAGACTCCCAAGGGCATAAAGCACTATATTGTGCTGGCCCTAATGAAGGAGTTTCAATGATGGCTTGCACTTTGTTGTCTGTTGCTACCACCTTGTGTACTGATGTGATTATCCCACCCTCATGGCTTTTCCCCTTTAACTCTGAATCTGAGTCAGGAAAGTAACCCCAGGCCATTAGGACTGGGTGGAGATGAAGGTTTCGACCAATATTTGGATTCTTCAAACCACTAGCATGCATTAAAAGGGGTGTCAAAAGAGCCCCGCATGCTGATATTGTTACTTTGGCTTCGATATGCAGTTTCTTTGTGATATTTATGTTTGAAGTTTTTGCAATTATTCCCAAGCACTTCATTTTCCTTGTTCTGCCTATCTTGTTCTTTTCGAATATGAATCTCTCAGCCTTGCATCCTGTTAAAATCACTGCATCATTATTAATTGCATCTACTAGCCATGTACGATCAGTCCCTTTCTTGTCCCCTCTTCTGCAACCAAACCCACAAGATCCACAGTAATGGCTTTCTGAGGAATTCCTTGGCACTTTCTCAACTTCAAGACCAAGATTTTCGCACCCTTTTCGAAGCACTTGATTCTGAAATCCCTCCTCTTTACAATCTTCTGTGACACCAATTCTCTCGCAAACAGTGTCCATTGCTGACAGATACTCAGGGCTTCCAAAAAGTGGGATTTGACAGTCCTTAGCCCATTCTTGAAGTATGGATTTTGGTGTTTTGATGCATGCTGACCAGTTGATAGCTGAGCCACCACCCACTGTCGAGCCTGCAAGAAGCAGCATCTGTCCGTCAACACTTGGAAGGATTCCTCCTGATTCATATAGTTCTGCCATTGAGGGGCCTTCGTAGGGGGAATAATCTATCGGAGCAAAATAGCTCCCCTTCTCTATAACAACGACCTTCAGGCCGGAACTGGCCAGCATTGCGGCTGCAACACCACCACCACATCCAGAACCCACTATTACAGCATCACATTTGATTTTGCAGACGTTTTCATTTGTATCT
Organism: Durio zibethinus; assembly: GCF_002303985.1. The sequence goes on from NW_019168026.1 coordinate 2,458,939, forward strand.
TCTATAACTTGGAGGCCCTTCCGTTTCAGCGATTGATGAAGAGTCGAGTCTTCTTCATGCATTGTCTCAATCATTCCTTTTTGAAGAGGCCTCTCCTTTGTTACTTGTGACAAATTCTCGACATTGTCTACATGATACCCAATAGCTTCCCAAGCTAGGTTATCACCATCTTCACCTACCTGAAGATAAAATTGTGAAAATGAGAAGTAGATTTAGTATCCCAGTCTTGCAATTTGCTTATTGTATCTAATCTGTTTGTATGTGCAAATAATCGAGGCTGACAGATGTGATTTGCTGCTTAAATGTCATCCTTTAGTTGCAAGCTAGAATATTGCTTTACCAATCAATTGCTTAAAAACTAATGTTTTAAATCAAAGAAAATGCCAAAAGCCGTGAAAGAAGTAACCCAAGACTAGAAATTTGTTGTTTGATTCAAGCTTTGTTTAGTGGTTCACATTCTTCAAAGAGAATTAAGATTTTTTTTTAATTCCATAATATCAGGAATTATAAGTTAGACTTTGTTATTAATAGTTTATCTTATCATACAACAACTTCCACATTATCATACAAGGATTATACATTACTCCTACATTTACTCGGAATTGCATTTTTATTTCTCTCACAAATTGGTTTAAAAATTAAAATTAAGTACAATGATGATGATGATGATGATGATGATGTTTCTACCACCAAAATTTTTCTATAATTGTTAATTTCTAATTCTCTATTAATTTTGATGATTGCTGACACAAAAAATTTCACAACCAATTACTAGATATTACTTTCTACCGTTGAATTGGGGAATATCTAATATGAACTCCAGAATTGAAAGCGAAAAAGACATCTTTGAACTTCAATTGAGTAAGATTTGGACAGAAGGAAAAATTAATTAAGATGAATTATGACTTTTTCTAACCTAAAAAAAGTGCAAAAATTCACGAAATTTTTTCTTAATTAACATTTGTGAAATAATTAATTTTTTTGGGAAACCATCTGTAAAATTTGTTAATTTTATCATATTCTAAGAATATTTAATTATCTTTAAGAATAAAGAAATTATTGCATAGACCTTCCTACTACATGAAATTTTTTTCTTCTTTATATGTCATCAAATGGAACATGTGGTCCAAACTATATTTTTAATCTTTTCTCATAAATAGGTAGACAAGTTTTCATTTCAATTGAAGGCAAGGACAAGATAATGACTAAAATATCAATTGAAAAAAAAAAAAAAGGATTTTGACGCAATTATTTAAAATTTTAAATATAAATTAAACGTAGATTCCAATAAAAAATTAATTGGCTCTACTAAAAAACAATACAATGGAGTAAGAAACTAAACAAACGTTTGTCAAATCTCTTATTTCTCAAATTTCTAATGGTTTGTATGATACTGGAATCACTATATTTCTAATAAATTCTAGATGTCTAAATATTATTTGCTAGTTGCTCTTTGTTATTTATATTTTATGCATAGCTTTTCAAGGGGAGGGAAAAAAAAAAAAACCCAAAATAGAACGCTTTCATACAAAATTAAATGAAAGATTTTTTATGGAGTTGGTTGGATCTCTTTACCTAATTTTTTTTTTATATTTAAGATTATCGAAAATTAAATCTTAATCATTAAAATTAAGAATTTAACATTTTATCACCATATGCCTAATTTGTGGTTATAGAATTAAAATTTTACTAAAATAGGAAAATAATCTAAAAAAAGTTACAATTATTCATCCGTATACCTATATTCAGCAAGAATTTTAATAATTTTTACCTAATTTTGATGTAGACGCATGCAATGAATGATCAGTTGAGCCTGTAGGAGATTCATGGTAGGGCTAACTAATTACATTTAAAAACCGTTTTGATAATAAAAATAAATCATAAAACGCAAATTTCAATGTACAAGAGGACTCCCGTCACACTCTCAAATGGAGCCTAACTCGATTAATTAAGGTTTAGCTTTCGTTAATGCTTTTTTAAAGGAAAATTTATTCGTATCTACCAAAAAACAAAGGTTCTGTAAACAGGTATGATCTATATAGACTCCAGTTTTTTTTTTTTTTTTTTGCCAGTGTATATTGAGGAAATATTTTCTATTTAAGATTTATTTAACATTTCCAATACAATATTCTAATTAATAAGGTTGTTATTCATCGTTCTCAAGAGGAAATTTACTTCACATCTATACAAAATCCAAATGAAAACAAACAAAAGAAAAATATTGTTTAATCCAAACATGAGACTAGAAAATTACCCGAGAGAAGAAAGCGTACAGGCAGGCGACTTTCAAGTAGATGAGAGCAATCCTGACAAAAGTAAATAAGCGGCAATGCTTAAACCACGTTTGCAAAACTTTTTCCCTTTTTTCCAATGGCATGCACGAGAAGTAATTGATGTAGGGCCATTTATCACCTAAACAAAGGGATCCACAAAGCAACAAGGTTCCCAACCTGGTGGACAATAGCAACAGTAGAACTCTGACCAATATCAGACTTTCGATGAATGTTCTTTTGGACAGCAGTTCTGCAGCCTGCAAATCAGATCAAATTTCAACTTTTTATCAAATGACACCGACAAATGAAAAGTACCCTGTTTTAAGATTTACTTTTTGGAAGTTGCGACAATTACAAAACTATCATCAGCTGCTAAGAACCTGACGCAAAAGCTGAACAATGACATGCATACCTATGTTTATGCAGGTGTTTAGACGTGTATAAACATGCCGGTGCATGTTGCTGCAGTGAAAAATGAGGAAAAGTTACCAAAAAACAAAGAGTCTTGTTTTTACCTCGTCTGGAATTGGGGATTCAGAGGCTGAAGCTTCCAGGAAAGATTGAGCAGCCTTACTTGGCTGGTTTTCCTTTCCTTCAAAACTAGAATTTGGTGGCAAAGAAGGGAACACAACTTCAGCTACGCTAGCCAGTGTCTGTATCTCAGCTGAAGAAAACCCATGATTGTATTTTTGCTTTCCTCTCTCTCTTTTCTCTCCATTCAACATAGGCTGCTGACACTTTCCTCCCATTTCGCCCCCTCTCTCCTCTCTCTCTTTTTCTCTTTCAAACACTCTGTTTTTCTTCACTTTACAACTTTTTGAAAGTTTCTGGACCCATTATATAGTTGAAATTAGTGGAAACCTGGAGAGTAGTCTCTGAGGTGTTTGATTCCAATAAAAAATTTAACTCTACTGTAGTATGTTCTATTAAAAATAGAAAATAAAGGAAAAAGTCAATATTTCATCCGGCAAATCATTAAAAAGTTAGCTTCCGTGCCACATTCAAAGAACAGAACAAAAATATAATAAATAAATAAAAAGTTTTCTAACCAATTTCATCATAACCACCAAACTATTTACAACTTTTAATGCTGCCCTTTGCTTTCGGGGAAATTTATGAAGCCAGCATATCAGGAGGGAACTTTACTGATCTCAGAGGCATCTATATATATTTTTTCTTTGGATATTTTATTTGAGATTATCACGAATTAAATTTTGATCAATGAAATAAAGAACGTTACATTCTATCAACGAATTACCTAATTGAGGCCAATTGGAAATATTAATTATATGCCAAAGTTGGCAAATCAGAAAACTTGGGTCACACTCAAAGTTTAACAAACACTTTGTTAGATAGTTGTGCTTGTGCAAGTAATTCTAATCTAGATTGGTCTCCTTCATCTCTGAAGGTCACTCTGGAATGATCCTTATCCGTTTCTACCTTGTTAGGTGTTACCTATTTCTATGGGTTTGGTTATAATTTTACCCATTTTTTCCTGCAATTTTCACTGAGATCAGTAATCCCCATTGCTAAGAACCATTTATGGATAGGAACCCAACTTTGGTTTAGCAATTATTATTTCTTCTTGATGAGAATTAAGCTTAATAACTAAGATTAAAAGTTTCTTGATCTCCTTTTGAATCTTCCAATGTATACCCACTAATATTTTTATTGTAAAACTTATGAAGTGGAAGAAACAAAGGAAAGATCTGGGCCAACCCTATTTTTGGAAATAGCTAGATCTCTACTAATGGATAAAAAAAATTAAGGAAATAAATATCGAATACTTATAAGATTTAAGTTTTATTTTCAATACCAACAATCTTTTTTTATGAACAATTTATAAATTCAATGTAAATTCTAGCAAAAGATTATGGCATGTCATGGTCTGAATAAAACTTGCATGAAGTTTAGCAAATGAAGTTCATGAAATTTCTTAATAGAAATGAGTAAATAAAAATTTTAATAAAAAATTTAAAACGATAAATTGATAAAATTCAATGTGAAGATTAATAATATATAAAAATATTATTAAAAATATTATTTATAATTCAAATTTAATCGATACTTATTTAAAGGTAAAGATTCTGTTAATATTTTTACTAAAAATGCTTATTTAATAAATATATTAAATTTTTTTCAAATCTTGCATTATTGATCTATGTGATGAGATTTTTTAATCTATTAATTTTAATCTTCAATTTTAATTTTTATTTACTCATTTATAATAAAAAGTTTTACAAACTATACCTATGTAACTTCATATAAATCTTTTCCATCTTGGCCTTATAATGGGGTAGTCTCCTCACCTAAACTTTTTTATACCAAAAAATTCAAAGAAACAAGAGTCTTTATTTATTTATTTTAGCATAGAAGAGTCCTTATTCCTTAATGGGCTAAAATTGTAAATGAATTCTGAATTATAATAAAATATTTAATGTAATATTTGAATTTTAAAATTTTTTAATATAAAATTTGAATTATAAATTTATTAATTAATACAATACGCTCCTTTAATGTAATTAATTTCGAATGATAATATGTGATAGACAAATAACCTTTCAATAAATATTAATTAACAAATTAATGTTTCAGTTATTATATTATAAAATTTTAAAATTCAAGTATGACAATATTAAACGTTTTAGTATAATTTTTATCATTTGTAACATTATTTCTTCTTTAATAACTATTTGACTCAACTAGTATAATGTTTTTTCCTTTTTTTTTTTCCTTGGTACCAGAAAATTGTGTGCTATTTTTTCTAGCCCATTGACCATAAGCGAACCCTAGAATTGTAAAGAAAATAAATTAGCTTTACATCAAAGAGGTGGATCAATTTCAAGAATATTCTAATCCAATGCAAGGTTAAATTATACTATATGAAAAGAATTAGTTTCACAAATTTTGTTTATACTCCCAAATTAAATTATCTTTATATTTTTTTCATTGTAAATTCAAATTTTCTAGCATTTAGATTAGAGTGATTGTCACCAAATTAAATGAAGCAATGTTTAACACATCTAATTAAATTGAAAGTTGCTTGAAAATAAAAACCTAGAGAAACAAGAATCCTTTAAGCAAAAATAAAGTCCAAAACAAAAGAAAATCCCAAATGAATTTCCCGTTTCATTTATCTTTAGAGATCTTTTTTTTTTTTTGTCAGTCATTTCTTTTTTCTCCAATAATTAATAATGTAGACACCCAATTTGATCCAAGCCCAGATCAATTGGGCCTGGTCCGAATGAGTAAGTCATTTTTTTTTATTTTTGTATTTTTTATTTTTATTTTATTTACATTTTTATTATTGTTATTGTTTTTTTATTTTTTTCTTTTATTTTTTATCTTATGTATTTATTATTTATTTATTTATTGCTACTATTTATTAATATATATATCCTTATTATTATTATATTTTTTTCTGTTAATATTTATATGTATGTTTATCAGATTATATGTTATAATTTATCTATTATTTAATTTTAATTTATCTGTTAATTTTTTGGTTTATCTGATTTATTTTCATTAATATTTTTATTTGATTTTTTTTTTATTTATTCGGCTGAAGATTGGATTGAGATTCAATCAGAGTCCATATTGCATTCAATGATTGAATCTCGATCCAAAGAGGAGTTGGAATTGATCAAAAACTCTTCTGATCAATCCCTATAAAAGGACCTTCAAGATCAAAGGAAAAACAGACAGAAAACAGAGGAAAAAAGATTATTGGTTAAGAGAAAAGGAGACACAAAGAAGATTTAAAGGTTAGGAAGGTTCTGGAGGCGTTAGAAGAGCTTTAGAAATTGGGAGAAATTTTTAGAGATTTTTCTACGAATTTTTTTTTTGAAAAATTTCCAGATTCTAGTGAATTTTTCGACGGAAGTTAAATTTTTCGACGATAATTCCTGCCAAGTTTTAAGTTTTCGGCCAGCTGTCCAGTTTCCTATGAGAATTTCTAGAAACCGAACAACTTTTCGATGAACTTTCGACGAAAAACTCAGATTTCGATGAAATTTTTAAAATCTAACAGTCATTCAACCGGAGTTCTTCGATTTTCTAGAGAGAAGGGAAAGAAAAAAAAAAGGGAAGAGAGAGAGGAGAAAAAGGGTTCTGCTGAAAAAACGAAGGAATCAGCCTTATATACCCTTCCAAAATGATGCCATTTCTGCGTTAAGTAACCCAGAGGATCCGCGCATTTTGCCAAAATCCGATCCGACCCGAACGTCGACCCGCTTTTCGACCCATGCTTGACTCGCCCCTCCCAGCCCATTAGTCGAACCGAGCCAACACCTCTGAGCCACTGCTCCAAGCCGTTTTTCTTCCTCAAGCTGAGCCTCAAGCCGAGCCGCTCCAGGTTTTTTTTTTCTTTTTTTTCTTTTTTTTAATTATTTTTATTATTTTGCTTTATTTATTTATTTATTTATTATTATTATATTAGGATTGTTTAATTTTTTTCTATTTTTTATTTATTTTCATTTTATTTATTTTATTTATTTATTCTTATTTTATTCTTATTTATTTTATTCATTTCATTTTCTTTAAATAAAATTAAAAAAAAAACAAAAAAAAATATTTTTGAGGAAAAGTTGAAAGTATCAATTTTCTTTAAGAATAAATTTTCAAAAAAAGGTTTTTTTTTAGGAAAAGTTGAAAGTATCAATTTTTTTCGAAATTAAAAATTTCAAAAAAATATTTTTAGGGAAAAGTTGAAAGTATCAATTTTTCTCGAAATTAAGAATTTCAAAAAAAATATATTTTTTAGGAAAAAGTTGAAAGTATCAATTTTTTTTAAGAATAAATTTTCAAAAAAAAATTTTTTGAAGAAAAGTTGAAAGTATCAATTTTCCCTTGTACAAAAGCAATCATTTTTTTTCTTTTTTATTTCTTGTGAATTTTTTTTAATATTAAATAATCCGACGAATGAGTCTCTGCAAGTGAAACAGTAGTTTTCTTGCATACTCTTATGGTGAGGAAATTTTTTCAATTTTTTTCTAAAAGTATTAGAGTCAATTGAGAATAATTTTCAATAATTAATTACTTGGTAAAATTTTAAGGCTCATTGGATAACATAAATTTAAGCTGATACCATCTTTTGATGAGCATTGTGAGGGTGCTATAACCTTCCTCACATGTAACCGAACTCCCGAACCCTGTTCTGGTTAGTAGACCTAAACCTATTCTTTTAGGAACCCTTAAACTTAAGTGTTCTCTAAAAGGACAGATTTCTTAGGTGGCCAGTCGCACCTAGATAAAAAAGATTGGTGGTAACTCTTTCAAGTCAATGTCTAGCGATAGATCCCTGAATCTAGACGTTATGACAGCTTGGCGACTCCACTGGGGACACTGAAAGTCAGGCCAACAAATAAATTTGTGTTATCCAAAAGCTTAATAAAATTGAACCTTTTTATATATATGTGTTATTATTCATTCATGTTTATTTATTTTATTAATTATGTCATTCATATGCATGTACATAACATGAGCTCTATACCCGAGCTCCGTCCCTCTAGGAGGGAGTAAAGTATCTATTGCTTTCATGAGGTCTAATGCCTCCGCAGTGGCTAGCGAAATACTCCTACTCAAATTAAACATTTTCTGATTGTAGCCTGTAATGGGTAAGGATTAGGGTGCCTTACTAGTCTGTAATGGACAAAGATGTAAGGAACAATTTGGGAACCTTTAGACTTTGACCTTAAACCACATATAGTGAACCTTAGAAGTGCCTAACCTATAGATAGAGCCACTATTCTTCCCTTTTAGATTTGACCAGAAGCATAGGGTTCATTCTTTTTTTTCTGCGTGATGTTTAAATTTACTTAGTTATTTATTTATTTCTTTTTTTGGGTGTACTAACCTTTTCTCCCATTCTTCTACATTGGTTCATACTCATATCATACAGTTGCATAAAGAACATTTGGTTAAAAGACGATCTTCAACAAATTTTTTTTTCATGGACTTCAATGAACGACTAGTTTGCTCTTCATCCGTATTAGCACCTTGTGAGATACCCAACGAAGTAAGGGTCCAGTCAGAAAAGATTCAACTGAAGATGAGAGATTGCTTGCCAATTGGGTATGATTCTACTCTGTCTCAAGAAATGTCTATCCTTCTCAAACAGAATAACCTAAAAGATTTAACTGATATCTGAAAGAAGATGAACCCGTCAAGACAAGAGTAATTTTGCCAAAGACATGGTCATATAGCACACCTTCTAACAGTAGTAGTGGATGATCAACTAATCAGAGTTGCAGCACAATTCTAAGATCATGCATACAAGTGTTTCATCTTCAATGAAGCTGATATGACTCCCACCATTGAAGAATATTCTATTTTACTGGGTTGCATCTCAACGTTCATGACAAGATATATGTTAAAAAACACAAGTCAAGATTTCGTAAAGGTCTGACTCAACTCATGGGGATAGACAAGGAAGTTATGAATTCTCATACAAAGAAGAAACAAGAACAGGTTTGCCTACCCTAGAAGTTTTTTCATAAGTTTTTGGTGTAACATGTCAATAAAGAACGGGGGTTAGATATATTTACCTTGGCTGTATACGGAATGGTAATCTTCTCAAAGGTTTTAGGTTATATTGAGATAGCGATGGTGGGTTTTTTTGAGAGTGTGATCAATAGTTATAATCTTTCAATGGTAATATTAGCAGAGACTATCAGATCTTTGAGTTATTATTGTCGAAATGGAGGGTGCTTCATAGGTTACATACACTTATTATACTTATGGATGAAAAGCCATTTTGAACAGAGAAATGGTGCTTTCTCGAAGCTTTATATCCGTAATCGAGTTTCGATTAAAGAATTCTGTGAAAGTGGGTGGTCAAAATGAAAGTCTAAACAATAATGGATAACTTTCCTACAAAAGTTAAACAGCATCAAAGTGAGATGGTTGGCCCCATGGATGAATCATGAGCATATGTTGTATCAATGTGGGGATAGTACAATGGTCCCACTTGTGGGTTTATGAGAAGCGACAAATTATGCACCACTCCTAATAAGAAGGTAATTTGAGGGAAAATAGTTCATTTCTATGACTTATAGGCTTCAACAGTTAGATTTCTCTTACAGTGAACCTAAAGCATTTCAAAAGATGAATGAGATGATTAAAGCATAGAAAAATCCTTAAAGAGTGAGTCTTGAACCGTTTACTGATAAAGTCACTCCATGGTACTTGGTTTGAAGAACAAAAAGAAGATAAAAAATGTTATTCACTTATGAAATCTCTCAACCACGAACAGAAGAAAAACTTAAAGAGACACCATCAGAATTAGAGCTTGCAACAAAAGAATTTGAGTTTGAAAAGGGCAAGTTAAAGCAAGAAATCCAGAAGCTTCAAAAAGAAAAAGCCTAGTGGAAAAATAGAGCCGAAAGTCATAAAGTTAAAGTTCACAATATTGCTAGAGAACGTGATACAGCTATTGAAGAACTAGCAAAGCTACACCAAGAGCATAAAAGGTTATGTGTGAGAGAAAGGGCAAAAAAGATAACCATTGTCGAGCTAACTGAGGAAAATACAAGATTGAAGCAAGAGTATGCTGAATTGGAAAAAAAAGTATCGAAGTACAGACAGAGAATAACATGCTAAATAGTTACTTGAGCAGGTTAAGGTAAAAGTTAAATGAACAAGGAGATCACATTGCTGCATTGGTTAGGGAATATAAAGAATTATCATACCAAGTCTAGTGTGGTAAGAGAGAAAACTTAAGAAGACAGAAATACATTGAGCACCTAACGACCCAAATCTATAAAAGGATATGCAAGGTAAGAGAGATGATGAAAACGGTAGAGGCATTGAAATAAATGGTGACCCTAATAGAAGAACATGGACAGCATCTATTGAACTTCATCGAAGAAGCCAAGGCCCAGTATGAATAGATCAAACAATTTTATGGCTATAATTCTAGGATGATAAACTTATTGTAGATAAAATTTTTTTGGAATAAATGAAATCTTTTCGTTGAATATCGTTTTTAAGGCAAATGTTCTTTGCATACATGCTTTTTTTATTTATTGCATTCTCATTCATTACACTTAATAAAGTAACCATATGATAGTCATACAAATTCACTAATTCTAAGATATGATACTCAAGGTTCAAGGATAGCTCTATCTAGCGAGAATCTTACCCATCGATACAACACAAAATCCAAAGCAAGACAAATGGAGCAAAAAAATTCTCACAGTAAGCTGAATAAAGGAAAAAAAGTTGAAGAAAATACAAGTCAACAAGTTCCCTTATTGCAAGAAGTGGCTGACCCTTTATATCCTTCAAGTTTTGGCCTCCCTCAAGCCTAGTATGCTCAAAAAGTTTCACCGTAATACTTCACATATCCAACATATCCTAGAACACCGTCAGCTTTCAACCCAAGGCATTATAATAGTTATGTAAATTCTATCTTTACTGAAAAGACAGTAGAACCAATTCTTGATCTAGATGATTTAAAAAAGAAAGAGAAAGAAAAGAAAAGAGTGGAAACTCAAGAAAGCTCCAAGATTAGTATGCTAGAACAAAAGCTACGGGCAGTAGAAAGATTTAGTTTTTATGGTTCAGTTGATGCTGCTAGGCTTTGCTTAGTCTCCGATGTGATCATTCCTCATAAGTTCAAAGTACCAAAATTTAAAAAATATGATGGTACGAAGTGCCCCAAAACCCATATCACCATGTATTATCGGAAGATGGCAGTTTATGCTCATGATGAAAAATTTTTAATGCATGTCTTTCAGGATAGCCTTACAGGCTCAACGACTAGGTGGTATGTTCAGCTGGACAGGACCCGCATTCACTCTTGAAACGATATGGCTCATGACTTCATCGGTTAATATCGACACATTATCGATTTGGCTCCTGATCATTTATCTTTACAAAACCTGAAAAAAAAGGCAAACGAGTCTTTTAAAGAGTATGCCCAGAGATGGAGGGATATTACTTCTCAAGTACAACCTCCATTGACTGAGAAAGAGACCATAGTACTTTTTGTTAGCACTTTGAAACCTCTTTATTATGAAAAGATGATAAGGAATACAACAAAAAATTTTGCTGATATGATAATCTCAAGAGAAATTATTGAGAGTGCCATCAAGAATGGTAAGTTGAAAGGAAACGAAGCATTTAGCAAGAGAGTCTCGAAGAAGAAAAAAACTGAAGCTCAGGCTATGAGCTTTGATAGACAGTAATTTAGGGGCTATCAACCCTACTCACCACCAGGATACCTGTCATATTACCCTACTGTAAATAACACTTTCCCTTACCTATATCAACCATTTGTACAATCACCTTACCCCCAATCATATCAAATCCCCCATAGGCCTCAAAATACCACATACAGTCCAAACACTCAGCCTACTCCAAGACCCTAAAATCGCCCAACTAATCCTATTGATGGTTTGCCGGAGCAACGAACTACCCGTGAGAAACCTGTGTTTGACCCAATTCCAATGACTTATACAAAATTATATAAAGAGCTTTACAACAGTCATTTGATTGCTCCTAGTAAATTGGAAGCCCTCAAACCACCTTACCCCAAGTGGTAGGATCTCACAGCCCACTGTGACTACCATTATGGGATCACTGGTCATTCCACCAAAAATTACATCACTCTGAAATACAAAGTGCAATATTTGATCAAGGATGGAATGATTTACTTTGACATGGGAGAAGTGACTACACCGAATGTTAGTGGCAATCTCTTACCGAACCATGATGTGAATGCTCTAAGTGAAAAACATGAGCATCATTTGAAAAAAAAGTGACAGATATCAAGACACCTCTCAGCCAACTGTTTGATGTTTTACGAAGAGCTGACATGATACAACTAGTAAGTCCACATAGCTATCTTAGAGCATATATAGCTAGTACTAGTTGTAAGTATCATAATGGGGTAATAGGTCATTCTATTGAAACCTATGAGTAGTTTCACTAATAGGTGTAAAAACTCTTGGATTCACATTAGATGGAGGTCTATGAAGGAAAAAAAGACTTAAAGAGTGTTGAGGTGTCCATGACGGATAAGTTGTTTCCAAAGCCAGTGACAATTCAGTGTGGGAACAAGTCGAAGTCAATCATAGACAAACTTATCCTCAGGCCAGTAACATTTAAAGTCTCAACTCTTTTCTCGTACAAAGATGATAAAGCTATACCTTAGAAATATGGCTGTGACACTGTAGTTCAGGAGTAAAAAGAAGATATCTCCAAAGCTGATGCTTCTAACATAACTGGTATAGGAGGTATTATCCAAAGAGGAAGGTGCTACACTTCAAAAATATTAAAGAAGGCTAGAAGAGAGAAGGCTAAAGAAAGAGAAGGATAAAATAATCTTGAAGTAAAACTTGAAGAAGATCATCTAAAGTCGGCATCAAAAAGAAAGGTTTATGAATTTTTTAGGCTGGAAAAACATAGTGAGTATTCAGTTGTTAAACAGTTGAATAAAATGCCAACCTGAATCTTATTATTATCACTGTTGCTAAACTCAGAGCCACACCGAAATGCCCTGTTGAAAGTATTGAATCAGGCATACGTGACACATAATGTATCTGTTGAATATGTGAACCACCTGACTGAAAATTTAGTCATGCTGAATCATATTTTGTTCAGCAATGATGAGATTTTTTTGAAGGGAAAAAGAAATGCCAAGGCTCTGCATATCACAATCAAGTGTAAGAGCCATATCATAGCCAAAGTCCTTATCGATAATGGCTCTGCTATCAATGTCATGCCTATGTCAACTTTGGTAAGGCTACCCATTAACTACTCTTATATGAAGGATAGTCAGATGATTGTGAGAGCCTTTAATGGGACCAGAAGAGAAGTTTCGAAAGATATCAAGATGTTCTTACAAATTGGGCCATGCACTTTTAATGTAAAGTTTCAAGTGATGGATATCTCTCCATCTTACAGTTATCTATTGAGAAGATCATGGATTCACATGACAGGAGCTGTGCCCTCTACCTTGCATCAAAATATTAAGTTTAATGTAGAAGGTCAACTAGTAGTGGTAGTTGGAGAGGAAGACATGCTAGTGACCCAACCATTGAACACTCCATACGTAGAAACTGTCGAATAAGCATTAGAATGCTTCTATCGATCTTTTGAATTGATTAATTTTATAGGTGAAAGATTTAAAAGTCAGCTCTTTTCAAGGATAGTGATGAGCCAAGTCATCAATAAAGGTTGGTATCCAAGACTGGGGTTAGGCAAGAACTTACAAGAAATAAAGGAACCCCCGATGGTGATAGACAATATCGACAGGGTAGGCCTAGGCTATGAGATGGTAGAATGGGAGGTCAAAAAAAAGCCATCAGAAAATACAGCAAGACTGATGGTTATCCCACACTTGTATGAAACTTTCAGACCTGGAGGATTTATGGACCCAGATACGAGAAAAAATGTGGAAAACATTTTTGCCCAGCTAACCATTAATGCTGTTGAAGATGAAGTGGGGCTTAATCAAGAGGAATGAGTTCGCCTTTGTCCACCAGATTATGAGCTGAATAATTGGAGTGCCATTGAGATGCCTGTGACTTTTGAGACTAATACAATGTAATTGTAACATCCCAATAGCTATTGCATAAGGCATTGGGATGATCTTTCTTGTTTAGGCTATTCATCTTTTATTATTTTTAATAAAAAATAAAAAAGATGCATTTTCATTCATTTCTTCTTGTGTCTTCATTATTTCCATCTTTTCAAGTACATTTTACAAACATATCCCATTTCATCCAATTTCAGGTCTTTAAATGAACATGAAGATAATCATGATAACAATCAAGAGGTTAGCTTTGAGAATTCAATTAACACTGATGAACTTGACAATGAAAAGAATTCTGAAGAATATGTTATGCCTCCAGACCTAATGAGATTGATTGAACAAGAAAATAAGCTAATTGAGCCTCACCAAAAGATAGTTGACTTAGTGAATTTAGAAGATGAAGAGAATAAGAAAGATGTCAGAATGGGCACTTCACTTTCATCAGGAGATAGACAACGATTGACAGACTTACTTTAGAAATTTATAGATATATTTGCTTGGTCTTACTAGGATATGCCAAGGCTGAACACAGAGATAGTGGAGCACAGATTACCTCTAAAGCCAGAATGCAAGCCAGTTTAGTAGAAACTGAGACGAATAAAGCCTGAAATGCTACTAAAGATCAAATAATAGGTGAAGAAACAATTTAACATAGGATTTCTACAAGTGGCTAAGTATCCAAAGTGGGTAGCCAATATAGTATCGTTCCTAAGAAAGATGAAAAAGTACGAATGTGTGTAGACTATCGGGACTTGAATAAGGCTAGTCCCAAGGATAATTTTCCTTTGTCTCATATCGACAAACTGGTAGATAATACGGCTAGGCATTCAATTTTTTTCTTTATGGATGATTTCTCAGGGTATAATCACATAAAAATAGTTGCAAATGATATGAAAAAGATCACTTTTGTGACTATATAGGGGACCTTTTGTTACAAGGTCATGCCTTTTGGGTTAAAGAATGCTGGGATAACATATCAAAGGGCCATGGTAACACTCTTCCATGACATGATGCACAAAGAGATTGAGGTGTATATAGACGATATGATTGTAAAGTCTTGTGAGGATGCAGATCTTGTCACCAGCCTCAGAAAGTTATTTGAGAGATTGAAAAAATTCCAGCTCAAATTAAACCCAGCCAAGTGCACCTTTGGGGTAAAGTCAGAAAAGTTACTAGGCTTTGTGATCAGTGAAAGAGGAATCAAAGTCGATCCAGATAAGATACGGGCCATTCAAAATTTATCACCTCTTAGCACACCAAAAGAAGTTCAAGGTTTTCTGGGGAGATTGAACTACATTTCTTGATTTTTCTCTTAGCTTATTTACAAATGTGATCCCATATTTAAGCTTCTTCGCAAGAATAATCTTAAAAAATATAATGAGGAATGTCAAGAGGCATTTGATAAAATTAAGTAATACTTGTCAAACCCTCCAGTGTTGGTGTCACCTGTTTCAAAAAAACCTTTAATTCTGTACTTAACAGTATGCAAAAATTCAATGAAATGTGTGTTGGGGCAACAAGACGAGTCTAGCTGAAAAGAGAGAGTTATTTACTATCTGAACAAAAAAGTTCACGGAGTACGAATTCAAGTATTATTCATTGGAGAAAATGTATTGGGCATTAGTGTGGACTACCAAAAGACTCAGACAATATATGCTCTATCATACCATATGGCTCATAGCAACACTGAATCCAATTAAATATATCTTCAAGAAACCTTTTTTGTCTAGAAGAATTGTTAGATGGCAAGTAATGCTCTCGGAGTATGATATTATATATGTGAGCCAAAAGGTAATAAAATGGGGCGCTATAACGGAATTTCTTATAGACCGTACTACTGAAAAATATGAGCCAATGAAGTTGGAATTCCCTGATGAAGACCTAATGACTATTTCTTAAATGGAGAAAGAAGAGCATGAAGAAAAAATACTGGAGAATGTATTTTGATGGAGCTGTCAATGCCTTAGGACATGGAATTGGAGCAATTTTGATCTCTTCAGAAAAATAATACTACCCTGTAACAGTAAGGTTAAATTTTAATTGCATAAATAATGTTGCTGAATATGAGGCATGTGTCATGAGCTTGCAAGCTGCTATAGATAGAGAAGTGAAAGCATTAAAAGTGTTCGGAGACTCAGCTCTAGTTATATACCAATTGAAAAGGGAATAGGGACAAGAGACTCAAAACTTGTTTCATATCATAAGTATATTCTAGAGTTGACAAAATAATTTGAAGATATCCAATTTGACCACTTACCTCGAGAAGATAATTTGATTACTGATGCATTGGCTACTCTAGCTGTAATGATTCGAATTAATGATAATACCGACATTCAGCCCATCAAGTTAGATGTTAAGGACATACCAGCTTATTGCTCTAATAAAAAGGAAAAAAAAGATGGAAAGCCTTGGTATCATGATATTTTACAGTATATTAAGGATCAGCAGTACCCATTTCAAGCAACAGAAAATGATAAAACGGTCATCCGAAGATTGGCTATGAGCTTTTTCCTAGATGGGGATGTTCTGTAAGAAAGAAATCGGGATCAAGTATTATTGAGGTGCATAAGTAAGACTGAAGCGAGAAAAATCGTTGAAAAAGTGCATGACGAAATATGTGGGGCACATACTAGTGGACATATGATGGTGAGACAGATCATGAGAGCAGGATATTACTGGTTGACGATGAAAAGTGATTGTATTGACTATACTTGTAAATGCCATAAATACCAGATATATGCTCATAAGATCCATGCTCTACCTTTTGCTTTACATATTATGGCACCACCATGGCCATTCTCAATGTGGGGCATGGATGTCATTGGTCCAATCACCCCAAAGGCTTCTAATGGGCACAGATTCATTTTTGTGATGATAAATTACTTCATAAAATTGATAGAGGCAGCATCATATGCAAGTGTGACACGATCTATGATTTACAAGTTTATAAAAAGAGAGATCATCTGTAGATATGAACTTCTGGAGAGAATTATTTCAGACAATATCAAGAATCTAAATAGTAAGATGATGCAAGAAATATGTGCCCAATACAAGATCAGGCATTATAACTCGGTACCATACCGTCTGAAAATGAATGAGGCAGTTGAGGCAGCCAATAAAAACATAAAAAAAAATTTAGAGAAAATGATCGAGACATACAAAGATTGGCATGAGAAGTTACCATTTGCATTACATGCATATCGAACATCAGTTCGCACCTCTACTGGGGTAATCCCATTTTTTTTGTTTATGAGATGGAAGCTGTACTACCAGTAGAAGTAGAGATTTCCTCCTTGAGGGTTCTAAAAAAAGTTAAGTTGGAAGAAGCTGAATGGATTCGAGAATGTTATAAGCAGTTAAATTTAATAGAAGAAAAGAGATTGACTGCATTATGCCATGGTCAGCTATATCAAAGAAGAATAATGAGGGCTCATGATAAGAAGATTCGACCCCATTGCTTTCGAGAAGGATAGTTGGTCTTGAAAAAAATTCTCTCAATCCAGCACGATGTAGAGAAAAATGGATTCCAAATTGAGAAGGGCCATATGTGGTGAAACGGGCTTTCTCGAGTGAAACATTAATACTGACTGAGATGGATGGAAATGATTACCCTATCCTATAAATTTTGATGCTGTGAAAAAATACTATGCTTAAAAAAATGAAAAAATAAAAAAAAAAGAAAAAAAGGAAAAAAAAGTGAATAAAAAAGGAAGACTCAATGCGAAAACCCTAAAAGGGCGGTTTGAGTCATAGGGGGTGTCTAAGTTGAAAACCTAAAAAGGTAGCTTAGATAAGGAGAATACGGCATCAAATTTAAAAATTCGTTGGCATGAAGACTAGCAATTCGGAGGAGCTCCAAGTTGTTAAATACATCAAAGGGTTGGATTTTCAAAAAAAAAATCTTTGAAAAGTGTTATCATGATTATCCAATTGTCTATTTTTGGGTTTTATCCCCACACTTATCCTGGTAATTCTTTCTTGGCCAAAGTTTGCCAACATTTTGCTAATAAAAGACATTCTATTTCACTCTTTGTCTTTTTTCTGATGACTGTTTCTCAACCATTCAGATTCTTTTCTTCTTAATACCCTACAATGGAAAAAATGTACAAATGCATTCTTACTTTTTGAGTTTGAAATAATGATTGATGAATGAATAATAGCATAAAAGATTTTTACATTACATTGAATAAGTCAAAAGTGATAAAGGCAGAATTGAGATGTTCAGTTCCTGATAAGGACATTGAATTTGAAAGGAATTTTTTTTTACGAATGGAAGAGGTGATTGAGAGCTACACTAACTCGATCTTAGAAGAGCAGCGTAATCCAGTTTTTAAAGAATCAAAGGGTTCGGGGCCCAAGAAAAGAGCTTAAGAAGCTTGAGTACCACAAACTAAATAAGAGTTAATTAGCCAACATTTGCATAACATGCATTGAATTTCTTATACATTGCATAACATATACTACATAAATTCAAGAAGCAGGGGTATTCCAAAATCTCACATAGAGGAGATAGATGTAAGACATTTTCAAAATTGAGAAAAAAAAAACTTGTCAGGTAAGTTTCTAATCCTTGAAATAGGATGTCTCTTGGTATCGGGGTTGATTTATAAGGCCTTTGGGCATAATCTTCTGAAATTCCTTCAAACACAATTTTCAACTCTTTTGGACATGATTGTCAAGAAGTAATTTACTTTTCAAAGTTCCGTTGCCTCTGTTTAGAGGAGCAATTTACTTTCCAAAGTCGCGTTGCCTCTGTTTAGAGGAGCAATTTACTTTTCAAAGTCGTGGTGCCTCTATTTAGAGGAGCAATTTATTTTCCAAAGTAACGTTACCTCTGTTTAGAGGAGCAATTTACTTTTTAAAGTCATGGTGCCTCTGTTTAGGTGAGCAATTTACTTTTCAAAGTCGTGGTACCTCTGTTTAGAGGAGCAATTTACTTTTCAAAGTCGTGGTGCCTCTGTTTAGAGGAGCCATTTATTTTTCAAAGTTGTTGAGCCTCTGCTTAGAGAAGCTTTGATCAAATTAAAAAAAAAAACAAAACAAAAAAAATTACCTATGTTTAGAAGAGCTTTATTTATTTTTTCAAAGTCGTTGAGCCTCTGATTAGAGGAACTTTGTTTATGTTTTTCAAAAGTCGTTGAGCCTCTGCTTAGAGGAGTTTTGATAAAATGTCGAGTTGACTCTTGATTGGGTGTCTACGTCTTTGCGTAATTTTTGTTTCACAGAAAATGTGCAAAGGGGCAGCTGTAGACACCCAATTTGGTCCAGGCCCGGATCAATTGGGCTTGGTCCGAATGGGTATGCCCATTTTCTTTTTTTTATTTTATTTTTGTATTTTTCATTTTTATTTTATTTTTATTTTATTTACATTTGTATTATTGTTATTGTTTTTATATATATATTTTTTCTTTTATTTTTATCTTATGTATTTATTATTTATTTATTTATTACTATTATTTATTAATATATATCCTTATTATTATTATATTTTTTCTGTTAATATTTATATGTATGTTTATCAAATTATATGTTATAATTTATCTATTATTTAATTTTAATTTATCTGTTAATTTTTTAGTTTATCTGATTTATTTTCATTAATATTTTTATTTGATTTTTTTATTTTTTTTATTTATTCAACTGAAGATTGGATTGGGATTCAATCAGAGTCCATATTGGATTCAATGATTGAATCCCGATCCAAAGAAGAGTTGGGATTGATCAGAAACTCTTCTAATCAATCCCTATAAAAGGACCCTCAGGATCAAAGAAAAAACAGACAGAAAACAGAGGGAAAAAGAGTATTGGTTGAGAGAAAAAGAGACACAGAGAAGATTTAAAGGCTAGGAAGGTTCTGGAGGCGTTAGAAGAGCTTTAGGAATTCGAAAATATTTTTAGAGATTTTTTTGTGAATTTTTTTTCTAGAAATTTATGAAATTTTTCCATATTTTGGTGAATTTTTTGACAAAAGTTGAATTTTTCGGTGACAATTCCAGCCAAGTTTGAAGTTTTCAGCTAGCTACCCAGTTTTCGATGAGAATTTCCAGAAACCGACCAATTTTTCGATGAACTTTCGATGAACACTCAGATTTCGATGAAATATTCAGAATCCGACAGTCATTCAACCAGAGTTCTTCGATTTTTTAGAGAGAAAAGAGATAAGAAGAAAGGGAAGAGAGAGAGGAGAAGAAGGGTTCTACTGAAAAAATGAACGAATCAGCCTTATATACCCTTCCAAAACGACGTCGTTTCTACGTTAAGTAATCCACAGGATCCGCGCGTTTTATCAAGATTCGATCCGACCCGAGCGTCGACCTGCTTTTCGACCCGCACGTGACTCGCCTCTCCGAGCCATTAGCCAAGCCGAGCCGACACCTCTGAGCCGCTACTCCAAGCCGTTTTTCTTCCTCAAACCGAGCCGAGGTGAGCCTCAAGCCGAGCCACTCCAGGTTTTTTTTTCTTTTTTTTTTCGTTTTCGTTTTCTTTTTATTATTTTTATTTTATTTATTTATTTATTTATTATTATATTAGGGTTGTTTATTTTTTTATTTTTTTATTTTTTTTTTATTTTTTTCTTATTTATTTCATTTATTTCATTTTCTTTAAATAAAATTTAAAAAAAACAAAAAAAAATATTTTTGAGGAAAAGTTGAAAGTATCAATTTTCCTTAAGAATAAATTTTAAAAAAAATGTTTTTTTTTTTTTAGCAAAAGTTGAAAGTATCAATTTTTTTCGAAATTAAAAATTTCAAAAAAATATTTTTAGGAAAAAGTTGAAAGTATCAATTTTCCTTAAGAATAAATCTTTAAAAATATTTTTTTGAGAAAAAATTGAAAGTATCAATTTTCCTCGAAATTAAGAATTTCAAAAAAATATATATTTTTAGGGAAAAGTTGAAAGTATCAATTTTCCTTAAGAATAAATTTTCAAAAAAAGTTTTTTTGAGGAAAAGTTAAAAGCATCAATTTTTCTCGAAATTAAAATTTCTAAAAAATATTTTTGGAGAAAAATTAAAAGTATCAATTTTCCTTAAAGATAAAATTTCAAAAAAAAAAAGGTTTTTTTGAGGAAAAGTTGAAAGTATCAATTTTTCTCAAAATTAAAGTTTCCAAAAAAATATTTTGAGAAAAAGTTGAAAGTATCAATTTTCCCTTGTACAAAAGCATTCATTTTTTTTCTTTTTTATTTCTTTTGAATTTTCTTTAATGTTAAATAATCCGACGATGGAGCCTCTGCAAGTAAAACAGTAGTTTTCTTGCATACTCTTGAGGTGAGGGAATTTTTTTAATTTTTTACTAAAAGTATTAGAGTCAATTGAGAATAATTTTTAATAATTAATTATTTTGTAAAATTTTAAGGCTCATTGGATAACATAAATTTAAACTGGTATCATCTTTTGATGGACGTTGTGAGGGTGCTATAACCTTCCTCACACGTAACCGAACTCCCGAACCTTATTCTAGTTAGTAAACCTAAACCTATTTTTTAGGGACCCTTAAACTTAAGTGTTCTCTGAAATGACAGATTCCTTAGGTGGCCAATCGCACCTAGATAAAAAAGATTGGTGACGACTCCTTCAAGTCAATGTCTAGCGATAGATCCCCGGATCTAGACGTTATGACAAATAAAAAATGCTAGGATTTAAAGTTGAAATACCTCCTTTCGTTTGTAAGTAAATGTGAGTTTAAATGTTTTTAATTATTGAATTAATTAAAATTTTAATACCTAAATTTTGATATAATAAATCATTATATAGCTATTAGATCATTTTTTTTACCTTCTGATGACTCTTCCATTTCTTGGCTTGGACCATGTGATAAGGTGGTGATCTCTATTTAATGAGGTTGCCTTGCTCCACCTAAGGGTGAGAAAAAATATTGAGAAAATCAAAAATTAATTTAAAATTTTGGTGTCTAGTTTGATTTGAATCAATTTTTTATTTTGCTTCACATTAAATTCAAATATTAAATGTATATGTTAAGTTTGAACCAGATCTTGCATCAAAAAGTCAAAAACAAAAAAAAAAATCAAATCGAACTGAATTATATATTTTTATTAACTTTTATATTTTTATTAAATTTTTATAAAATAAAAATAATTATTTCATATCTAAATCTATTTACATATATTAAAAATATATATAAATGATAAATCAAACGGAACTGAATCGATAAAATTTGATTCATATCAAATTGATTTCAAAAAAAAAAAAAGACTAAATTTTAAAAATTAATAATACTATGCATTATAAAAAAAAATCGAATTTTATATAATCCGAACTGTTGTCACTTGCAGCTCCACCATACATAAAAGGAACAACACTCAAGGATCAAATTAATATTTTTATATGCACTTATTTTTCTTTAAGTTTCACCATTAAAACAATAGATTAATGAGCTATTGCTTTAACTGTTCCAAAAATCTCATTTGAAGAAGATTTTTAGAATATAATCAGGGATATGATCTCTAATTAGGCTTTATTAAGGCTTAATCTTTTGTCGGGATGATTAGAGTACATCTTCAGATTTTGCCAAAATATAATCTCTTTATCAGAAGATTTTAAAGACATATTCTTTGATATCAATTTGATGCATTTTAAATTTTACTTTTGAAATACTCCTTGCAAAAATTGAACCCTTAATGATAAGGATAGTTCCTTACCAATTGAACTAATCTTGTGGATTCATTTAAAAAAAAAAAAAAAAAACCCATATCTCTTATAATTATTATAATATAGTTAAGCAATTATAATTTAGAATTATGTGAGACTAATCAAAATTTTATATGGAACCCACTTTTATAAGTGATGGATCCCTAAATAATTCTTTATTGTAATATGATAATTTCAAGATTTGATCAGTTATTTGATAATTGTTTATTCTAAATTGTAGGAAAAATACATTCCTAAGGAAAGTTGTCTTTTTTTTTTTTTTTTTGCCATTTAGTAGGAAAGAGAAATTTTCATATATATTATACAACTTAAAAAAAAAAAAAAGAAATTTAGGGATATAACTTAGATATATTATTTGTGCTAAAATTATCAAATAAACTCCTTAATTTCTTTGCCTATAAAAAATAGGTAGTTTGTCAATATATGATTATTTCATCAATAATGGATGAACATGCATGTATTATTCAAGAAACATATCAAATCTATTATCCACATGCATTTCATAGCATTTATAAGTCTAGCTTTTCATTCTTCATCTTAGATATTATCATTTTCTTACATATGGAAGTCAATCCTATACCAATAATACATATATTAATCCTATTTTATAAATCACAAGTTCACAATCTCCCTTGTTAAAATTAAAAATATTGCTCTTAGCCTCTTATATAATACGCTTTCAATTTGTAAAATACGCACTATAGTACCCAAAAATCAAAGCCTCAAATTCCTGTTCAAGCAACAAAACAAAAAATTTAAATTTCTTTCTTTATATATTAATTTTTTACTATTATATCCACTTTAGCTACACAATTGTTAGAGCTAATATAAGAATAAAGAATTATATATAGAAATTTTGAAAAAAACAAGGACAAAGTGTTCTTTCAGTTCAAGAGAGATTCGGTATTTTATCAAATTATAAAATAATAAAAAAAAAGCAACTACATACATGATTTTATTTACGAATTAAAAACTATACTATGGATCAACGTTAAATTTTGAATTTGTACTTCAATTTCGTTAAATTTTGGCATTATATTTTCAATTTTATTAATTTTGAACAATAAATAATAAATGATTGAAAATTCACTTGCATTAATGGAATATTTCAATTCTGTTATTAAAAGTCAACAAAATTAAAAGAATAATGATAAAATTCAATAAAATTGAAATATAATGAAAAAATTCAATATTGATTTATATATTAAAGTGATTTATCCAACTTCTAATAAATTTTTAATTTTCAGTAGCTTTACTGTCAATTGGTAGTAAGTTAGATACTTAATATGATATCAAAATCAAAACTTTTTTTTGTTGCTTTTTCTTAATTTGTCACGTAAAAGACTTCTTTCATATTCACCTACATATGATGAGAGCCTATTAAAGTAGTTTATCACATATCTAATAAATTTTTAATATTCTGTAATCTTATATTCAGGTTTAGTTCTCTACTTACAGTCAATTAATTTTAAATTAAATGCTTAACATTCTATATTATAATATTGTAAAAAATTTAACCTTAATCCATTTTATTTAGAAGAAAATGACTATGTATAATGGTGAATGAAATTAAAAAACAAAAGACTATACATATATATAGATATATAGATATATATATATATATACTTAGTATCAAGGTTCATTTTTTTTTTCAATTCCATCATTAATTCTCAATGTTATTTTTAATTTCACTATCATCATGTGTTGGCAATGTAACTTAATCCATAATATCACATATTAAATGGTAGCTTCGGTGACTCAATCATGCCAAAACAAATCGTCTTTTATTAAATTCTCTTGTTCAAGCTAGCAAATGAAAATGGTTGCTTCTATACTCGTAAAGCTAGTAAACTTGAGTAGTTGAGAAAGATTATGACTTGATACTGGTCCCCACCAACAGACAACTCATGTGAATTAAATATAAAACGATTAAAGCTATGCACGTTCGGTTTGATTATAACACTTCAATTAGCTAATTTTTTATAATGAAAAAGAATTTATAATCTGAAGATAAAAAAATAAAGTGTATGTGTTAAAATTTAAACTCTAAACCTATTAATTATCATCTCTTAATCTTCGAATTCAACTTTAATTAGCTAATTTAGTTCTTAATTAAGGTAACCTAAACTTCTATCAACTCTTCTCTAATCGGTGAAAGAAGTAAAGAAAAAAGAAAATTCATTGTCCAAAATTCAATTGGATGAACCTTTTATTTATTATTGATTGATCACTTAATTTGAACCATTGATAGCTGTTCTTACATTAATTGAGCTTTTACTTAGCTTGGCCTTTATGTGTTTACAAATTGCACTAAATAGTCATAATTTTTATGCAAAATTTCATTTTCATCTACTATCTTTAAAATTTAATTTTTTAAGAGTGTTTTAAATTCATTTGTTCTGTTAAAATCTGACCAAATGTGCCACTTTAGAACCACGTGTACATCCACGTGAATGTCCACATGGCACATATAGGTAGGCCTAGACAATTGGATGTCCATGTGATGAAAGTGAGTCCCTTTGACTTTTTGAGCTACAAACTTACAATATTATGTGCATCATAATACCAAAAGTTAATTAAAAAAATCAAATATCTCACAAAATAAAAAAATATTATTTAATACATTAATAGTAAAATTTTTTAATTTTACGAATGAAATTAAGATAATAATATATATTACATTTTTTTTTTAAATTAATTTTTTTAATTTTTTTAAATATATAATAAAAATATGTATTATTATTTTAATCTCATTTGTGTAATTAAAAATTTTTATTACTAATATATTTATAATTTCTCTAAAATAAATACTTGAGAATGAGATCAGATTCAGATAATAAAAAAATATTTATTTTTTTATCTAAGAAAAGAGATTTAAATTTTATTTTTTAAAATAAAAAATACGTGTATTTATCATCAAATCAAAATTTTGGACGTGATAAAAAATATTCTAGCTCATTACAATAAATTAGCATCTAATTTATAAGATTAGTGTAACTACTTTTAAGGGTTTTTTATCGGTCTAATTTTTTTTGGATAAATTTAAAAAAATATGATATTCGAAAGATTTTGATTACTAACATTTTAAAGGAATATATTATTTGAAAATTAATACTAAAATCCTTGCTATATATCAATAATTCAATAGTGCAACACGTGTGTGTGTGTGTGTTTTTTTTTTTTATGTTAGAAAAATTAGAAAAAACAGGGCCATGATTTAAATGGAATGTGGAGGGTGTGTGTTGCTTTCTCAATGTTTTAAACAAGGTCTCTAATGGCATCTCCCTAATTAATGGCGATTTATCCATTGCACCGATTTATATGGTAGGATGACTTACCAAAGATTTTAAGCAATGGTTATCTCATCATTTTCTTATAAATAAGTTGGTAATAAAATTTCCTGCCCAAAAAAAGAAAGGGACACTTTGAGACTTCAGACAGACAGACTTTCAGAGCAAGTGTTCTGACATCTTGTACTTATCCTAACCCAACATAAATCTCATCTCATATCAAATCAATAGGGGCACAACATTATCTTTTTTTTTTTTTTTCATTTTATAAAATTTTAGTATTGTAGGTATGCATGTGATCCAAATTCAACTAACATGCATGCGGGAGATAGTCATTTAATTGTCTTTTTCAATTGTGCTTGCTTAAACAATACGCCAAAGACAAGATGATATGCATACGAATATCAACGGATTAAATCGAAATAAATTTTTATTTATCTTAAATTCAATCTAATTTTATATTTATAAAATTTAAATTTAATTTGATTCAAAAAATTTTATTTTTTTATACTCAAATTCAGTTTTTGATTTAATTTGACTAAAAATTAATAAAATATTATTTTTAATATAAATATAAAATTAAATAAATATATATAAATAAAAATTAAAAAATAAATTTTTATATATTAAATCAAATCGAATCAAATTTATCTACAATCAATTTTAATCTAACCCTGAGTTTTTGTTATTATTATTCAATCTAATCTTATTCAAAATTTCATTTAAAAAAAAAATAAATCTTATAAAATTAAATCGAGTCAAAATTCACTAAAAACAAATTAAATTACTAATCTTAATTACACATATCCAATTTATAAAATATTATTAATATTAATATAAAAATTTTACAATTTTATCTCATAAATTTATCTAATTAGAAAAAAAAATTAAAAACTTATAGTTTGCTTCAGCAGTCCTTCAAGAATTGTCTGCTCATCGTAGCATTGCAAAGAGCATTGGTGTTGAAAAGGTCTCAGTGGGTCTAAACAAATATTATGGTTTATCAGCTAACAGAGAACACTGAAGGATTTGCAGTTGAAGTTTTGAATCTGTCAAATATTAAAGATACTGAAGCAATTGCCAATATTTAACCAGCTGGAACAGTAATGCTTCCTTCAAGCCAGCTTAGATGTCTGTTTTAAATGTTTGCTAAAGGTTCCTAATGGTTCCAACTGTACTTCGGAAAACTTGCAAGGCTTTTTCCATCAAATCATGGTTCATCACGACACTGTTACAGATAACTCTAGCACATCAATATCCTCCAAATTCTCAAAAGAACTCAGATGGTATAAAATCAATCCAACCAATTTTCTATTTTCATTTCATAAATTTTTAAGATCACAAAGATCAAATTCCTTCACTTTTCCAAATACACTAGAACGTAGAAGGTCAGCGGGATGCTGCACTCACCCGGTTTTCTAACCAAACACCTCTGCAATCAATAAATTACAAAAGCATAGCATGCCATGAGAAGCCAAACATAAACACCAAGAACTTAGTCATGCCAATGGTTTCTTCATAAATTACTATGACATTTTTCAACATCTTACCTATGACAAGTGCCTCCATAGTGCAGGGCGATCTCTGGATATCAAGAGAACACGAGATGCCGAGTAGTCAAAAGAAGGGGAATACAAGTCATCTGGCCCAACGATCTCTCTGGCATTTTTAGCACTGCCATAATCATATATGAAAGGCTGCAGGCAATCATCCTTCAAGGCATCAAATACAAAAAGGCCCAGCCCGCAGACACCCATGACAAGGTTTGAATTTCCCCAAACCTGTGTTATGGCTGAATAATGAGAGTGAGCATTGGATTCAGGCAAAGAATAAGTACTGAACAGCCTTTGTTTGCGCAATGAGAACTGTTGCACTTGAGAACAAGGTTGCTTTTTTCCTGATGATCTCACATTTGTGCATCCAAGTAAGATCGAATCCCCTTGGGAGAAAACTGACTGCACATTAACACCAATTTTTGCTATTTTTGCACCTACACCAGATGGATGGCGAAAATCCAAGATATTAATAGAATCTGGAGTGCAGAATACACCATCATTTCCTTCAGCTTCTGAGGAACTTATTCTGCAATTCAGATTTTGGCAATATTAGGACCCATACAAGAATTTTTCTGCTCTTTCTTTTCTTCTAGCATGATATGATTGAATAGGTATAAGCAAGGCAACTTACATTAATAAGCAAGACAACTGACATTGATAAGCAAGAAGTATAAGCAAATATATTCAAGTGGGATTGAAAAAATAGTAAAAGGGTGAATGACAACTTAAACTCATTAACATCAAGAAAAGCAAAAGTAAGTCCACAAGAAATATTATGTTAAGAAACTTGAAAACAGGCAATATAGAAATAATTTGAGATAACCAACAATAACATGAAATAAAGTTCTAACCTTTGCCTAACCCCTCCACCCATCTCTGCATCAGTGTTATTTACATGAAGAGCCGAGATTTTTTGACCAGCTGAAGAGACAGATAGTAATGTCTGAGGATGTAAAGAGTTCACATCACATACAGAAATCATTTCTGCTTCTGCTACAACTACCTTTCCTCTGTTTCTCCACTGCAGTGGACTTGAATAATCCATTGCTGATACAGGCTTCTGGACCTCCCACTTCATAATTTCCTCGCCATCACGGATGTCATATACTTTGACAACCTTCTGAGAGCTGGCAGTTGAGATGATAAGAGGGCCACAAGGTTTATACCACCACTGCTGAGTTTCTGGTGATAAACTATTACGCAGAGCATTTCTTCTATACAAACTGTTATTCGTTAAGGGACCAAGTATTGTTCTTGAAGCAGTCTCCCCATGCTCAGTGTGGAAAGCTCGCACATCTTTGGTATAGAAATCCCAAGAGCAGAATCCTGATTCTGAAGAATTCCCAGCAGATGCAGCCACAACATATCTCTCTGAGCAACCATCTGCACTAGGAGCACGGATAATCCAACAATCCCTCCATATATTAGGTGAGACACCTTCTGAAGGCTTGTACACTGCCTTCTCCTGAAGTAACAATGGACCATCATTTTAAGAATTTGTAACTTTTGTTATGTCAATGACTCCATTTTTCATCAACATGCTCATATGGTATAAAGATTCAAAAAAAATTTATTTAATCAATGAGATTACAAGAGAACTTTTTTTGTCAAAATATAGCCAAATCAACGCTTCAAGCCTTAAAAAAAATCAGTAACTTATCCAATTCCAAGGTTAAATCCATTAAATTTTCTAGAAAACAGAACGAAGAAATCAGTGGAGACATTCATATAATCAGAAGGAACACAAATAATCAAACAGAGATGAGAAAGTAAGAAATGATGCTTGGACCATTATTAGGAAACAACACAGCTGGACATCAGGCAATTAGCCAGTTGATTATAGAATACCGATAAAAAGGAAAACAAAATTCCCACTTGAAAGAAGAACAATAAAGAATACCTCGCAGTTAGCAATGTCATAAAAGGAACATGACCCATCATCATGAGCAAGAAGAACAGCCCCTCCGTCTGACATAAACCATCCACCAGTTGAAGTCTTGCAGCCAATTTCATTGAGCTGATAAATGCTAGCATCTTCAGTCTCCTCATCAATAACAGCAGTAGGCCTATTCTCCTGATCATCAAAGTCCTCAAGTCTCTCATCTGATTCAAGATTGAATTCTACACCATGCTTCATGTCAAAATTTTTTAAAGAGCCTTGTGCTCCTGAAGCACCATCACCATCCATCTGCTGAGTATCAGAATTCTTCAAACTAGCCTGCTCAATTCTTGTGGTGACTTTAGTTTTCTCCCTATCAAGTGAAGCCAAGAACTCCAAAGTGACCGGATTATCCTCAATGGGACTCAACGACTTCTTTTCCTCCCTTAATTCACTGCTGGAGTCTACAGCATGCAAGGGTTCCTGACTTTGAGAGCTGCCTGATGATTCCTTCAATGACATCCGATTTCTAAGCAACTTGTGATGAGGAAACAATCTAGCCTCTAATTCCTCACTATTCAATTCTTTAACTGAAATTTTAACATTACCCACTTGCTTACTCTGACTCCTCTCAACACCTTTCATACTCACATCTTCATCTCTAGAACCTTTTGAAGCACTTGTTTTACCATTCGAATCACTCACAACATGATTCATAGCCTTCTCAATACCTGAAATCTTGTCCTGAATATCTGAAAGTATCACCTTTGATGCATCCGGATTATTCATGTCAAGCATCTCCTTAGTCCACTTAATATCTGACGCAATTCTCTTCACCTTCCCTTCCAGAAAAGCAAGCTTTTCATGAACCTTGCTCGGATATTTAATACCAATCCCACTCCCTCCACTCTCCTGAACACTCAAGTCCGTTTCTTTCAAAACCTCCAAACTCTTACCATCACTCGAAGACTTACCTTTTAGAAACTTTGCATCACATTTCTCATCAACCCTAACACAAGCTCCAAGTTCTGAACCAAAATCTGAAATACCCTTTTCGTTAAAAGCCCCAAAATCCCCATTTTGAATATTATCCCCATTTGATTTCCCCAAATCGGAGCTAAATTTAACATCTTTTTTAAAATTCCCATCCAAAAACCTAACCCCGTTTATTTTACTCTGATTTTCCTTCACTTTCATCACCAAGTTCTCCCTAAATCCACCATTTTCCTTGCAACCTTTAACTCTTAAATCCCTAAAATCCTTCTTTTCCCTATCCATTGAAATTCTATCTTTCTTTAAATCAGAAAAAACCCTAATAAATTCAGATGGACTCTGACTCCTACCTCTTGGGGCTGATGACGTGGACCACCGTAGCCGGCCCTCATTCTCAGAGCCACCAAGCTCCACCGCCTTCTCGACTCTTGGAACGGACCGGATCATGGGCCCCTTAGCCACCATGGAAGCACGAGAAAGGCTGCTGGGCCTTGGGTTTTCTTTACCGGAAGATGATTTTTTGAGGGTCGGATTGGAGATTGAAATTATGGTTTTCGCCGTTTTTGGATTGCCGGAGGTAATGTCTCTTTGCCGACAAACCGACGACGCTGACATTTCCTGTTTTGGGGATTAAATAAATTGAAAATAAATTAACACGGTAATGTAGAAAATGGGAATTGAAGATAATCTTTCTCAGTTTAAACTTCAAAGATTGTGTGGGTTTTGGGCGGGAAATAAATGTGAATTTGTAAAGTTTGAATTTTTTGGGAATGTTGGAGCCGTGGAGGCTTTGTACCAAAGGTTGTCTTTCTCATTTGACATCTGTCTCTTCTGTTTATTCAAGCACACTTCATTATTAATAACATCCAAAATTCAAACTCCCAAAATTTATTATTATTTTTTACGGCCCACACTCATAACATTGCAATTATTTCATTATCTCATCCTTTATCTACCTTAAAACCGGTTTCTTTCCCCTCTCTTTTGATGGATTCCCAATTTGAAATTGTTAACTTTTTGGATAAGATCAATAGTTTTAATTCATGCATTCCAATAAAGAAGTAATTTATTTATGATATTTGAATGACTTTTTAAGTTTTATGGTTTGTAATTTACAGTTGTTCGATAAAATCATGAGTTATAAAAATCGTTTTTTATATGACTTAGTTTTTGAATTTGTATATTTAAAAATTTTAAATAGTTTTTAGATATACAAATTTGAAAGTTTTTAAAATTTTTTAAATATGCAAATTCAAAAACTTTCAAAAATTTTTAGATATATAAATTTGAAATTTTTTTTTTAAATTTACATTTTTAGAAGTTTTTAAAAGTTTTTGAACGTGCATGTGCAAAAACTTCTAAAAGCTTTTGGATTTGTATATTCCAAAACTTTTAAAAGTTTTTTAAATATGTAAATCCAAAAACTATAAATTTTGAATTTAATACAGCATGAATGTGTAAATCAATATCAATATAAAACATATTAAATGTTTTGGGATTAATTAGCATATTTGCTTTGAAAGACAAAATGTTGATCGCTTTTTCTATATAACAACATATATAGCATGAATAAGATGAGGTGGCATTGGTAGAGGTGGGGGACGTGCTACACCTAACACTCGAATCCATCTAACTACCTCTAAGAAAAGATGACGAGTCCAAAAACTTATAAATGAGCTGGTTGATCCTTCAAAATCGATTCTTGAGAATAAACCACCCATTCAGTAGCATGATGGTAGAGGTAAAAATGTGAACGAGTTGGCTGAGCTTTTTTTTGGTTGGCTGATACTTTCGTCTTTAAGAGCTTCAAGACTCATGTTTTAGTAAGCATATGAAATGGGTAAGTAATAAATTCAATCACGATGATACTTATAATTTATTCTCATTACTTAATGTTTATAAAGTTAATAACTAGTTTATATTTATTATTGTTGATATAGAAGCGAGCTATGTTGAAATCCATCAACCATAGGGCAAAGTTATAGCAATGACCTCTAGATGCTCCCACTAGTATATCCGTGCATATTTTGTTTAGTTTTAGTTGCAATAATTGATCGATTGCACCTATCGTATATCTAACATTACAATAGTATCTATCTTTGTTGAAAGGTGACAGTTTGAGATGAATACTTTTTACTTACCATTCTATAAGATGACAATTACATTATATGACATGTTAGTCATTATCAACATACCTATCAAGGGAACCATGATTTCTCATAAAAGTCATGTGACGATCGCTAAGGTGAACACAATGCTAGTGCAGCTTCTTAGAGTGTCAAAAGTTAAGGCAACCAATGAGACCAAATTATTTTGTGGTGCAGCATTCAGATTACAGTAGTTGCAAGATCATTTTGGTTATACGAAAGATGCAACTTCTGATTGAGATGTAAAGTGTGTGAGCAAGACTTTCTTACTCCATCTCCTAAAGTGCAAGCTATTTGTTGACAAGAGTGAAGATAAAGTATTAATCGTGTATTTGTCCTCTTGAGCAATCTTACTAGATTGGTAGATATGCTTGGGGGACAAGTCACCTGACATATCTATATAAGCAGTTTGGTGAAACTAGCAAGTCTGATGTTTATCAAATTGTTGGTTATATGACGCTTTTTCTTTAGGTATGTATATAAGAATAATTATATAATATTGTTCTAATTTCTTCTTTTATTTTATCAAAAAAATGTGAATAATGATGCTTCATATATTTGACTTAGACATTGATTTATGAGCACTTTCTTCGCTAGGTCCTAGAGCTGTACTGAAATATTTTGATGCTCAACCTCGTCCTTTACGTTGGTGGCTTCATACATATGTTGATAAATTGCAACAATTACATGAGCAATTGGATGACTTGTGATCAACCAAGGTGTGCTAAGAACCTTATGCGAAACAACGATAGCAGTACCCATTATATGAGATTAGTTTCTTTTTAGGTGTTTGAAATGCAAGATTATCATTAAGCTGTATCATTCGGAGAAGGTTTTACAACAGTTCAATTTTATACAAATCATTTCTCTAATCTATCTAACTTTGTCTTAAGCATACTAAAGTTTATCATCTAGCATGTATCTAGGTGCATACAACTTTTTGACTCAATTATGGGAGAGATGGGTATGTATGTCTTGCCTGAAAAAGCATTGATGACGATGATGTTGGACACCAAGTGAGTATTCAATAGATTATGATGCTTGATATGTATTAATTTTACAATCGCATATTCAAAATTTTAAGTAAAAATTTAGATTTCAATCGCTATCAATCAATAAAAAACCTATTAGTGAAATTGTAACTAATCAATTTATTTATTATTATTATGTTTAATTATGTATTATTGATAGTTATTACCTTATTCAATTTATAGGGTCGCATATCAAGAACAATGTCGTTTATTAATAGTATTATCATCAGTGGATTAGATTAGGACCAAACAATATGGAAATGAGCTTTTTTTACTGTACGTAAACCACCTGTACGGATCCTCAAGAGAGGCCAGTACCAATCAGTCTAGACTCTAGACCAACTATCAATAGCAGTCAGTATAGAACACATGCGCCTGCTCACTCTTCACCCCCTGCATCGACAAGACCACTACCTACAGCAGTACTACTCACGTCTACTTGCTCCCCACCCATATTAACACCAGCACCGACAGCGCAGTCTTTACCGTAAACTCATAAATGTAAATGATACGTTAATATTCGTAAATTATTTGAATTTAATTTAAAAAAAATTTAAATTTGATTCAATTATTATCGAGTCGAACTCGAGTTCGAGTAATTCGATTTATCGATCGAATCGAATTTCAGTATTTTTATATCTAATTCGAGTAACTCGTGAGTCTAATCAAATTTTTATATTTAAATATATTTTTATTATTTTAATTAATAAAATATTTTGAGTCTGAGTTCGAGTTTGAGTTCGAATATAAATAATCAAATTTTTGTCGAGTATACATATTAATCGAACTTAATCGAGCGAGTTGGAGTAACTCGAATTCGATCACGAATTGAGTTCGAGCTTAAAAAATAAAATTCGATCGAGTTCGAACCAAATATCGAACCCTGAGTTATGAGTCGAACTCAAACTTCTCACTATATCGACTCGACTCGATTCGATTACACCCCTAATCTCAATCTCAACGTGTTTATTTGAAAAACAAGAGTATAAAGGATTAAGACATGTAGTTTTAGGTTTATGCATGTGTGACGTATATATTTGTATATAGTTTTTTTACTTTGAAATGTTAAAAACATTTTTTTATATATTTATATATGTTTAACATCTACTTTTCATCATATAATACACACATGTGACCACCCATTCGTGTAACTTTTAGTTTGTGATAAAATATTAAAAACTCAATTAATCTATTCAAAACAATTCAATAATTTAATAATTTTACATATAATAAAATGGTTTAAGATTTGATAATAATATTTAAGGTTTAAAATTTAGAGTTTTAAAATTAAAATTTACAAGCCTTCTGAATGTGCATTTTGAAAAAATTTAAAGACATTTTAAAAGTTCATATACAAAAAGTTCAAAGACTTTATGGAAATATATATTCTAAAAACCTTCCAAAAAACTAAATCAGGAAGACTATTAAACTTTCTGAATATACATTTTCAAAAAGTCTATAAATCTTTTAGATATACATTTTCAAAAACTAAAAATAAGTGATGTTAAAGAGTAATTTATCAAAAATTAATTAAGTAATTTTATTAAAAGAGAAAGTCATATGATAGTTTAGTTTTGTGCAAACTATTCCTCCAACCTTTAGCACGTATCTGATTACATACAATTTATTGGACCAGTTAAAAGAGAGATGAGAAATGTATGTCTTACTTCAAGAGCGTCGAGAGTGACAATGTTGGACATCGGATGAGTGATGATTGGTATGCATCAATTTCATACTTGTATATTCAGAATCTTAAACGAAAATCTGAATTTGAGTCACAACCAATTAATAAGAAGCCTGTCACTAAAATTGTAACCGGTCAATTTATTTGTAATTGTTGAGTTTAATAGCAATTATATGTTATTGATAATTATTATCTTATTTAACTTGTCGGTTCGTATATCAATGACAATATCATTTATTAACAGTATTATCGTCGGTGGATCAGATCAGGACTCAACTGTATGGAGAATAGCATTTTTTTATTGCACGTAACCTACTATCTGGATCCTCAAAGGTGGCCAGTACAAGTCAGTCTAGACCAACTGCCAATAGTAATCAGTATAGACCACATGCTCTTGCTCACTCTCCACCCCCTAAATCGACGAGACCATTGCCCCTAGCAACACCCCCAACAGCACTGCTCACGCCTACTTGCTCCCTACCCATAACATCACCAACATCGATAGCCCAATCTTTATTGCCAGCCCAGTCTTAATCTCAACGTGTTTATTTGAGAAACAAGAGCACGAAGGATTAAGATTGATAGTTGTAAGTTTATGTATGCATGGCATAAATATTTGTATATAGTTTTTAACTTTGAAATGTTGAATATATATTTTTTTGTATATTTTTACATGATAATACCTAGGCTTTCATCATACGATATATACATATAATCTTTTATTCATGTAACTTCTCGTTTAAAATAAAATATTAAACACTCAACAAATTTATTTAAAAAAATTTAATAATTTAACAATTTCACATATAATAAAATAGTTTGGAGTTTAGTTATAGTGTTTAGGGTTTAGAATTTAAAAAATGAAATTTACATTTTCAAAAGTTGAAAGACATTTTATATCTAGAAAGTTTAAATATATCCTAAAAACCTTTTGAAAATCTATATTAGGAAGACTATTAAACTTTCCGGATATACATTTTGAAAAGTTTATAAATCTTCCGGATATATATTTCAAAAAACTAAAAATAAGCTAGGTTAAAGAGTAAATTGCCAAAAATTAATTAAATAATTTTATTTAGGGGTACTTTTGTAATAAAAAATTTGGATGTAGAGAGAAAAAAAGGTTGCATTTCGAAGATCCCCTTCTGTTTTGGTTTTTTGGCCAAAAAATCAACTTCAACCTTTTAATTTCTTCCTATGCCTTGACATCTTGCAGAGTCAAGATATCAGCATCCACTTTTTTAAGCCATTCTGCAATGCATCAGCTGCTTTTCAAGCTCCATTCATTCCTTAAGTTAATCATATAGGAAGGGAAACAAATAAGAGATCTCGTAATAACATTGTTTTTGATTCTTCTGGTGGTTACATTTTCCACATGGCTAAATGGTTTTCTTGGTGCCAAGGAAATCTCATTACCAGAAGGTTGATTGTAACCTTCATTTTTTTTTATCTTGAAAGCTTCTTTTACTTGGAGAGATTTTTAAGCTAATGCTAGAATTGAGAAGGGGGCTTATGGATTGTAAATTTGGTAACTTGGTGTGAATGTTAAATAGACTTTTTAGTGCCATGTAATCCTTGTTATGGTACAACTGTTTGGTGGAAATTGAAACAATGGTCTAATAAGAAGCCCATTACCTTGAAAAAATGCTGCTTAACTTCAACTGATCTCTATTCTAAATTCAACTATTCCAATTCAGTTTCTTCTGCCATGTACAACCTTTTCTTGGACCAGATTCCGATATGGTACAATGATGCACGAACAAAAAGACTAAATGCCTTTATGACAGCTGATCCACAACCCATAAGGTGCCATTGTTTTTGCAGCAAAAAAGGGTAAAAAGAATTATCAACATAATAAGTTGTCTACATATTACCCTTTCCAAATTCTTTGAATGATAAAGGAATTTTTTTGGGCTCGAGAATGAATGACATTGGTTAAACACAATGTCATCCCGGCATACCTCGGGACGCTTTAGCAGTGGCATTGTTGGTGATGGAAACAAGCATTTGCTTCCATCAAATGATGAACAGATGTACAGCCAAGAAAGAGGCAAGTACCTCACGCAGCTAATATAAATACCAGAAATTTGAAAACAGAAACTGCAGCAAGCCACCATATTTGACAAGGAATTTCTTGCAATAAACTCACTACATAATCTGCCATATAGCAAAGAAAGTACCCTCAACAGATCTTAATCCTTTCTAAATAGACAAAACACAAATGGAACATTCCGAAAGAACAAATTGCAGAATATTGATGACAAAACTACCAAAAAGCCACATATTTCAGTATCACTTCAAGATGCATTCTCCTTTTTCAGCTT
Source organism: Durio zibethinus (assembly GCF_002303985.1). Next base: position 2,496,327 of record NW_019168026.1, read on the forward strand.
AGCAAGCTCTTGCCTGACGACTCCAGCCCTCTGCAAAATCATATTATATCCTGTTAGCTTGGGTGTCTTAGGAATGCCTTTAGATGTTGATAAAATCAACTAATATAAAACAAGTAAACACTAGACACATCAGTGGTACCAAAAACTGACCTTGATCTTAGCCAACATAATCTTGAAACGATCAAAGTCATTAAGTGATGCTCTCCTCTTCTGGACAATCAGCTTTTTACCCCATGAACTATTCTCCCACTTGTTCTTAACATCTGCCATCAGGTAAAAACAATAAGAAAAATATAACATAGAGAAACAACATTTCAATGTCAGTAAGAATTATTTTCGTACCAGCTTTGTCCATTGCTTCAATCAATGTCTTCTTCTTAGGAACACGAGGAATGTCAATTTTGATATCAGTCAATGTAAGCCTCTTGAAGTTCATTTGGCCCCTAACCATATCGGGGGCATCAACTAGAGCCTGCGATGCCAAGACACAAGCAAAAGTTTCATTCAATTTCTACAAAAACTTCTGCACATATCGCATATCCATCTTCAACTACATTCACGACTAAAATCCACATTGAACACATTTACTAACTCAACATTGTCCTACGTTACACATATACCCAGTACCACAACAATCAAGCCAAATAGCAACAACAGGTCAACAAATGACAAGAAAAAAAATACAATAACACACATGGGCCTAATCTATAACGTGTTGGCATATTCTCCAAATCTTCATTTCCTGATAGTAAGTGGCCATATGTTTAGCGTCCTGACCTCCAAATACAAGGAAAATCCTAAAAAAAAAAAAAAATTGATCGCAAACAGGTCTGGACACATAAATATTGACACTTCATTCCCAAGTCTGAGCAACAGAGGATTAAACAGAAACTCCATAACTTCATGATTAAAATGTCAAAAACAACAGAATTCAGACTCATTTCTCCATTGAAGTTAGCTGGTTGATAAGTGGTTTCATTATAGATTAACTAAAGGGGAAAACGCAAAGATCCCATTTTCAAATCAATCTCATTAGGAAAAAACAACCAAAATCTAGTAAAGTAAAAACCAATTCACCCACATACCATATTGCCTTTTCATCACTATAAATCAAATAAATGCATAAAAATCAAATTTTCTATCACAAATGACCGATACTAAAACTGAAAAGAATAAAGATAATAACATACTCTGTTTTGGTCAATAACATCGACGATGACAACGAGCTTGCCGTAGTCTTTCCCGTAGTTAACTAGAGCCACTCTCCCGATCTCAACGTACCTCTTGAACGGCTACAAAAAGTAAAACAAAATGAAAAGAAAATCAAAACACAGATATAAGATTGAAGAGAGCGAACAGTGGCGTTTAAATATAGATGAAAAACTCACCATTTTTGCGGTGAGTATGTGAGAGAGTTGGAGGCTAAACGAGGTAGAGATGGAAGAGGCGGACGAGGGAATGGTGGAGAGTTTCAGAATTAGGGTTTTATTATATGGTACTTTGTAGGCTGTTTATAACCGTTCGATCTTTTATACGGCACTTTTAGGCTGTTTATAACCGTTCGATCTATCCATTCTTTTGGTGACAATGGGCTTCGCCAAATTTTGCTTGTATTGGTGTTTTTTGTTTTTTTTCTTTTGGGGAGACGTGTATATCCCAGGCTCAGTCAGTATTTAATAGTTCAGTCCAGGGCCTGATCCGGCCCATCTGGCTCAAGAGATCTAAATTTTTTGAAAATATATATTAGAATATTTAAAAATTGTAAAATATAAAACTATTATTATTTTAAATAAATTTAAAATTAAAATTAAATAAAAATAAATTTTATTAAAAACATAAAATTTTGAATCAAGTAACATCAAATCCGAATTTGAAAACTCATGTTCAAAACTTAGTTTAAATTGATCAAAATTTATAGACTAAGCAGATAATTAAAATTATAATACGTAAAATCCAACTCTAAATTGTTAACAGGCTGACATCTCATAGAACAATAGTTTGTTCTGCTACACAACCTTTAGGCCTAGATGCTTCAACCACTTTCACCTTGAGAAAAAACCTTGCAACAATTTCAAATTAGTAATATAGAGAGTAGGGAAAAGCTGTTGTTCAATAAAATAATCAGTCACCAAACTAATGAAATCCATTTGGTGGTTCGTGATCTCTGGCTGGAAAATAAAGAATTTCAATTTAGTTTTCCACCACTTTAATATTTATTTGGATAAGGGATGTGATTATTTTCTGAAAAACAATAATAGAGATAATATTAATTCTCGTGAGGTAATTATTCACTACAAACAGTGGAGAATTGAGATTGCTTTCATCATATCATGCTGTCCTGATCTATGTTTACTCTGTCACACCTGCAGGGAAAGCATCTAAATGGACAAGAAATTGCTGTGAAGAGACTATCTAGGCATTCTTCTCGAGACGAACTCAGAATTCCAGGGTGAGATTTTTCCAGTAGCTAAGCTTCAACACAGGACTGGGATTTTGCTTGGATGGGGCAAAGGATCCATGTTTATGAATTTGTTAGCAATGGAAGCCTGGCTCAATTTATATTTGGTACAACTTATGCCAGATGCATTTGTACTAATAAGTTTATCAGAATGACATCTTAGCTTGGATGATTGTGCAGATTCAATTAAGCCTGGCCAACAAATTGGGAAATGTGTTACAAATCATATGTAGCATTGCTCGAGGGATTCTTTATTATCTTCGTGAAGATTATCTACTCAGGATGATCCATCGTGATCTCGAAGCGAGCAATATCTTGCTTGATGAAGAAATGAACCCGAAAATTTCAGATTTTGGCATGGCAAGACCTTTTGCCCTGAATCAGATTTAAGGCAATACTTGTAGAACTGTGGGAACTTAGTAAGTACAACTATCACACTATTCGTTATACTTTACGCTAATCAAGATTGATATGTGCCGTTGGAATACTAGTAATCAATTGAATTTGTTCTTTCTTAAGCTGTTACATATGTAGTGGCTATATGGCTCCGGGTTGGATGTCTTCAGTTTTGGTGATCTACTTCTGGAGATGTGAGAGGCAAGAAAAACAGTTGAACCTTCCAAGCTACTTATGTTTGCTTCTGTCACTCCTTCTTGATCATAAGGCCTGACCTCCTTTCGAACAAGATATATTTTAATGCTCAATTCATCAACTAAAAGCCATGGAAAGTTCAGAAAGAAGGAACAGCTGAAAATCTGATCGACCCAACCCTCAGGAGCAACTCAAAAGGTGAAATAATGAGAAGCAACCAAATACGGTTATTATGTGTTCAAGAACATGCAGCAAAAAAACTTTACCATGGGTTCGGACTTCTTATGTATAGTACCATCCATAAACATGGCTCCAGACCTACCACCGCCAATGCAACGTGCATTTCTTATGTATAGTAGCATGTTGGAGGTAGGGCTGACAATTCAAAACACAACTCAAAAACAATTAAAAAAAAATAATATGAAGATGATAGGATTTAAATTTTAGCAAAAATCATATATGGGTTTAATAAAAATCAAAACATGTATTTCGTGTTTTTTATGTCGACACTAATTGTGACATATAATTTTTATGTAAAACACAATATAAATATATGAATTATCAGTATTTTACACAACATAAATGGCTAAGTCTAGTTGGAAGTCAGCCTGCCCTCATCAAATAAGAATTTAGGATCCAGTCAGTCAGGGAAATCCGTAGACACAGCTGCCACACCATATTTCCCGGTAAACAAACTTCTTTTATGATAAGGAACTACCTAAGTCTAAACAAACACAAGAATGGAAATTTTGTAACTTAAAATAGTGTTTTTCAATTTGAAGATCAGGTTTTGTTACTGCATTCTATAAGAATAAAACCAGTTGTAAAGTTCAGAGGATGTGATTTGTTTCTTCTTTTGATTTGTTTATTTCATTTTGCTTTGACTATGTTCCCACTCACAATATATAAATCAATTTGTGAGTGATCAGGGAGTTAAGCACAATATTCACTGGAACAATCATTTTAAAATTCATCTACTGAGTTATCCTTGCCATGAATCCATACTATCAGAAAATAGACTTTCTTATCTGATTCCAATAATTGGATTCTAAGACACTGAATTGAGAGCACAAAAACCTTATTAGATAGGTTACTTAATAACTTCAAAAGAAATTATCACATCAATAATAAAGTTTTTAAATTCTACTGTAAAAGATTAGTAGGGTACATATACCTTTTAGGTATAATGAAAAGAAACATGTGATCAGCTCTTAATCTCGCTTATAAAATTGAAAAATTTTATTGCTAGTGTATAAAAACGAACTCTAACTTCAAATGGCAGAAGATCCCTTCTTTACTTTCATATAGTTTAGTTTGACCAAGCACTAAAAAGAATCAGATTCTGGGTTGGAATAATTGAAAAAGATTAAATTTCATAACGAAGATGGACTTAAACTTGACCCTGGCTAATCTTTATACTCTAATTGAAGAACTTTGAATCTTGCCGACAGTTTTTTAACTAAGCTGTGATGTGACAGCTTTCCATCATGTAATGGAGTTTGGTAATCAAAGAATACGTAAAATCCCACGCTATCTAATTATCAGAATCTATGAGTGATCGAAACAAGCAAATATTAACAAGTTGCAAACCAGATATTCACCTTTAGATGCCTGAAAACTAACATGAAAGGAGGAACGAGATTAAATCATATATGGCATAAGATTCCCGAATGAATCAGTTTGATGTAAATAACTCAGCATTTCACCACATAATCATGAGTCGGTTTCTTCTTATCTTATCTTAAGAGAATTTATCTAATTTTTATCTTTTACTTGTGTTGTCTATTTTCAGTTAAAACTTGACGAATGTTGGGGTTTTCGAGGTGACTCTCATTTGTAATACTTAGTTTTCGTTCACCGGATGTAGCATTTAGCTTTCAACTAGGTATTATCTATTTTGATCCAGTTTTACGATTTTATCTAAAAAAAAAAATCTGTTAAGTATGGATTTAAATCTCTATAATATCCAAGGAGGGATTAGGGGTTACAGTTAGGCCCTTCTGTCCGGTTTATTTTAGAACTTGTGTTATTTGACGTTCTTCTTTTAGTAATCTTGACTTGCTTAGTTGCTTCCAATATAAAGTTAATGTTCTCTGAAGCTAGACAAAATTTTCATAGTTGCATCAGAATAGCACTGGTCTTTTAGATGTTTTAAACCCAATGATCAGACGAGAATGTGAGCAAAAAAGCCTTGAGAATTTTCAAATATTCGCATTGAAACCTTTGAATGTTATATGATTATGTGCTAGAAGGGTCCTAGAAAGATTCCAGCTATATTTTTCATTATCCCATCTAAGAAATGCAGGCCACCAAGTCTCTAACTTTTGAAAACTTTGCAATCGATTGCAGACAGGAAATCGGTAAAAGGGCATGTATGGATGATGATGCAGTTTTCAGTTGCAATGAGAAAGCATCTATAAGAAAAGAAGCATTTTTCTTCCTTTGATTGGCTTAGGGGGATGAACCGACAAAGAAGTATAGACCTATTTTCAGTTTAAAATTTTGATTGAACTAATTCTTCTCTAGGGTGATCATCAATTAGATGATATAGCTAGGGAAAATCAGCAATTCCCACGATTAAAATGCTGCAACTGCTATTGCATAATCATTCTGCTGCCAAGTGCATTATGACAAGAATCCTATGCACAAATGAGGCCTGGTTTATATGGCAATGGAATTTGGTGGCAGACAAAATTTGCTTTCAGGATCGATAGAAAACATGTCCTAGTCACTTATGCCCCTCGATACAATATTTTTGGTACAAAGGAGGCCACATTCTGTCTGGGAATAAGAGATGAGATTGTAAGTACTAGAATTTAAACTCCAAATGTGCTGGATGCGAGCTCTTAAGGGCTCCGTTATAATTCTGTAAGTTGCTTGATCATTGTTGGAAAAGGCCAGAACACCTAAACCAAAGGCACATAGTTGGATCAATGAATGTACATCTGATATCCTCATGAGTCATGCAATGAAGATATGCTTCCTCTTGAAACAATCAGGCTAAGCTGGTGGGTTATTTAGAGAATAGAGATGCTAAACCCTTGAGTTGAGTTTGGTTGCCAAATCTCAATCTGCCTTTGGATATAATAAAACATGATTAAAAGGAAATATTCTTTACTAATTTCATATAGTGTGAAGTTGGCCATTTTGCATTGTGGGGCTGCGAGGAATCTCATGTATCAACCATAAATGAGGCATTTTCTCCACTTTCGGCTATTTCTTTTTCATTATTTTTATCGAACAGTTAAGGGTTTCCCAGCAGATTTGAACCAGACAACAAAGAAGGAACATACTCTCTTTGCCACTTGAGGCAACCATTAATGAGTCCTTTCCTTTTCAATTTAAATTGCAAATGATTTACAAAATACTTGAGAAACATTGTGCGGAACCGCCCTTTGAAAGCTATAAATTAGCTCCCTCTTCTAAACCATAAGAAGCAAAAAGAAGTGAAGCAAGCATGGGAGAAGAGAAAGAGAATGCAGAAGAGAGGGTGGTTGACATTAGTCTGAAGGATCTATCTAAAAAGCTTGAGGAATTTGCCAGGGCCAGAGACTGGGAGAGGTACCACAGTCCTAGGAATCTACTCCTTGCTATGGTAATCATCATTATCACTCCAATTTCATTTAGCAGACTCCAACTAAAAACTATGTCAACCCTGTTTCATACATGTATGTCTATCCATGTCTGTCTTTGGCTCTTTGCAAAATGCTCAGACTCTTTCAATCTCCCCATCACAGTTAATGTGCATAGCTACTAACAAAAGTGGACTGCACCTCTATATTTACTGTGAAAATCTTCCTTTCTGCCATTCCTGTTCCCTTTCCCTACCCCCATTGTTGAGGAAGTCGAGTTCTGTTATGTATCAGCAGCCTATATATTTTCTATGGGAACTGTGTCATCTCTAGTCAGTGTCAGATCCAATTTTTTTTACGGAAGTGCCACTTATAATATATATAAAAAACTGCCGGATTTATTAATCTTGTTGACAAAAAGGATGTCCAGAGGAAAATTTTAGGGATATTCAAGGGAAAATTTTCTTTCAAATTTTCTTATTTTCCAATCTTTAAAGCAGGGATCCGCCTCTGAGCTCATTTCTTAACCTCTTAGGCTTGTATAAATACCAGTTCAGCTACTGAATACTATTGATAAATGCAGCCTTTATCCTGACAAAGGTACCCCTCTCTTCCCAATCTAGGGAGCCATGCGTAAGGCCATTACCTGAACTTGAAGTACAAAAACAATTGTGAAAGTTGGTTTCATCTCGTCCATTACTTAGAAACAACCGAAGGCACATACCATTTCACTATTGCAGACACTGGAAACATGTTTGGTTTAACATGTCTCATAACCAAACCTTGCATTAGAATTTAGAATGTTGACTTCTTCCAACCATGCACTAACATTAAGCACCTTTCCAATGCAAATGTCATAAGCTTCCAATGTTTCTTTTTTTTTTTTTTTCCCAATTATGGATGTGTAGGTTGGAGAAGTAGGAGAGCTATCAGAAATTTTCCAGTGGAGAGGAGAGGTGGACAAAGGGTTGCCAAATTGGGAGGAATCAGATAAGGAGCATCTTGGAGAAGAACTGTCTGATGTGCTGTTATACCTCATCAGGTTGTCTGATATTTGTGGCATTGATCTTGGTGATGCTGCTAGCAAAAAACTTGTTAAGAATTCAATCAAATACCCAGCCAAGGTTTTGTGAGACAACCACCTTTTTCTGCCAGAATTTTTGTTCTGTTCAGCTTGAAAAAAACAATTTGATGCTATCCTTTGCTTGAGAGAATTTAGAATAAACTATTCTCTTTCCTTTCTGTTTTAGGCCATTTAACTGTTACTAGCTTATAATAGTGCCAATACACCAATTAATTTTAATCATCACATGGTACCACAATACAAACATATATGAAAAATATCCGAAAAATGATATTATTTAAAATTTTAATAAAAATCATATATACGAATATAAAAAATATTATTTTGTGTATTACTTGTATCTCATTTTCTTTCTCAATGGCCATTTAGCTTGGTAACATTTTAGCTTCATTTGCAGTGTCCATTTTACATATTAGATGGTACATAGTAAGATGCTGACCAACTTTATGAAAAAGTATTTTTTTCAGCTATTAAAAAATATGTCCTGTATTAGAACAACAATACATGCCAATAATAAAATGACTCCTCTATTTAATTAATTATTTTTATTTAAATTTCATTTTGTAAGTCATGTACTACAAAATATCAAAATGAAAAATAATTTTTGCATAATTTTTATATAGAAAAAGGTTTATTTTAAAAAATTAATCTTATATATCACTGGAATTTTACCAAGGGATTAAAGAGATGCAGGGCATATCTCATTATAGTATATTTAAAAAATTCAACAAATTATTATAATAACTAAAATATAATATTTTAATATAATTTATAGAATTTAAAATTTTCACAGAATAATTTTTAATTTTATGGATGAATATGGAGTTTGAGTTTCGTATGCGCTAGCTAAGACCCAACTATAATTCATATGTCTAGCTCATATTAGATGTGATAATATTTTGGATTAAATCAGATTTAATTTAATTTTTTAAATAATATATAATATTAAATTTTTTTAAAATTTAAATTTTAATTTAAATTAAATTTTTTAAAAAATTGATTGAATAAAATTTTATAAATTCGATTAATCGTTTTTTTAAATTTATTATTTTAATATATTTTGCACCCGACCCATACACTTGTCCATGGTCCTATGTGGACCCCAGCAAATGGGTATATTAAGCAAATAAGATCAAGCCACGCGTACACCTGAATCGTCCAGATGTACAGTAGCTTTCGACGTGAAACCGACGAGCAACCCAACCCCACTTGACTTCGTTTTCAGTCTCACTTAAATTCAGTTGAAACCTTTTTCTCTCTAGTCTTGTCTTCAATATCTTTAACGGAATCCGATTCTGAACAAAAATAAATAAATAAATAAATAAATTCTTCAGGTTTTTTCCTTCTCTTAATCGAATCAGAATCTGAAACCCACACTTTAGAATCTTTTGTTTCTTCTTTAATTCCTCAGAATTCTCCATTTTTCTCTTGTCTTTTAGTTTTAAGAGGAATAAATCTCCATGCATTGATCTCTCCTTTTTTTATATTTTTTTGATGAATCTGATCAAAGTTCAAGCTTTTTGATACGATCACTTGTTTTATTTATATGATTTTCAAAATGGGTTTTTGATTTTTTGAGTAAAAAGGTTAAAACTTTTGTGATTTGAGATATAAAAGGTGCTTATTTTTTATTGGATCTTAAAAGGAGTTGACTGCTTTATAAGGGGTTGATTTAACTCTTGGGATTTTAATATGATCGTTGCAGTGAAAAACAAAAGGTGAAAGCTTTTCAGCTATGGAAGGTACAGTGTTTACTCTATCATTGGAAGGAATGCAGCATATCAAATCTCCACAATGGGAAATGCTTACTAAGCCTTTCCTGGAAGTCTGCAGGTTGATTTTGCCAGTCATAGGTTTGTTTTTATTATATCTTCGACTACGTCGAAGGGTTTCTGATTAACAGTTACTTTTTTATGTTAGGCTTGTTAGATTAGTTAACTTTTAGCATCTAATTTGAGTTGAATCGTCATGGAAATCTTTCTTCAAGTTTGTTTGTGGATCACTTGACTTTCCATCTCCTTCTTTGTGAAAAAGATTGTAACTCAATAGACATATTCGTGTGGTGAAATATTAGCAGCTGTATATTTAGTGTATTAGTATAGTTTTTTATATTAAAATTACGCGTTACAGTTCATTACATAATTTTTTTTATTTTTATTAAATTTATTATAATTTTTATTACTATATATATTTAATTTTTTTTCGTGTGTCAACCGGCAATAATTTGGTATGAGTGTCTAAGATTGCATTTCAAAGTAGATGTTATCAAACTCTGTGCGTGCGTGGTGCATGATAGACAGTTAAAGGCGGCCATCATTTGGATGTTAGACTATATCTCTTTCCTGATAATAATCCATGAATTGCAGATGTTAGACTTTGATGTTTTGAACAATAATATATGTGAAAGATTTCTTTAATTTATACCAACATTCATTAATCAGCTAACCTGTTGTCCTTGATGCATCTTTCTTGTGATAGTATGAAGCCCAAAGATAACATTTTTTTTTCTAATTTTTTCATATATCGGTAAGGAGAGAGTACTTGTGTTGCGAATACATTTTCTCTTTCTATAAACAATTATAGGTTGCCATTGAGCTGGCTCCAGATAGAAAGTTGTTTGTACCGAATTTCTGAGTTGAGGAATAAAACCTTGAAATCATAAGAGAGAAAAAAATGATTAAAATCTAAGGTTGGGAGTTTTCTTAATGTTTATACTGCAACATTCAAATCAAGTTGATCAAAGAAGAAAATAGGAAGCAAAAAGTGTAAAAGTAAGAGAATATGAGATGTATGGATAATATCTGGGTGATCTTATTTATAATTGAAAGTGAGAGTTTTGAGATAATTAAGTTATTTACTGTCAGTTTTATAATCAAAATAACTTGACAAATCGAGTTAATCTGAACGTTGATCATCCACTCAGAGATGACAAGTCAATATAAAAAAAGTTTTATGGATGAGTTGATGAAGTGGCCGAATTGACATGCTAGTGTACTTTTAATTTTTTGTTGATAACCTTTAAAGGGAAAAAAATTATTTTGCCTTTCAAACTTAAAAATGCCCTTAACAGAAGTTATAGACAATGACTTAAAGGGATGGGAGTCTGGTAGATAAACAATGAATGGGTTATGAGAGAATCAAAGTTCATGCATGGTTATTTTTCACATCGTAAATATTAATTTTTGGATTGCAAATACAATTTTATATGGTGAAATCAAATAATTACCAAATATATTGCGTTAATGCAGGCTAGTTTTGGTTTGGATGATACGAAGCCTCGATGGTGGAATAGTGGAGAGATGGATCTTGCTTCGACTTCTAAACCTTCGTATGTAAATAAATCGAATATAAATGAATAAACATATATTTATGTTTTATTCATTTAATTTTTAGAATTGTTTGAGTTCGATCGGTATTCGTAAGACAATTATCTTGTTTATTCAAACTCGGTTAGTTTAAACAAAAGTAGTTTAGATAATAAAATGATAACTAAAATTGGTTCCTTTTCTTCCATCCGGCATGTCTTGGATTGTAAACTGATATGAAGTCTGCCATTATCATCTTGAATGGTTCTGATACGAAGCCATCAATATGAGCAATTATATGCATAAAAGTATGAACTTAAAGTATAAAGTAAATTTCATCATAAGTGCTTAAGATTTAGCCAAAATTCAAGCTAAATTCATTAATTTCAGAAATGGACACTTCACCTCAAAATAGTTAATATCATTAACCAAATTTGAACAATTACAAAATTGTTCAAATGTGAAGTTAAAAAATTAGAAAAAAATGATTAAAAAATAAGAAAATTTCAAACACAACAAAAAAAAACCCATCAAATAATCTGAAGAGAAAAATTTTAAATCGTTTTAGGGGGAATTTTTTTCAGTGAAGATTTCAAAGAAAGAAACAAGAGGAGAAGGATGAATTTCTTTCTTTTTCTTTTTTTTTTGTGTGTGTGTTTCTTCTCAAGAAAAAAATGAAGGAAAATAGCAATTTTTTTTAGAAAGAAAAGAATTAATTTTTTATTTTATTTTGATAATGCAAATTTTTTTTTATCATTTAAAAAAATGTTTTGAATTTTTTATAACGCAGCCTTTTTAAAAATGATAACAAAAAATTTAGAAAAGCGCAAGAAAACTTTTATTAAATTTAAGAAGATTACCAATATTTATTTATATATATATAAAAGAAATAGAAATATTTATAAATTTTGTCTGAATTTAATCTTCATATTTCTCACGTCTATACGATGCAACTTTGGTTGATAAAAAAAAAATTCTCATTTTCAATTGGATTAACTGTAGTGGATTAAAATTAATAGTATGCATGTATATATATAAATATAAATAATTAAAAAATGAAGTGTCCAAAAATATAAGAAAAAGAAGACAAAGGAAAATCATTGGGAATTTGCTATTCATTCCCTAACACGCTTTTCCCTCGCATTCATTAAAAGAACGTTATAAAAAGAATTACAAACCCAAAAATAGGCAATGCCTCGTTGGGAAGGATATTGAGCTTAACCTCTCTCTCCCTGGATTTTCCACCTGAAAATTCGGTCAGCTACTGGTTCTCCATTGGCCCCACAACGCGTAGCTTCACCCTGCCGCCAAAACAAAAATTCTCCATCGTTTCACTTCCATACTTTGAGATCTTTTTCCTTGATTGGCAAAAACAATCAAGAATTGAGGGAGTTCAGCCTCCTCTTTCTCCTTTGGCAAAACTTTGGCATGCATTGATAGGAATTCAAGATTTCTGAAGAGGAAGTAAAAGTTGTTTCATCATCAGCTGATGCAGTTTTCCATGTATGTCACCAATAACATTTTTGTATTATAATTCTAAATATGATATTCATTTTTCATTGCAACTTGCGTTCTGTTTCTTTTATGCGATGTATCAACACAGACTGTGGATTATATTCTTGCTTTCTTTTTACTTCACCTTTGAGAAAACAAGCGCCTTCTTCTACCTTGGGGAGGAAGATTTCATATTTACATTGCCAAAGGATCCACCATTATTGACAGAAAAAATGAAGGGTCTTCTAAGAGGTTTAAAATACATTTCCAATATGTTTGGTGAGTACCCAAATTTTTCCATAAACCATTTTTTGTAATGTAAATGAGAGGTTTCAGCATTAGTATTCTCATCTAAACGATGTTGAGTAGGAATACATTGACAATTTTGCAGATGAAAAGGAACCAGAAATGCAAATTGGGCTTCCTACAGATGTAAAACATGTTGCTCATATTGGTATGGATGGTCCTTCTGCCAATAAGCCGAGCTGGGTATGATGTCAGAATTTTCTTTTCCTTTTTCAAGTAACATTACCATGTTAATGGCCGTGGATACTCAAAATGTTCTTCTTGTGTTGACCAAGCTTGTTCGCTCAGGAGGAAACCATATTCATCAAGCATATATTTTCTATTTTCATTTAGAAAATATGATAATTAGTTAATTACCTGGTTTTTTAAAATCCCTTCAGATGAGTGAGTTCAATTCTGCTCCAGAGCTCTCATCAGTTCCTCTAAATGGTAATCCCCAGGTGAAACAGCCTTCGGCTGCAGGTTTGTTCCTTTTCTGTTTTTCAGTAACCATGATCTTAATAATCATTCAATATAAAGACAAGTAATTGAACTCTTGAAAATAGCAGATTTTGTTCTTTCCATTTACCTTTCAGATTCAATTTCATCAGCAACAAAGTAGAGATAATGTCATTTTCGTGCAGGAAATCATGACTCATTGCCACCTCTTGCCAATGAGAAGCAAAAGAAGCAAAGGCGCAAACCGTCAATAGGTAATGGCTCACCTACAGGCTCTCCAAAAGGCATCGAGAAGCATTCTAGGCGCCACCGTTCATCAAACCTTTCGATTGAATCCCCTGGTCGAGATTCATCTTGCCATGGAAGGCGGCACCAGAATTCAAGTCGTGGCAGTGACTCATCTTCGCAAGAGTTACCTGACGTCACAAGAGGATCTCGGCGAAAGAAACCAAAGGGATCATCAGGCGGATCAGAGGGATCTACGTCATCAACAAGATCAAAAGGTCCAAGTTCTTTGCCTGATATCATGGAGCTTGAATCTTGAGGAGAAGGAAGCTTAAGAAAGTGGAATAGAGTAATTTGTAAATTAGAGATTTTAAGAATTACCACTGCATTGAAATGTAATTCCAGGGAAATTCTTCTTCTTCTATTATGGTTTTTCCTGTAGCTTTAGCTTGCATGGTTTTGATGGGCTCATTGCTCTTCGCTTGTAAGGCTTAGGTTCAAGTCCCGCTATCAGCACTTCTCTTTGGTCCGTGAACAATAAATCTAATTTAAGGCCTCTTTGAGACTTACCATCTGCTCGAGCTCTGGAATGAAAAGCCTCCCCTCATCCTAAACTTTCTTTACACCAAAAAAGATCCAAGAGAACACGGGAATAGAGTAATGAATTTGAATCTCGGGAACTTACAGAAAAAACAAAATATGCATTCAGATAAAGTTTATGCTTTGAATTTTGAAACTTGCCAATGAAAAGCCCTTTCCATCATCCCCATTGTCGATTGTTACAGCTGCATAAAAAAACTATGACATCTACCACTTAATCCAAATGAAAGGAAGAATATGAACTGCTAAGCTGATTATGTTCTATTTCCTTTCTTAGAAGCAGATACGGTTCTTGGATGGTGTCTGCTCCGGGAAGTAGTCAAGGCAAGTGTTTCTATCCAATAATTCGAATGAAGACAAGTTATATTAATCAAAATCGTAGGGTGGCACTCTAGAGTTTCATGTCTGTCTCATTCAAAACCACTTCATCGCAAACAGCATCTAGAAAATCTTCAGGCTATTGCATCATTGATCTTGCTCAATGTTGAAATCTTGCAGCTCAGAGCATATTTCTAATGTTCAGTTAAAAGAGGTCAAATAATAAGACAATGAACATATTCAAAGCCTTTTTAAACATGTTGAAGAACCAAAAATTATTTTATGGCGATTTAAGAAATTCAAAGTCATAAACAGTAAGCATAAAAAGAAAGAGAAGAACATTCCAGCCAAGTCTTCTAACTAAATACTTTTGTTCAAGACCGAAGAACCAAAGATAAATACATCCAGGGAAATAAAAGCAGAAACAATACAATATCAACAAGCTAAGCCTTATATCCCATTCTTGGGTTGGCTGTAAAAACAGAGATAATAGAATTCTAGAAATTTCACATTCAAATACCAGTCTGATCTACTTTGCTTTGGTCAAAAAAGCTGGATTCACATTTGCATTCACAGCATTTAATAGACAATAGCCAATGTGGCCTTCTTGTGGATCCCATACTGATCCAAAGAAATGTCATCATGCAATGCCGCCTTTTCAAATAGCACTTCCTTCACTGGAATTCCCTTTTTCGATCGAAGCAATTCTTTCACATCTCGGACAGTGGTCAAATGAGATATATGCCTACTAATTTTGCTCACTTTCATATGCATGATGGTTGATGAGGGTGCAAAAACCATACAAAGAGTGCTATGCTTCTGGATGCTGTAACTGGCCAAATCACGTCCTTTTTCAAGTCGTTTTCCAGCAAATACAATACTCTGAAGATGAACAGGAATCTTCAGCTTCTGAAAAATCTTATCCTTGACATCTTGGACGGTTGAACTCTGCTTTACATCAAGAGTTAAGGTTCTCCCACTCCAGGTTCTAACAAATATCTGAAATTGTGGATGCAACATCTCTAGCATAGATTCCTCTTTGATGTCATAACAAGCCAAGATTTTGGAATCCTCAAGCTGCTGTCCTAAATAGAACAAACTGCCTACTGAGGAACCCAACTTGCCCCCAGCTATAGCTTTGACATCAGCCACAGTAAATGTAACCTTAACTTTGAGTTTCACAACTTCTCCAGTTAGTGCTTTCACATAAATTGACAGCACATCCTTTGGGCAGAAAACAAGACAAATGGTTGACTCATTCTTTACATTGAGAGAGCTCAGAATCCTATCCTCTTCAATTAGTTTTCCTTCATAGACAAGCGAGAACTGATCCATTTCTATCCCCTCTCTCAACTGGATCGATGACTTGATCCTTTGGACAGTATCAAGAGCCCTTGCTTCAACCACAATGGTCCTCTTCTCTGATGGTATTTTGACAAGTAATTTAAATCTAAAAAAATTATTGACAACTACATGGTCTGTCAGATTACCAAGATAAACTAGCCTTTCATCATCCTTGAGCGGTTGGCTAGAAAAGGAACAATCCTGAATATTCTCGGAAATGATTCCCTTCTCATTGAAATTTTTTATAGTTTCAGTAGGTTTAACTTTCCGGTCCTCTTTCTCTATGTCCATGAGATGCAAGTATTCAGCAATCTGCAAACAAAGACAACTCAGAATAAGCATACGAAAGCATATATTGCCTGAAACTCAAAACCTTGAGTATCTTGTGAACAGCGAAGAAACTTTTTCTGCTACCTTTTCCAAAATGATATTCATTAGAGAGATTGGAACTAGTTTTTCTCTCATTCTCCACTTTTTCCAATATGGAATTCATTGGAGAGATTGGAACACCCCTTCAATTATTCTTTTCCAGGTCTTCAAAACTAGTTTTTCTCTCGTTCTCTCCTACCCAGTTTCTTATCTATATCTTTCTCCAATAGAAATGACTGAATAACAACAACGCAATCAATCATAATACCAATCAACCAAAGGCACCTTAGCATAATCCATGGTATCATCTAATACAAAACACTCAAAAACATCTTAGGTATCATTTCACTTTAACATTCAAAGATCAATACTTTAGTATAAAGGTATTTCCATATCAGAAAATTCATAATATACAGCAAGCACCAGATTATTCCCAAAAGAAAAAAAAAAAAAAAGAAAACCCAGAAAAATAAAATGTTTGTGGAACCAAGATTAACCTTCTACATTTCCAGAGGAAACTTATACGAGAAAATTAACGCAAATTGAACCAAACATACCCAAAAGCCAAAATTTAACATGGGTTTTTCCATTCAATTCTCTCGTACAAGAAAAAAGAAAGAAAAAAGATCATTTGTTTTTTTCAAAGAAGGAAAGGAAAAGAACCTCTTCTTCTGAGAAGTCAAAGGGTCTCCGAGCTCGTGATGGTTCCATGTAGATTCACTGATCAAAGCCTATCGATTCAGATTGCAAAAGAAACAAAAAAATTAAAAGAAAAACAGCGGAGAGAGAGGATTAGTTCCATGTAGATTCACTTATCAAAGCCTATGGATTCAGAATGCAAAAGAAACAAAAAAAAAAAAAAAGAAAAACAGAGAAGAGAGAAGATTAGTGAGAGAGTACCCGTGTCACGAGCTGGACTTATGCCAACGTTCAAAAGAACAAACGAAAGGCAATGGCTGGAAAATAGGAGAGTTGCTAGTAATGCTGAAACTTGTATGGTAAAATGCATCATTGTAAGGTCCCTTTTATACTGGAAGCCTCCATGAGGCTTATATGAATCAATGGTCAGGATTGAATTAATCCAACGGTTCCAAGATTACATATGACGAAATCATCCCTTCACCTACCTATCCCTTAACCGACCTAAAAGGTTTGTTTCCGCAGTTGGATTCTGGATTCGTAGCAGCCTGTTTTGTCCAGCTGTTGCGAGCCGCCTTTGTGCCTGTTGCGAATCCAAGGCTTGAGTCCTCTTAACTAATCTGCTGATGGCGCGTGAGCCTCGGGCGACACGCGCGGGCCGTGACACCATAAGAGCTATCCTTGTGCTCTAAGGAAAGAGTTAAAAAGGAACTCTTTCTTTCTTTCTTTCTTTATTTAAAGATTTAAACATTAAAACAAAATTGTGAAATAAAAATAAAAATTCAATTTCAACTTTGTTAAGAAGTATCTAATTCTATTCCATTTACATATATTTTGGGCTTTAAATAAGTAAAAATTTGTGTATATAAGGTTTTTTTATACTTTTATTAAATAGATGCATAAAAAATATATAAATTTGTAAGAATATCATACATAATTATGAAAAAAATTATTTGATACATTATTAATAAAATTTTTTAATTTTATAAATGAAATTAATAAATGACACATATTCACTTTTTAATTAAATTTTTATTTTTTAAATATATTTTAAAAAACATATATCACCATATTAATTTTATTAGTAGAGTTAAAAATTTATACCAATAATATATTTGACAATTTTTGTAACTATAAATGCTAAATTTTATTGAAAAATTTGCGTCAAATCATTGTCGTTTACTTTGATAATAAGTCTTTCGTAATGGGAAAAAATGTAAATAGTTTTCTAGTAATCCAAGACGTGGAATTCACTTGGATCCCAATGATTTTCATAAATAAATAAATAAATAAATATATATATATATATTATGACTTGATAAATAAATAGATAAGAGGAAGGAAACATATATTCATATGATTTGTTGATAAAATATTAAGATTTTAAATCAAATAATTAAAATTAAAATTTTGATGTCTTAAATTCAAAAAAAAAAAAAAAAGAAGTGAAAAAATTAAAAAATATCTCTTTATATGATTCATTTAGTATTTTTAGGAGTCTATTAAATGTTAACAATTTATGTTTAATTTATCAATAAGTTATTGGTTCAATCGATTAAGATTCGTTTTTTTTCGTCAAGAAATTTTAAGTTTAAGTCTTGTCAGTAGCTACTTGTTGAAATTATTTTGACTATACGATTTTAACAAGCTAAACAATGAAAAATAAATAATTAACATACATGATCTTTATTCGACTTATATTTTAATTTTTTTTATATTTATTATTTAAGTAGTGATTCAACAAGAGGAAAATTCTCTAGCTGAATTGTTGGGAACAATATATAAATATATATGTAAATAATTCGAGTTCATATATATTTTTAAAAAAGATATTCAATGAATGGATCAAATGTTAAAATCTATAACTTTGTTTTTAGTCTCAAATTTCCACATTCTCTATAAAAAAACAAATATGAGTGTCTACAATTAAGAGATAAAAATATTATGTTAAAAAAATATTTACTTATAATATATTTTTCACCTAATCTAATAAGAGATAATGGATTAATTTAAAATTTTTTCTTTAAATAACATCTTAACCGGTGTCTAATGATACTTGTTAACACTTCCTAGCAGGGATTTAAATAATGGTCAATGTCACATTTTCGATCGCGTCGCGTTTATTGTATTTTTGGATATAACGGAGATCATTGAGGTCACTGCAGTCATCGTTATCGTGAATTTTTTTTTGCACAATTTATTATAAAATGTAATAATTATAATTATAATTATAAAAACTCTTATTCAATGATTTTTAAAATAGTTTATGACACTTTATGTTTTTTATTTTTTTAAAAAATTATTCACAATTTTATTTAGATTATAAAAAGCATTCATATTTGGTTTATCTACAAAATTTTTCTTGGTCAAATTCATATTCAATATTAATTCTAGACAAATCAAATATTAACAAAACATAATATGTTAAACACCAAGCATTTATATTTAATAAAATTACAAATTTAAAAATATAATAATTTCAAATTCCATCAACTATAATTATTGATATATATTTTAAATTTTACCATATGGTAGAATGACGAGGAGGATCAGATTCTCTATTTTCACTTTGAGAGCCAACTTGACTCCATCTCTATCCTTAAAGCCTTTGTTCTTAATACATTTGAGGTTGATGATATATTTACAGATGATACATTTATGGTGGGGGATACATTTGTGGTGGGGGATACATTTATGATAAATGATACATTTGAGGTGAAGGATACATTTGAGGTGGATAATAACCATATAAAGGTGGATAACCATGAGGAGGTCGAAAATCAAGTTGTTTCGGTGGATAGTAATGTCCTTGAGTACTAACAGATGATTCACTATACTCAAAGTTACTAGAATTTAATCTCTCACCTGAAGATGAAAAACCTCTAGAAATATCATATGGTATTTCTTGGCTTTTCCTTTTGATCGAACTATACATGCACTTTGACCCTCACTAGATTCAACAAATGGATTTACTCTGTATTCTGTCATATTAATGAAAAGTCCACCAGTAGCAGCAAGCCCAAATTTTCCTTCAAGTGGGTTGTAAGGTCGATTTGCATCCATATTATCATCAAAATTCGTACCATCATCATCTGGACTTAAATCACCACCATCATCACTCTGACTTAGTGTTGGACTTGAACTTGAATGAGACACATTCCTTTCTTGAGATTGCCGTAATTGTTCAATATTCATTTCATTGTCAGAATTATCTGCAAGTAACCAATAAGAGTTTTGACCATCTAACAGAGGATTTTCTTTCTCTTGCAGTCATTCTGTTAGTGGATCATCATCTTAAAAAATATGGTCAAGGCCAATATGATTAAAACTATTATCTATCTCATTAATGCTCATTATTTTTTGATGTCTCATCTTCAACCTCATGTTATAATAGGTATACACAAGTTTTTGAAGTCTTTCAAACTTTAATATGTTTCTTGCTTTGGTGTGAATATAGCTAAATGTGCTCTAATTATGGTCACAATTTGATGCATATGTTGTTTGATTAAGCACTTTGATTGCTAGTTTTTGTAATTCAGGAACACAAGTGTCATATATCATCCACCATTTAATTTTGTAAAATTATTTAAATTAAATTTCAATGTGCTATATAATTAAATAATATAAATAAATTATAATTATTTAATTTACTATTTACCTGGAATCATTTGCTTCCAAGCTCTTTGTGCTTGTGGAGTACCAAATGTTTCATGCTTGTCTCGAAATAATAACAACTACATCGATTGAAAATACAATAATCAATGAATAAATAAAAATAATTTAATTTTTAATACATAAAATAAATGTTAAAGTTATAAAATAATATTAAATACTAACCTGATTAATCATTCTGATTTGAATATCTATCGAAGGTTTTAATATTTCAATAACTGCTTTTATACCTTCTAATGTTTCTTTAAATACATTTGTAGAATGTTCCACTCCAAATTAAAATTGTGGATTTAGATAGTAACATAAACATAATTAATAATAATATTATATTAAAGTAATAAAAAATAAATATATAAGCAATTTAAGTATAAAAAATAAACTTATTTTTTAAATACTATCTATATTCTTGGTTTACTTACCAGCTGAATGTAAGTTAAAGTGCATGAAACTCCATTTATTGTCAATAATCTTTTCATATTCAATAAAATAACGATAATTTTACTGAATTACTTGTTTAGCTTTATCCACAGCCTCGTAATTAAAGCCCATTGTTGGTATTTTCATCACCATCCACAAAGCGCAACATTTTTACCAAAAGCTTATAAACTTTTATTATATCGCCTGCTTTTTTTCAAAAATCTTTTCCAAAAATGATTTTTTTGGCGTCATAAGCAGGTCCTGATTTTTGTTGTCCCCATTTTGAATCTTTAAATTCTTATATATTCATCAATAAATTTTTAAACTAATATATTTTAAATTAATATTTTAAACAATGATATCATAAAAGGATGCTAGATTTAAATAGTTGTACTAATTACTAAGTACTAACTTTTGAATTGAATATCTTTCTCAAACCTTGCTTTTGTCTCATTATTTTTTCTAACTGAATGAAATGAGTGACAAATCGGGTAAGAGCATGATGAAGTATTTGCTTCTTTTGTGTATATTTTTTCATTAAATTAACAGTCAAAATGTGATTGTTTATAAAACAAATCGCTTTCTTTGCATCATCCAAAACCTTTGCCATATTTTTTTTCTTCCCAATATCTTCAAGGCACAAGTCCAAATAATAAGCTGAACATGCTATCCAATACAAATGTTTTCTCTTCTCCATTAGTTTTTTTTCCTGCGGCCTTAAGTGCTACCTCATTATTAGTGACTATTTGAACAATGTATTTTTCTCTAATTTCTTTCACAACTTCATCTAATAATCTGTAGTAAAAGTTTGCATCTCTACTACAAAAACTTGAGACATCTACATATTTTCAAAAAATGGTCCCTTTACTACAGTAAACAAGGAAATTAATGATATGCATTTGATTCAAACTATTGGTCCAACCATCACACATCAAAGTGACACCCAATTCATTTCAATGAGCTTTTAATCTATTAACTCATTCATAAACTTGTTGATACTCAGACTTTAAATACACATCTAAGACCTCATAAGGTGTTGAAAGTTTTACATGTTGATCAACTTTTGCTGTCACAGAAATCAAATTATGCAACCATGAAGAATTTGAAAAGGAAGTCGATCATATATAAAAAATTTTGATACTGATTCACCCATCTTTCTTCTTAATGTCTTTAAAAATAAATCACTTACTTTTGGTTGCATTGAACTCTTACTTCTAACCAATTCAGGTATAACTCCCCTTAATGAAAATTCAGACTCATTTGGAGTTGATTTTTTTATTTTTTTATTTTTAAATATTCAGCAACTGAGCCATGAGAGCCTCGTCCCTCTTTATATATGTTACTTCAACCACTAGTTCTTTGTCTAAATTCTTGTCTTCTGTGCCACTCATGTTGTGATTGGATGCTATCTCGCACGACTTGTTTAGTAGTGATGTCTTCATCAATAAATCATTCATAATCATCTTCCCCTCTTAACTATGATAAAAATTTATTTTTTCTCCTTTTGTTGTCAGTTGTTTTTAATTTACTTTCTTGAAAGAGTTTCATCATACTTTCTTTTACTATACTTATTAATAATATAGTTAAAAAAAAAGGAGAAAATTAGTTGCACATGCTTATGTAATTTTATAATTTTTATTAAAAAATTAACAATAATATTTTCAAAAGAATTAAAAAAACATAACATACCAGTAACATTAGGACATGGTGCAACATTGCCAATTTTATGAGTAATGTGTTTTTTAAAATGTGTTATTCCTCATTTTACAACTTTACCACAAAGTTTACATGAAATATTTCCTCTTGTATTTGGCATAGGTGTTCTAAAATACCAACCTAATAATTACTTGACGCGCCCTCTACTCCTTTACTCGGAAACTATTCATGTGATGGCATACTTGCTATTTTGTATAAAAACAAAATAAACTTATATTTAAAAATATTAATATTACTTATTACATCATTAAAAATTGATTTTACGCTAAATTTTTTAATTTTTAATTTTTAATCTTAAGAATATTATTAAATAACTTAATCTTTTTGATACACTAATTGATATAAATTTTTTTTATCACAAATAACTTTCAATAATTATATAATAAATGCAATCTTCAATAATTACACAAAAATAACAAGAATTAATCTAATATCAAAAAAATTGACAACAATATAAATATTAAAACAACAAAAAAAATTATTAAATTTCATATACAAAATTATAAATTAATATCTAACACAATCAAAATATAATATTTAATTTTAATTAATTTTCATCTAACTTATACAAAAAACTTTATTAAAAAAATTTATCTAAAATCTCTATATATATCATATTAAATTATTAATCTCTTAATTTTTTTTAATTATAAATCTTCAATCCCTCTAATTAATTTTATCTAAAAAAAAATTCAAAAATTAAAAATTTTCAAACTTATATTTTAATAAAATTTTCAAACCTATATTTTTTTTATTTTTTAGTTTTTAATCGTAATAAGAGTAATAGATCATAAAATGCTAAATTTACTAAGTAACTTAATCTTTTTGATACACTAATTGATATAAATTTTTTTATCACAAATAACTTTCAATAATTATATAATAAATATAATCTTCAATAATTACACAGAAATAACAATAATTAATCTAATATCAAAAGAATTGACAATAATATAAATATCAAAACAACAAAAAAAATATTAAAATTCAGATACAAAATTATAAATTAATATGTAACATAATCAAAATATAATAAACACAATCTTCAATAATTACACAAAAATAACAATAATTAATCTAATATCAAAAGAATTGACAATAATATAAATATCAAAACAACAAAAAAATATTAAAATTCAAATACAAAATTATAAATTAATATGTAACATAATCAAAATATAATAAACACAATCTTCAATAATTACACAAAAATAACAATAATTAATCTAATATCAAAACAATTGACAATAATATAAATATCAAAACAACAAAAAAAAATTAAAATTCAGATACAAAATTATAAATTAATATATAACATAATCAAATTATAATATTTAATTTTAATTATTTTTCATCTAACTTTAACAAAAAAATTTATCAAAAATTTTTATCTAAAATTTATATATATTATATTAAATTATTAATCTTTTTTTTTTTAATTATAAAATTTCAAAACCACTAATTAAATTTTATGTAAAAAATTTTTAAAAATTAATTACAAAATTAAATAAAAAATTCAATCCCACCCTCCTAACACCCCACCACACCCAATCCCTCCCCACCCCATCCAATCTCTCCCCACGTGCCTAATATCCCCAATTTGTTTAATTATTTCCAGCAGACCCTTCTAGAAACGCACTTGCTCTCTTTTGTTCATCTTCTTCTTCGTGCTGCCTTCCAGAGCTTGGCTTTTTAGAATTTTCTTTTTCTCTCTTTTTGTTTTGTCATTTTTCATTTTCTCTCGCATCCTTTTATCATTACTAACCTACGAAATATCTCGTTCGTCTATCAAACTCTCACAACATACATGATTTTACAAAAATTTTGTAAAAAAAAAAAAGTAATTTAACTTTCTTTTCTTACTTGCTTAGTACCTATGGAATACCTCGTTCGTCTATCAAACTCTCACAACAGACATCATTTTACAAAAATTTTGTAAAAAAAAAATGTAATTTAACTTTCTTTTCTTACTTTATTTGATTTTGAATGTTGATTACTTGATGTTGATTTAAATTTGGGTGTCGAAATGCCGATTGAATGGTTAAAATTTGAAATAATTGGTCTATTTTTTAGCTCATTTTTAGATTTATTTTGATGTTAAAAATTTGAGATTTTGAGTTTTATTTTTTGCTTTTGCTTTTTTACTTTTACTTTTGCAAGTTATTGCTTTATTCTGCAGACTTAAAATTTTTTTTTTTGAACTATTAGATCCGTGATTAGAAAAACGGAATAGCTTATTGCTACTATTTTTCGTTACGCCATTATTTTATGACCGTTACTCTTTGTTTTTACTGTGAATGAAATTCTCAATCGCGTTTTATCTAATAACGATGACAGGTGATGACGTTACTACAATTTTGCGGCTGCTATTCCGTTATTAAACCGCTATTTGAATCCTTGCAGTTCCGGTAAGAGAGAGATCAAACTTCAATTAGTTCCATGGAGAATGTTGACCAGTTCCATAGGCATGGCTTGAAAGCTCTGGGGTGTGGACCTACTCTAGTCTTAAACAGTTTCAAGTTATAAGAAAAAGGCAAGGGAAATTGAGGGGAGAATGAAATAGTTACAAAAGGTTCAATATCAACAGCATGAAATGTACCAGGAAGAGTACATATGGATATGTACTCATGCTGCACTTCATTTAACATTTTTTTCTTCAACTGAACAAAAACTAGCAAATATCAATCGCTAGTGTCTTCGAACAGTGACAAAGGGAGTGGAACTGAAGTGAGGCGATAGCTTAGGTGATAAATCATCGCATTGTTGCGAGAAGGGAGTGCTTGGGGTGAGTGGAAGCTTGTTTTCCAGGGGAGTTAATGGTAGTGGACTCAAGGGGAGATGATTTGTTATATGCAGACCTGCTGGCCGTAAGCAAGCCAGATAACCATTGTTGCATATTGGCAGTTTGCAAGCCTTAAAAGTGGCTTCATTGTCTTTCTGCACGGGTGCCCCAGTCGGATCCTGCACATGCAAAGTATATGTTAAGTGTATGTACGTTTGAAGCTTAAAGACAGATTTATGAATGACGTACCCCAAGCACTAGAAAGTGAAGGCTTGATTATCTGCACCAAGATAGATTTCAATCAACTTCCGGAGATCAGCAAGTGTTGCATCTTTTACAACCTTCAATGTTGTAATAAACATTCCAGGATTTTCCTTAGATGCTTCCCATTTCACATAGACTTCAATCTGGGTATCAGTGCAGTCATTAGGTTGGTTTTGGTTCTCCTTAAAGGATGCTGTCATTAAACCAGCTGGTGAGTTTTCCTTGTTCAAACTTTTCACAACAGAATCATCTGAAGCAATCATATTTCGGGACCAATGAGGATGAATGGTTTTGGGCATTACTTTGGCAGGTGTTGGAGTTCTTATTTGTTGAGAAAGCTCTCTTTGGTTCCCACATAGGGTAAATATGTTTTGGATTCTTGATCGTCTGGAAGAGGCTGTATCAGAATCTAACACCCTCTTTTCCTCTATTATCACCTTCTCAACTTCTTCATCTTCCACACTCTCTTTTTGTTCATCCTCTTCTTCTTCCTCATATACAGTGCTCAGGCTTACTTTTGCACCAAACTGTGGTGCAAAACCATCATGATTTGCAGCCTGAGGATGATTCAGAAACCCTTGAATGCTACTACTTTCAGATTGCTTGACAGCTTTATCCGTGTGTTTCACATCACGAATAAATGGATCTGGATCACCCATGTCTAGGTCCATTGACTTGACCATCCCTGGAACCTCATCACCATACATTCCAATTAGCCTTTTGGCAAAGCTGCTTCCTGGATCCGACTCTGCCTCATTTACCTCTCCATTTCCATCCCTTGAACGGCATAACTCGAACTCAATTTCCTGCAATCGTCTTCTAAGCATCTCTACTTCTTCTTGCTGCTGCAGAATTCTTTCTTCCATTCTTCTCCTTTCCATCTCAACAAATTCCTCAGCCATTCGCCTGCATTCATCTAGTTTCTTCTCCAACTCAAGTTTTAATATCTGTGTACGCTCATTTACCTTTGAGTTGATTTCTTCTTCAGTTTCCCCAGAACCCTTCCCTTCCACAAGTGCTCGTAGTGCCGCGACTTCTTCTTCTTTCTTCAAGAGCTCTTTATGTGCTTCATCTCGCTCCTTCTCTCTGAGCTTGTTCTCCAGCTTTAGTTTATTTATAAACTGGTCCATTGCTGCTATCCTGGATCCCAAAATAAATGTAGATGAAGAATCTTCATTTTTGTCCTTGATTTTTGTATGCGTACCACGGACAATACATTTTGCTTTAGCTCCATACTCAAGGGTGCAAATTGTCTTGTGTATCTCCTTGGGATCTGGACTTGCACAAAGTATCATTAAAATCTTTGACTGATCATCCTCAAAAGAATCCTGGGGAAACAGTGTGTTTGCAGCACATGAGACATACTTGAAAAACATTGTGAACCACCATGAATGACAACTATGAGAATGGAGCTTACCTGGAGCAACATTGTCAACTTACTATCTCTGAAGGGCACATGAGAATCTCCGTTTGCAATGGATTCAACAACTCTCTTCAGTGCTATGTTTCCCTGGTTTATCTTTGCTGTCTGCAATTCTCAGTACATTCACGGTAAATTAGAAATCTTTAGTGGATAAAATGCCTAAGAAATCCTGGATATTAGATTGTTAATGAATAATCAAGTACAAAATGAACAACATATACTCAAAGAAACAAAAGAATCCTGATAGATTTTACCTGCATTTTTGCCTCAAATCCAACTTGACCTGCTTGATCAATATTTTCAGAACCTGCCATGTCCACAAGCATCAGCCTTCCTCCAACCGTTGGAACATCAAGGATTATCTATGCAGATTGAAACAGATGTTAATTTTTCCATTAGCAGAAGACTTAAGACAGGTTACTTTGAAAATTAAAGATTTAAAAAACCATACCATGCAGTGACTTCGAGAACTTCTGTCATTGCAGAGAGTGCTTTTGACAATTCTTCTCTTCTCTACTTTCTGAATCTCTTTTGAAATCTTTCCAGCTTCAATTCCAGATATGAAAGTTGCATTCTTAGCTTTCTTTCCCATTACTTCTAGTTTCACCTGCAAATACATAACACATCAAAATTTTATAAGATGGTGATGGTGAGTAAAGAAAAAAGCAGCCCTCCAAGATTTATCATGGAATACTCTAGCTACAAGTATACTAGGAATATTACTTCAATGCCTTTTTTAACAAAAAATGAACCTCTAAGTTATATGACTGTTATTTTATTAGCACATAAGTTGCCTAAGATCATTGATGAATTGAATTAAGTTTGGTTCATATCATCTCAATGTCATTTTCATTGAAAAACTGAGCCAATTAAGCTGTGTGAGTATAATTAGCACATAGGATTGATAAATTTGCAGAAAATTTAACAAATTGTATTACCACAATCAAATCATGCAATTTTCAATCAAAGCGAGGCTGGCTTTAGCAGAATTACAGAATTTCATTTTTGATAAATATTTAAGTAGGAAAATCATATCCCATCTTCTCGTTGGACCATAAAAACCAAACAAAAAGAACAGTACAAATAATGTAAATATCAAACAAAAAATTAACTTAAAGTCTTAAATCAGCCCTGCAAAAAAGTGAGTCGAATCACCAATATCCTCAATAATTTAAACAGAAAAACTCCAGTCATCAAGAAATCAAAGCGCAAGAGACTTTAATATATGACTTACTTTAGATCCAGCTCCACCTTTAGGCCATCCAATTCCAAAACCACCTCCTCCGTGACTTGACAAAAGATCATAAATTTCCTCATTATAAATCTCCAAAACAGTAACTTGAACATAAGTTACAATTCCCAATCTTTCCCCTTCCCCTCCACTGTCTTCCTCTCCATGATCCCCCAATATATCTTTTAATGACCTATAAACTATCCCAGGCTGCTTTGAACACCCAAACATGGTATGACTCTTTCCTGAACCAGTTGGGCCATACATCATAATAGTACACTTAGCTCCCATTTTCACCCCATTGATTCGTGACTCAACAAACTTCTTGTAAAATGTATCAAGATCTTCTTCCTCGGATGAAGAAATCCCATCCAGGGAAAAGTCCCGGTACCCGATATCAGCCCGGACTCGCAGAGTCTTGTTGTCAGGATTGATATGGAGAAATGAAATGGGGTTTTTATCATTTTGGTCACCAGGATAGTTTCTTATTCTACCAATGACTTCTACAGGGTGTTCCCCTGGTGGGTTTTCTTTAGCTAAGGAGTTTATGTTTGGAGAAGGGTGTGGGTTATTTCTTGTTGATGAGAAGTTGAGTCGGTGCTTGGATTGGGGCGTTCTCAGCTGGGTTTGGCTTAGTTTCGAAGAAGAAGATGGGGTTGGAGCCATTTTTTTGGTTTTTTGTTTTCTTGGAAGATCGAAGAAGAACGAAAAAATGGAAATGCAGAGACAGAGGTATTGAGAAATTCTTGAAAACTTTTAAAATTTAAAATATTAAAGTAACCGTTACCGGTTCCAACGTCTATTTTCATTTTTTTTTCTTTTTTAATTTGTGATGGTTGGACTTTAGAAAGGAGAGAAAAAAATGTAAAAGATGGGCCTTCAATAAAATGGGTGGTAGTTGTCACCCCACCCGACCTAATTTAAAAGTTTGGGAGTCACTTAAAAAAAAAAGAAAATGGTAAAAAAAATCTTTGAATAAAAATTCAATAATTAATTAAATTTTTAACATTTTATTACAATTAATCAAATTTTAATTTTTTTTTTAATTTCGGATCAGTTGAACCCATAAACATTTATTTTCATCTAATTAAATCATTAAACATTATTTTTACCCCAATTAAACCCTTAACTAGACATAAATGGATGTTGATGTTTAGCAAATTTTTATCTAATATGAACTTAATTGATGAAAAAAAAATAAATGCTTGAGAATTTAATTGATTGTAATAAAAGTTTAGATGATTATTAAATTTTTATTCCAGAGTTTATTTTACCATTTAACCTAAAAAAACTAAAATTTCTTAAAATTTATTATACCATGTTTAAACAAAAAAAAAAAAAGAAAAAGGAAAAATCATGTTAACTTAAATTGCTAGCATTTTAAAATACATCAATACAAAATATTGAAAATTTTGGATGAAAATTTTTGAAAACGCTAACATTTTAAAATATATCAACTCAAAATAACAGAGTTTGTAATTGTATTGTTTGGATAATTATTTTTTTAAAAGAATTTTAAATATTAAAATTTGATGAGATACAAAAATAAATATAATAAAAAATAATGATATTAGAGATAAGAAAAGCAAAATACTAAAAAATATATATACAACATGGGTGTCAATAAATTTGTAAAAATATGTAGATATTACTAATAATATGAAAATATTAAAAAATAAATTTTATAATGAGTTTTGTAATTAAAATTGAAGAAAACAAAAGTTGTGTAAAAATAAAATATAATATATGTTGATTTCTTATTATAAAATCAAGGAATTTCACAAATTGTATTTACTTAGGTGAAATTTGAAAAGAGAATTTAAGCCGTCCAAAATTTCTTATTCAAATTTCAAGAATTTTGACAAGTCAAACTTTATTTCGTCAAACAAGATAATTTTATTTATTTTGAAATTTTAAAAGTTTTTCTACAAATGAAATCTACCATTGAAAATCTTCATCCAAATGGCCTTAAAACTTCTTATACTATGTTAAAACCAAAAAAAAATAAAATTATATTCACTTAAAGGTATAAACGAGTCAAGCTTTTTGTCAACAATTTAGGTTTGATCTAAAAAACCTTGAGCTTGATTTGTTCAATTTCAAGCCAAAGTTAGAACTCAAGTTACTCAAATAATGAGTAGAGTTCAAGTAGTTTAATACCCAACTTGAAGAGCTTATGACCGTAATCAAGTTTTTATCTTTAATATATTAATATATGGCAAAATATAGTGTTTAATATTAATATTTTTAATTTTATTGAACTTAATCAAGTTTACCAAACCAAACTTGAACATGAAGAATAAAACTCTAATCGAGTTTCAAGTCAAGCTCGAATTTGACAATATATCAATTCAATTACGTCCCTAACTTCATTCATTTTTCCCTTTCTCAAAATTCTCTATTTTTCTTTCTTTTTTTCTATCTTTACAGACTATCTTTTAATAGAATTGCAAATGAACGGGTGTACCTTTTTTAACATGTAAAAAATCAGTTTTTCATATGTTGATCTTGCATGATAATGTAATGGAAAAGGAAACAATCAGATACAAGGAGTAGATGAATAAATCTTATCAAAGAAAATAAAACTCAAAAGTAGATTTAGCAATTTAGGTATTTGTTTCATGATTATTTCATGTTAAAAAAGTATAACATACTAAAATTATCATCTCATATTTATATATTAAACGCGAAATATATTTTTTTTTAGTTTTTTTTCAAATCCAAATATGGCTTTTGTCAATTTTAAATAATATTACTTTCTTTTTTTTATATCATTATCATATCATATACTTCACGTTTAAAACCAAAAAGCTTCTAAACCTCTCATAAAAGAATAACACTTCTACTTCTACTATTCAACATATAAGCAACCAATGAATGCACCTCTCTATATTTAAAGTTAATAGCATTTGTGGTACTTAAATTTTGAATCAAATTTTATTTTAATTTTTAATTTTTAAAAAATTTTAATTGGATCCGCAATTACTCAAAATTATTTTAATTTGATCATTTCATTCATGAAACCATTTAAATTAATAGTAAATGTTAGTTGATGTCATGTGATGTTGCTATATCAATTTTTTATTTTAAATATATTTTTATAAAATATTAAATTAAACTAATATTTTTATATTTTTTATTGTAATATAATTTATTAGTTAAATATTTTTTTGTTTTTGATAAAAATATATCTTCAAAAATTAAAATTATGTTAAAATTTTTTAAATCTTTTTGAAAAAATTCCATATTATTTAAAAATAAAAAATTATTTTAAATTAAAACATTATTTTACTAATAAATTATATTAAAAATATTATTTTCTATAAAAAAAATATGTTTCTATAAAAATATTAATAGGAGTAGTGCATGAATGGCAAGGACTGGTCGCTTGTCATATCGGCCAAACAGGTGTTCCAATTGTTGTTGATGTTTTTACAGCAGCTACATAGTCATACAGTAGGCTAAAGGCTTATTATTAAAGAGCAAGAAAAAGGATTCTCGTGCATGGGTGGATGACAGCACTGGATGCCATAGAATCAATCCTAATAAGGAAAAAAAAAAAAAAGATTACCTTTGGGTGTAAATTAAATGAAGCGACAATCAAAGTAGAGCTTTTCCTTTTGCGAGAGACGATGGTGAAAGTTTGGATCTCATCGCACCTTCAGTGAGACGAGATTTGGCCCACAAACGGACTCTCAAAAATTTTTTATACCATTTTAGATCAGTAATTGAATCCATCGAAATTAATATACATCCTTTCTGCCCGCATTCAATTCACTGTTTGAACTTCGCTTTAGTTATTGTCTAAATTCGCCTCTGCTTTTATCCATAGATCGGTAGAAACAATTACCTTTAGCTTGGCTCACGAGATTTTCATTAGGAAACCTTTGTGTTGAAAAGGTTTTCATTTTTGCTTTTCATTTTGAATTTTTTTTAAAATTATAAAATAAATTTATTATTATTTAATTTAATTTAATTAATAAAATTTACTATTATACAATAAATAAATAAACAAATGAACTAATAATTAATTAATTTTATCATTATGTAATAAAATAACAAATAACTATTGTTATATAAAAAATTTTAAGGCATTATTTTATTAATTAACAATACGTAAATAAAATAATAAAAAGATAAAGAAAAAATATTATTTGATATATTACTATTATTTTTATTAATATTTAATTATTTATTAAAAATTATTATTTGATATAAAAATAATTTAATTATTTATTAATTTTACAAATGTTAAATAATTCAAACCATAGTATTAAATATATATTTTAATCTAATATTCTTAATATTTTTTTTTTTTTAATTCATCTTACCGTTGCATCCAAATATATATTTTTATAACTACTTTTAATTTAACCACTATAATATTTAATTTCATCTTTATTTTTTTTTAATCTCATCAAAATTAATTTTATTGTTCATCCAAACCTATCTTTAATTTTCTTCTAGAATTGGTCGCAAACCTACTTCTCTGAAACCTTACAGCACTCTTTATTTCAGCAGTTGAAATGTAACTTTCTTTGCTTTTGAGGGGAAAAGGCAATCCAGGCGTGAGCCATGACAAAAATTGCGTTCTCTTTCATACTGCTTTTGCTTCTAAGTACTCCTTCACTTGAATTAGACATGAAAATTTTAAAGGCAACATAAAAATATAAGTAAAAAGGTATAAACATAAAGTGATTTAAAATTTTAATAAAAAATATATAAATTTGATAAAAATTAAGAATTATATTTTATATTTAATGTATTAATACAAATTATGACTCAATAATTTATGTATTTTATATGTATTTGATATAAAATATATATAATACATGTATACAAATTGTTGATCTAAATTGAAATCAAAATAGATAAAGGTAAAAGCATGAACCAATATGCCTAATTATTTCAAATATATACTAAAAAGGAAAATATCAATTACAGTGTCGGTCAATTCAATGATTGATATATGATTTAAAATTGAAATCAAATCAAATTGAATATATGTACACTACAATTTGAATTGGTTTTTAATTTTTTTTAATTTTTTTAATCTTAATATGATATCTAATCTGAATCTCTCTGTCCCAAACTTAAAAAAAAAATCAATGAAAATGAATACTATTAGATTTCTAAAATGTCAAATTTTAGGAGGAGATAATTTGGTTTATCTACCCAACTGAAAAGGCTTTAATTTCTTGTTTTGTTCTCTATTTGTTCCAGTTGGTAAGAGTTACACACAAAGATGGATTAGTATCACCTGTCTTTCTCACAAGAGAAAAATGTGGAAGAGCATAGAAAATGACAGTTACATGACTAAATTTCCTCAACAGATGCAATCAAAGCCAATAAATTTTCCCATTTAAAGCATTAACCTAAATTTCAGACTTGATATTCTCAACAGCTTTAGACTTCCTATTGACATCAACTACATCACTCTTATAAAAAAAATATTTTCTCCACTTTCAAAATGTTTAATATTTAATTACTTTTCTATGTAATCATCTTCTTGCCACTGAAAACATACTTTCAAGTTTCTTTGATAAAATTTCAAGGATACACATATGGGACTAAAAGATCTTCACCTCAAGCTTAAGGTGAGGCCATGGCGGACACCATTTTTTTTCTTTCTTCTTTTTTGATATCATGTATCTTTTTCATCTCTTATCTTAAAGATCAAAACCCAGGTTTTTTTTTTTTTTTCATGTTTGATTTAAGTCATATAACCAAGTTCAGCTCTGGTTTTTCTTGGGCAGGCATTTAGGCTGAGACGCTTTCGGATAGGAGATGGTAGGAGCAGGAAAAGAGAGAATGTGATTAAAAAGAAGGCTTCTTGGATGATGCCAATCTCTCATGGCTATCATGTTGTGGAGCATAAGTCATTCAGAGGAAGTTCGGATGAGTCGGAATTTGATTCAGTTGTGGTACAGAGAGAGCAAATTGAAGAGCTTGAATTGTGGTTCTTCGGAGTTTTTGATCCTCGGATTGGGGATGGAGTTACCAAGTACATACAATCTCATTTCTTTGATAAGAAACCTAAAGAGGTATTCCAGTTCATTGCCAAACATTGAATTTTAATGCTTCCCACTTCAAAACATAGAAATTCTGCAATCAAAACGGGTATATGTACATTGGTTCGACCAATTGATCAGTTCTATTTTAAAAAAGTAAAAATTGATTTAATCAATTATTTTTAAAAATCACCGAATTGATCGATCTATTTATAATAATTAAACCGACATAAAGTTGTTTCATTTTGTCAAAAAAAAATCACTATTCTTTTATCACCAATTTTAAATAATAATTTTGCAACATTTTTACCTAATAAAACTTACCTTATAATGTTGTCACTAATTTCATAATTTTCATTTTTAAAAATATAAATAAAAAAATATTATATATTTAGACATATAATATATTTACATACCTATTTAAAAAGATCAGTTAATTTGATTGGTTCAATTATTAACATGAAAAATTGACTAAACCTATTTATTTTAATAAAAAAATTACCAAAATTGAACTAATGAACTGATTTAACCACATTCAATTAATTTAGGTTGATCAAGTCGGTTTGAACCGACTTATGTTAAGTCTAGCTTGAGATTTCTCCTTTCAATCTCTGCCTCTTATGTCACAATGTGCATTGCAGTCCCAAATAAATCGAAAGACCAAAGAGACAATGAGGAAAGCTTATCTTGGTGCAAGAGCAAAGGTCAGAGAGGCACAAAAAGAAGATGAGACACTGCGAGCTGGCTCAGCTTCTGTGATGCTGATCAATGGAGAAAAGCTTGTGGCAGCCAACCTGGGTGGCTACAGAGTTGTTGTATGTAGAGATGGTGTGGCTCATCAGATGAGCAGCAAGCACCATGCTGGAGCCAGAAGACATTGGACTCGAAGACTGTTTCCAGGTATTGAACAGATTAAGAATCCACATAAATCAATAATCTAACCCTTCTGTCTATAAAACTATAAAATGTGTCTAAGCAAATATAGAAGCACCAATTAAGTTAATCTTCATTGCCTAAAGTGGCATAAAGCTTGAAAATGGAAAGACATATCCAGCACATTATATCTAGATTTTGCAGAAGACATTTTACAATGAAACAAATCCAATTTCTGCTAGTTGTCTTCCTCGGATCCTTGATCCACTTCTGCTGAAAAATGTGATTTTGATTCTTAAAACATTTTGTGAATGACATTATCTGATGCTGAGTGCCATATTTGTGCCTAAAGTACGGATTTTAGTATGCGACTCAAGTAATGCAGCAGCGATAAGGCACCCCAAAAGCTCAGAACTTCTTGTTGGGGCTGAGAAGGTCGATACTGAGACTGAATTCATCATCGTAGCAAGCACTGGAATCTGGGAGGTAAGCATTTTTTTCCAAGCTCTATTAACACGTATAATCCGTACTGTTCTTCATTCTACTTTGAATAATTAACAGGTAACTATAAATTTGCTGCCATCCATTTGTTCCAGGTGATGAAAAATCAAGAAGCAGTGAACCTCATCAGGCACCTGGAGGATCCACAAGAAGCTGCTGAGTGCCTAACAAAGGAGGCTTTATCAAGAATGAGCAAGAGCAATATATCTTGTGCCATCATCCGTTTTGATTAGTACTATGTGTTTTCATCTACAGTTGGGTGTCCATTTATGCATCAATGAATCCCGAATTGCAAGTGAAAGGTGTTTTTTTCTTTCTGAACTTTCAGAAAATAATTTTTTTATGCGTTGATCTCGCATGGTAATAAGATGGAAATGGCAACAATCTCATAATGAGCAGCAGATGAAATAAATTCTTTTTCTTATCAAACAGAATAATCCCCAACAGATAGACCTCCCAAGTGAACCTAATATAAAAGAGACTTAAACTGTTCTACACCAATAATACATAAGGCAACCAGTGAAACTCTCAATCCCAATGAAACACAATGAGACTCAAGAATTAAAAGGAATTCTATCATTTATAGTAAGAGGTGGAAATGTAATCTTCATTATTATTTGATTAGTTGACTTTATTTATTTTAGTTAAAATTTCTTATTTTTAGAATGAAGAATGATTTGGGTAATTATACTCAATCCATTAGATATTTTCTTATTACGTGCGGAGAGTAAATTTCTCTTTTGATTAGCTATTTTAATGCATGAAAATCTTAGATTTTCAGGCTGAGAATATTCAATCTTTAACTTATATATTTTCATGTAATTTTAGTATTGTAATAAGAAAACATTGAAGAATAAAATAGTTTTATTCTAGAGATTTTTTCATGGTATCAGAGTACGATCTATACCTTTGAAAATTTTCACTCAGAATCTTGCATGACCAGCAGAAGGGAGAGCTCGGTGTCAGAGGTTACCTTTAACCTCAAAGCTAGCAATATTGGAATAGGTTCTTTAGCATAAAAATGTAATTTTTTAAGTACCTTGAGTATAAAACTAAAAAAATCAAATTCATGGATTGTAGATTTAAGAGCTTCAAACCATATACATATAATTGGAGATGCATTTGTATTTAGTAAATACAACCATGTCATGAAAACTTCACAATTTGAATTGCTGATGGGTCACTTTCAAAAGTGGTTGGTACATGTTCTGTTATTGTTTCTAAAGTAATAGCACTTGATTCTGTTATGTTTGTCTTAAATCTAAATTGTAATTTATTGTTTATAAGCAAACTTATAAGAGATCTTAAGTGTGTTATTAAATTTTTTTCAAATATGTGTGAATTTCAAGATTTGAACTCGGAAAAGATGATTGATAATACTAAGATATGTGCAAGACTATATATCCTAAGAGCTAACGATTCTGAAGACAATAATAAAAGACCTCTTGTGTGGCTTCATCCTTCAGTAATGATAAAGATAGTACTATCATGTTATGGCATTATCGGTTAGGTCATTTAAATTTTTTGTATCTCAAAAGATTGTTTCCCTAATTATTCAATAAAAATCCCAATGACTTTTTGTGTGAAATTTGTCAACTATCCAAACAAACCCGTACCACGTACCTTAATCAACCTTACAAATCATCCCATTATTTTTTAATGATATACAATTATATTTGGGGTCCCTTCAAAGTAAATAACATTACTAATTCTAGATGCTTGTCATATTTATTGATGATCACACTAGGGTTACTTGGATTTTTCTTATGAAGGAAAAATTAGAAGTGGGTCAACTATTCCAAAACTTCAACAATATGATCCAAACTCAATTCAAACCAAAATCTAAGTGTTGAGAATCGACAATGGGAGAGAATATTACAATTTAATCCTTGGATCATATCTAATGAAGCATGATATAATTCATCAAAACTCATGTATCGATACTTCTCAGCAAAATGACGTTGCTGAAAGAAAGAATCAACATTTGTTGAAAATTGCAAGATCTCTCATGATGGCTACTTATGTACCTAAGTATTTTTAGGGTGAGGCTGTTTTTACCGCTACATATTTTATAAATAGAATGCCTTCTTAAGTCCTGAAATTTCAAAGCCCTTGCCAATCATTTCTTGGTTCCTATCGTCACTTTCGAATCATTTTGTCTATTCCATTAAAGTGTTTGATGCATTGCATTTGTTCTTACCAGTCAACAAAATCAAAGCAAATTAGATCCCAAAGCCATCAAATGCATATTTCTCAGATACTCTCCGAGTAAAAAAGGATACAAGTGTTACTAAAAAATTCTCCCATTCCATTAGTGTTAGCTTTTTGAAAATCAACCTTACTTTCCTAAAACTGTCATTTAAAGGAGCATCCAATTACATAGGAATATCAGCTTTGGGAAGATCTTATTATCGAACCACCAAACACTCATCCAATTCCCTTTTAAGTCCAAAACATCTAACCAAATCCCTAAAGCCCGAAGTCCACATAAGGGAAAACAAAGAAAGAATTGATTGTTTATTCAAAAAGACATAAAACTCAAAAGGATCTAAAAGAACATACACTTTTAAAACAAAGCCAAGAATCTGAACCGATTCCAAAGATACTTGAAACCAACATGGGTAATACTCTTACTGAATCTGATTTAATTGAATCTTTTGATGATCTTGATCAACTGATTGTTTTAAGGAAATGTGTGAGATCATGTACTCAACACCTAATATGTAATGTGGTTTCTTATGAAGGTTTATCACCAACTATCGAGCTTTTGTTACCACACTAAATAATATGTAGATTCCCAATAATGTTCATGAAGCACTAATGCAACCAAAATGGAAGATGACTATTTTAGAAAAAATCAGGGCCCTAGAAAAGAACAAAACATAAGAGATTTTAGAATTATCCAAAAAGAAAAATCCAATTGGGTGCAAATAGATTTTTTCTTTTTTACCATTTTTGTTAGTCTATCAAACATACCTTGTTAGAATTGTCTTAGCTTTTGAATCTTAGAGAGATTTTCATGTAAACTTCTTCTTCTAGGTTGCCGCTAAGAAATGTATTTTTGACATTTAGTTGGTGAAGTGGTCAATCTAGATTTGTTGCTAATGATAATAACACACAGATCGAATTAAGTTTAGCAATGGGAGCAAACGTCTCCTCATAGTCAACACCATAAGATTGAGCAAATCTTTTTGCAATAAGACAAGCTTTCAATCTATTAATACTTCCATCCACATTAGTGCTAGATCGATCATACCATGTTTGTCAAATATTCACCTTAAGGAAAAATAGCCATTCTTATTGTCTATATGGATGACATTATTTTTACTAAAGACTATATGGAAGAAATTAGCAATCTAAAGAACCTCCTAGCCAAAGAATTTGAAATCGAAGATTTGGAACACCTTAAATATTTTCTTGGCATGGTTGTAGCTCGCTTAAAGAATGGCATCTCTGTTTCACAACGTAAGTATGTCTTATATTTACTAGAGGACACTGAAATGCTTGGATGCAAACTTGTTGACACCCGTATAAACACAATGAATAAGGTAGGAATGGAATAAAGAAGTCTACCAATAGATAAGGGCAGATATCAAAGACTTGTTAAGAAACTCATATACTTTTCTCATACAAGACCAGATATTGGTTTTTTGATTAGCATGGTAAATAGATTTATAAATAACCCAACCGAGGAATACTTGAAGACTGTGTATAGAATCTTACAATACCTAAAAAAGAGTCGTGGCAAAAGGTTATTTTTTAGGAAGATATCACATTGAAATGTTAAAATTTACATTGATGCTAATTGGGTTGGATCTATTACTGATTGAAGATCAACTACTAGTTATTATACCTATATGTGAAAAAATTTGGTTACTTAGCGAAGCAAGAAACAATTTGTGGTGGCTAGAAGTAACATAAAAGCTGAGTTTAGAGCTATGTTTCATGGCATATGTGAGAGAATTTGGCTAAAAATGTTGCTAAGGGAGTTAAAGGTCTTTGTTGAAGAATTCATGAAAATATTCTGCGACAACAAAGCTGCCATAAGTATAGCAAAGAATCCTGTTCATCATGATAGGACTAAACATGTAAAGATTGATCGTCACTTCATCAAAGAGAAGATAAAGGAAGAAATTGTTAAATTAATTTATACTCCAACATGCTTTCAAACTGTAGACATACTCACTAACGCTCTCTCTTAAAACAACTTCGAAAATTATAAGTCTAAGCTTGACATGATTAACATCTACCACCTAACTTGAGAGAAAATGTAAAAGTTTAATCTTCATTATTACTTGACTATTTAACTTTATTTATTTTAATTAATTTTCTTATTTTTAGAATAAAACGTGATTTAGGTAATTATACCAAATCTATTGGATATTTTTCTATTATGTATTGAGAGTAAATTTCTCTTTTGAT
Source organism: Durio zibethinus (assembly GCF_002303985.1). Next base: position 2,536,382 of record NW_019168026.1, read on the forward strand.
TAACTGTTTTAATGCATGAAAATCTTGAGTTTTAAAGCTGAGAATATTAGGTCTTTAGCCTATATATTTTCATACAATTCTAATATTGTAATAAAAAAATATTTAGAAGAATAAAATGATTTTATTCTAGAGATTTCTTCATAATCAATGGTAGATATCTATGGATACAAAAAAAAAAAAAAAGGGGAAAAATGTTCTTATAATCATGTGGAAATTTTGCTACGAACCAATTCAGCTCAAGAACATTAACTAACCAATGTGGCCGCTGAAAGAAATTTTTTACAACAAAAATTCTCAATGGTACCTATTTTTTCACATTCAAATAAGGATTAAAAAAATTCATGATCCACAGAAAAGAAGACAAGCTTTACGCTTCACCTTCATCATAAAGCTGTCAACTTCTTTTCACTAGTCTTGCTTCTGAATGGTGACAACAGGGAAAACAAGCGAGAAGCTGCATGATTATATATAAGCACTTCATGTCAGACTATCCACCTTAAGGATGTAAAATACAGATATTTGTGAACATTCGGGAAGAAAAGGAATCAAAGACTAAATGAGAAGCAAATACTTACACTTCCGTGGAGTTTTGCCCGCTTTCGGGGTCTCATCCTGAGAGATTAGATTCTTCAATGTATGAACTGACAACAACCAGAAAATTGATCAGCTTCAAGACCAAATACAATTGGACAATTACCAAACCTACAATAAAAGAATCAGATGACCTAAATGCACTATTCTAGCACTGTAATTTTGAATTTGCAAGTAAATTGCTCACCATCTTAGCACATGTAGCTAGTGACTAATTGACAACAACCAATTTGTAAATCAAAATTGTCAGTCCTCTACCCTCCCTATTAAATCAACCTAGAGCATTTGTATTTTGATTATAACATATCCTGTTTCAAAGCTTCACACTGAAACCAAACTATCTACCGTGCACATAATAAGACATTTATCTTTTTCCAGAAATGAGGTAAGTTGTTATCAGTGTGCCAAGACACTCAACCCCAAACTCAATTGATGGAAATTAACCTCTCCGACAAAACCATATCCCACTTTGTGTCAAAATGCCTTTTTTGTAAATGCATTGGACTCAAACAACAAAACTTTAAGTATGACCTGAAGCCCATATGTCATAACATTTTCAAAGTGAAATTTGATTCAATTTCTCACTTTCACTTTTTCTTATGTAGTTGCTTTTTACCTATCAAAACATAAAACAAAAGGAAATTGAATAACACTGACAAAACTTTTAAATGATCTAAGTGTATCAAAAGACAGATTTGCAGGTGGAGCTCATGACTTAGCCTGCAACGAACAAAATATGTAGGACAACAATTCCCAAAAGTTAAAGTACCCAATAGTTCATTTGATGCAAACAATACTGATTTCAAATTATATGTATCTTTTAAAACGTAATTAACAAGAAGCAGTGTATCAGATCCTGAAATAGTCATGCATTTTGTATCTCACTATCCATCAATGTGCAGAAGGGATGAAATACAATGCAATTACCTTCAGTAGAAGAAGAAGTGTTTGCAACCAACTCACCAGCCTTAGAACCATTAACACCAACACTGTCTGATCTGATACCATGTTTGCTTGTAGCTGAGCTATGATTCTTTCTTCTAAACTTCAACAGCTGTCGAAATCCTTTGGATGACTCCTTTACCTGAGACTTATCCAACACTTCAGGAATATTTTCTAATTTCAAGTTCTTAGAATCGACCACAAGAGCTATAATACTCTCCAACTCTGTTGCTGCAGCCTGAATGCTAGTTGGAGGTGCTCTGCCATACTCTGAAATTTCAGTACATGGATCTTCCAAAGAAGAGATCCGAGCAAAAGGGACTTGATAAGGTTTTTCAGTAACACTTGAGCTCATAAATTTTGATGATTCCTTCTCAGTGTTACTCACATTTCCCTTTTGAACCTGGAAATTTGTACATCATATTATCAAGAAGACTCACGTTCAGAGACACATGAAATATTTATTTTCTGGTTAAGATGAAAGATAAAGTTCATTAAAACAGATTCTTTCAACAATTTGGCATCAAACTGAGATCACTATGTAATTAATTGAGAATAAATTTTCAATTTAATAAGGGAACTCCTATAGGATTATTTGAGTAAAAACCGCTAAAAAAGGTTTCAATGAGCTCTATGCAAGGATGGCCAGTCTTCTACTTATGGTGTGATGTGATAAACGATAAAAGATGACCTAGAAAATGTTTGAATTATCAAAATAATTCAAAGTTTGTTGAGGATAGAGATACAATTGAGCACCCTGACTATTGTAACAAACCAGCAATGATAATTAGGAATATATCGGAACCGGTGATTTGCTTTCAATATTCCTGCCCAAGTAGAACTACAAAACTCTAGACTGCATTAATTAAAAAAAAGTTACCCATTTTTAATCAAGTTCTTATGAACCCTACCTCATAAGCTTGTGGTCTTTGCTGTATCTGGTGTTCTTTATCAACTGCATCAACATTCAGTGAAGAAACTGGTGCATGAATGACAGCATAATCTGACACCATCTCAGTTTTCCTCCCTATTTTAAAGATGCCATCATTTTCCTCCTGTACTGCTGCAGTTCCTTCTGATGAGTTTAATGTGGGTATGGAGGGCTTCTCACATTCAAGCATCACAACGGTTTTCTCAATTACCGTACTTTCATCCCCATTAATATGAAGTGAAACTTTGTCCTTGTTCCTATTTGGTTCAGTAACATCGGTGATAGAAGAAATTCTTCCATTCACCTTCTGAGTTATTCCATTTCCTCCTGATTTGCAGTGGGTAACCTCAGGGGCTTTAGTTGTTTTAATTTTGAGCTCTGGAAGAGATGCAATCTTACTTTTATCATGGTTCATAATTGCTGATATTTTTTTGCTTTCAGGCCCTCCAGATACTTTTGTCTTGGATGATGGTTCAGAGTTCCGTGACTTCACTGAAGAAACATGTGGGCTGCTACTTGTTTTCGGCTCTGATAATCTTCTAATCCTTGCTGTAGATGCCTTTGCATCAGGAGTTACACCTCCATTGTCTTTCTTCGGTTCACCAAGTGATGAAACTGACCAGCTTGATCTATTTCCACTGGAGTGGCTTCCAGTGTTCAATTTGCTGGGTTTGGAGGCTTTGTGAGAATCAGCTGATCCCACAGAAGCAGTCCTGATGGATCTTTGTAGTGGCGATGATGATGCAGGCTCAGCATCAGTAAACTTTGATCCTTTATAAGAGCTTGGGGAAAGTTTTGATGGCAATTGTTTCCTGCTTTGTGCAACCACAGATGACTGAACAGGAACAGAGCTACCTCTAGAAGTGATTCTCTTTTGTCTCTCCATCTTCAATGCTTCCAGTCGTCTAATCTCTGCCTCTTCCTGAAAAAGTGTAAAAGAAAAATGAATTAACAAATAAAAAAAATATAGAATTCACTAGCTGTAAAAAGAGCCGAGGTTGTACTGTAAGCATTTTCAAAGTATTCAGTGCGCACCAAAGGCAGCATACCTTCTCCTTCTTCATTTTCTGAAGATCAGCTTTATAGGTTCTTAGCCTCTCAGCCTGGGCTTTTGCTTCATCCAAAGGACTCAGTTTTGAAGGTTTCCGTTTCCTTATTGGCCCTACAGCCTTCTTTTTATCTGAAGGATCAGCAATAAGTTTTGATTTTCGGACCTTGTCTGACTCTTTAGACCCCAGCATGCTCTCTTTATTTTTCTTATCCAGTGAAATACCATCTACAGCATGAACCTGCATTTCGTAATCCAAAGCAGGATCATAACCTATTGACCCCATTTCTAACATTCCACGATTAGGCATCAAACTCAAATCATCTGGTTCATAGTTGACCTGGCTTTCAACCCTATCAGATATATTTTCAGCTTTCTGAAGTGACAAGAACTCAGAATCCATATTGATAACATTGCGATCATCAATTCCAACTTGAGTGACTGAAGTTGACCTGAATGGAACTATGTAGGAATCATCATTTATATTATTTGATGATTTTCTTTCCAAACTGTCTGATGAACGTTCAAACCCATTAACAGCAAGTGGATCTGATGGAGAATTCATAAAATCTGATTGAATCTGTTGTCTATCTATTATAAAGTCATCATTTGTGGTTCTCCTATACACCCTCCTACCATCTATTTCTGTTGAATTTAAATCCATTTGACCATCCATGAAAATCTTACCATCAGCAGAGTGACCACCTCTTCTAGAAATTAAAGACTGATCATCTGATGCTTTAGGCATGCGAAAGCCACTTGAACTAATTTTATGCATGTCAGTTTTATTCCCTCCTTTGAATTGACCCATTTTTCGTCCACCAAAAACTAAAGGATCTTCACCCACTCCATTTGGCCTTCTCTTTCCTTGAACCTCCTTTTCCACTGAAAACATGCCTTGGTCGGTCCTATGTTCTTCCTCTACAGCATCTCTAAGTAAATAATTTTGAAATGCTTGCCACTGTCCACCATCTATCTTCTTCCCAGGAACAGTTTCTTCCGTATCAAATGAATTCATTCCATCAACAGACTTTATTTGACTTCCTTTCCCCTTTGAGGATCTCAGAGAGTTCTTATGCTCAGTATCTCCATCATCCTCATCCATTTCAGAGCCAGAATGCAACCATGAATCACTACCTGAAGAGTTTTGCCTCTTTGAAGAGATATAATTGATGTTCCGAATGACCACCATTCCTGACTGCTTTTTACCTGACCTGCTACTCTTCTTTCTTGATTTTGGACTAAGTGAAGTTTCATTCTCCAACTCCTCGTCATGTTGAGATTTTGCTCTCTCCCTCTCCCAAGTATCCGATCCATTATGGCTATCTCTGCCATCCATTGAATGCCGTTTCAGTATTCTTTGACCAACACTGAATCTTGGATCCTCCATTGAAGGATAAGGTCGCTGAAAGAAGGGGCTACCTCCTGGATGGTTTGGGTAGTAGGGCATGCCTTGCATAGGATATCCTTGAAAGGTTGGCACATCACCTGGTGGAGAATGTTTATGCCAGGGAGGAAACATTGGATGTGGAAACTGGCCCTTGTAATATTCTTGATGGTCAGGGGTCTGTTGATCAATTGGAGGCTTCTCATCTGGCCATATCGGAATTTTATTTATTTCAATTCATAATTAGGAGAAAGTAGCAAGCATGAATAAAATATTTATCAAGCATGCAAAATTGCAAATGAGGTGAGAAAAGCAAATGGATGAATGCCATAAAGCAAGGATATTCCAACTCAGATAACTTTCTTGTAACCAGCAAAGTAATGACACAAGTGGCCATTGATAGTGAGAGTTTGCAAGTCCTGAGATCAAGCCTAAGTAAATGGGGTGGTCGGACAATGGAGTGGAAAAACTTAGCTCTTGATAAATAACTCAACCAAGTTATAAACAATAAAAAAAAAAAAAAGAAAGCAATAAAAAACCAAAAACCAAAAACCAAACAATAGTAATACCTTCCCTTGAAATGTAAATAAGACCATGTTTTTGACATTAAAAAAATTGAGTGGCTCCTTTAAATTATAAAGCAGCAAGCAAAGACATGAGCACAGGAAATTAGGACTATCTCATGCACTACAAGCAAGGCCAGCAGAGAAAACACTAAAGCACATAATTACATATGTGCTGAACATGCTGAAAGATGTATCAACAAATCACCAGCACAGAGAAATATGCATTCACATTCTATGAAAATGGCAATAATACTAAAGTAACCTGTGACCTGTAGGAAACAACAAAAATTTATCTTCAAGAAGGAAATTGATGAGTTACTCAGAGCATATCAGAACAACGTGCCTTGTCACATAGATAAAATGATGACTAACATTTTATGTAGAGGACACCTCTAAAACAAATACCTGTACTTGACTCAACACCAGCTTTTCCATTATTTACTGAAATTTCAGGCCCTCCTTCCTTGAGCTCTTTCTGCTTATTGATCATATTGGAAAACACAATGCCAGATGCATTCATAGCAGAGAAATCAGATTGACTAGACATTGCTTCAGATGCTTCAATCTCAAGCCACTGGCCAGTTTCATGCTTTCTTTGCCATAATTGAGTAAATTTTACACAAGCATCCCTTCAGTGAAAAAAAAGGAACTTAAGCAAGAGACCATTCACAGGTGCACAAGTTATTCTCCAATGGGTCTCATTGGTGGAAAACTGACATTTTAAACTCAGGTAATTTTGATCAAGGAGAAAACACCCAATCAATATACATGTGATCACCCATAAAAGATAAGGTTGCCTAGAACTAAGTTGCCTGCTTGAGAATTCCACATACCTCAAACGAGAGGCTCCAAAACTCTCAGCAAATGATATCAAAGGTGCTACATGGTCAATGTCAAAACCAGCAGCTACAGCACGTGCAAAGGCCATACCTTGCTCTTTCTGCAGCATTGTCTTCCGTGTCTCCAGGACTTTCAAAAGTTTAACTCTAGTAAAAAGTCAAAACAATATGTCATGTCTGGCCTTAAGATTATTCCTACAAATTAAACATATAAAAAGAGATGATGTTCAACACTATATTATTCATTGTTAACATGACATAATGTGCCACTTGTCTCATTCATTTTGGCTTTTTCTTCTTTGAAAGAAAAGCAACCTTTGATTCTGCAAATTATGAAATGCCCACTGTCCTGAGTAGTTGGCTAATCAAAAACAAAAATTTTGATCACTTTTTGACTTATAACTCCTTGCTATAAATAATTCAGACTATACATATAGTGAAAGAGAAAATAGTCAACAGAAAGTTATGCAAAACATTGAAGTAACCTGCGATGAATCTAATATGCTGCTCAAGCCTAATTGCAAGCTACTTGGGCTTGACTCCAGTCTCCAAGAATACTCAAACTCAACTCATCCACAATTCAGTCGAGCTTGAGTGTAAGTAGGTAAAATAGTTAAGTGAGCCAAGTTTTTAAGTATGTAAACATTATACAGCTGGAAGGTAAAGCAACCCCAGGAACATGAAAAGGATAAGTTATTTGTTTTGTCTGTCAGATCAGTGTTAGTATCACAGCACTTCCCCTTGATATTTTACATGCTGACCTGTAATGGTATTTAACATTATAAGGTTATTGCATTCATGAAATCCCTGATTCTCTCACTAAAGTGAAGGCTTTCTAGGAAACTAGAAGGATGTAAAAATACATCAAACAATGCAAAATTCAAAGAGACCGCTAAAAACTATTAACAATATGCAATACAATATCCTCAATTAAAAATTATCCATGCAGCCACAGAACAACATACTTAGAATTTCCTTCTTGCACAGCAGACCCATTCACTTCAGGTGGCTGTGCACCAGGCTGCCAAAAATGAAAAAAAAAAAGAGTTAAAAAAAATTATTAAGAGATTTAGTACATGCTAAGAATTATTTTGTGAATACTCACGGTGTAAAGGACAATGGCTTTCTCCTCGTTGGAATCTGGTGTAGCCCTGCTGACTGTCCAAAGCCATCAGGTGTTTTACAAGAACAAATAAAAACTAAAAAATGAAAGCAAAAATTTTCAGCACTAATGATGAAAGAATTGTGGAATGAAAGATTTGCACATGCATGACACTACACTAATAGCCTTTATTAGCAGAATAGTAACTCCAGAATGGATAAAGGAACACAAAGATACAAGATGCCAGAAAATATGAAATAGTATGACAGCAATACAAAGATACAAGATGACCAGAAAATATGAATAGTATGACTTTTTAATCAAAAACTGCATCCATCATTATATTAAAAATGGCACTAATCCAATTAGAAGTGAAGAACATAGAAAAAAAAGTTATTAACAGTACCTTCTATGCTTTCCAAAGGTTTTGCTTGGCGTTCTTCTACCTGCAGAAAAAAAAAAAAAACCAAGTATAATTAATCTCTATGGTATACATATAATAGAACTCCTAAAAATTTTACTTACAGCACTCAATCCTATATTGTTTTTGCTTTGAATTGCAATAGTCTCTTCAATCTGCAAAATTTCAGATTCGACAGTATACACCCGTTCCAAGATCTGTGGAGTACTCACAAATCGAACAAACCTGCAAAAACCAAAACCAAAACAAAATAGTATCTCATGCCAATTTCAAGGGGTACAAAAAGAATTATCATAGAGCCATTTTCAACAACAAGCTTGATAGATACGACAGACTCAACCATCATAGCATAAAAACAGTGCTCCAATGTCAATTTTTTCTTTCTGCAATAACAACTAAATGGTCAACGGAGACGATTCATCCAATATTCATGATATAGAAAATAATCCCAGTAAGAAAAAAGCACCAAATAAGAGTGCAAACCTTTCCGCCGTTCCTTTTGTGAACCAAGTTGCATCAATGCTGGGGTCTAGTTGAAGTATAATTGAATAACCACCCTTGGCCAACTGCTCTTGTGCAGTCTTCAAATGGGCAAGAAATGGATTAAGCAAACCTGAAACCATTTTCTCTGTCTTTCCATTTGCAGATATCACCAAATCACACCTAAAGAAAATAAAGAAGAATCCAATAAATTCTATCTACAAAGATTATATGAAAACACTTACATAGCTCTATACCAAATTCAAAATCTTAAAGATATATTAGTGCACACAATCAAACTGATAAAACATAACTCTATAAGACAAAAAATAAAAGAAATTTTTTTTATCAAAATAATAAAAATATAAGCATGCTTACTACCTCTATCAAGCTAATAATTAGCTAACAATCAGAGAAAATTATTACCTGGTTCGGGTTGGTGTGAGTTGGAACACCATTGAATCAAGCCGAGTTGAAGACTTCATTGTTACCCCCTCAAAAGACGGATCTCTGATGGTGAAATGACTTTGTTATGATATAAAAAGCAACAATTTTCATAAAAATTCCCAAAAAAGAAAAAATTTTGACATTTGGGTTCTAAAGATAGCTCAGTTTAATAACAGAGAAAAGGTTTGCAGAGAATCAGAAAGAGCTCAAGAAAAGGGAAAGCGCTCAGAGAACTAGAGGTGTTTTAGTGAGAGGAAGTGAAACCAAAAAGAGGCGTCTCCTTTTAGACAGAGAAAGACAGCCACGGAGGATCCAAGGACTGTTTTGTTGAAGTCTTGCGACGCTGAGGAAGTGAAAACTGCAGAAACAGGAACATTTCCTTGTTTGATCGCACTTTGGTCAGATCTTGCCGTTGGAGTAAACAAAGGAATTGTCAAGGGGTAGAATGGGGAATTTAAATAAAGTTGACAAAATCCTGAAGCGTAAAGGGCAAATTTGGGAAGTTTTAAATGCATTCCCTTTTTGCTCTACGCATTTCATTTTTTTGAAAATTTTTATAAGCAAAATTATTTAAAAATCATTTTTGCAAATTTTTTAATATTCACCATTTTCGAAAACTCATGATACTTCTTAAAATAAAATTTTTGAAAAATTATAACAATTCTCATAAATATATTTTTGAAAATATTAATTTTATAAAAAATTATTTAAAATTTTATTTAAATTATTTATAAATAAATATAATAAAAAATAATAAATTTTAAAATTAATAAAAAAAAATAATTTTACTGTTTTAATTTCAAAAGTGCAAAATGTCTCTAAAAAAAAAATGATTATATATTTGTTAAGATATTTTATGATGTTTCAAAGAGTATGAAAAATAAAGAAAAATTACCATTATCATGACCTTGGTCTTGTACGAATTTAAGAATCATTAGGAAGGGTGTTGAAAGAATTAAAATTAATTTAAAGTTGAAGATTTTTTTAACTAGCATTGTATGCTTATGAATAAAAAGATAATATTTTATTAAAATTTAATATATTAATTAGAAAAATTCATTGTAATAAGTATATAAAGATATTTTTTCAAAAAATTTTATTATAAAATTTTAATAATTGATATAAAAATATTTATTAAAAAATAAAAATTTTAAATTTATAAAAAAATTATACTTATTATTTTATCTTTAATTTAATTAAAGTTTCATTAAGATATTATTCTTTCTATAATAATAATTTTTTTATTTCATTTATTTATAAATAATTGTAATAAAAAATTTTTTTTGTATTTTTTCATAAAATTTCAATTTTATTACTCTTGAAAATGCATTTTCGAGAAGTGTAATAACTTCTCCAAAGTGTATTTTCAAAAGTTATAAAATTTATGAGAATGATATTTTAGTACTTTTAATTATAAAAAATTTTTTTTTTACAAAAAAAGTGAGAGTGGATAGAACAATAACAGTGGTACAAATAGAATTTCTCGACAAATATTATGTCATTTGAGGATATGATTTATTTTCTGAATTTACATAAATGACCTTTTAATTTTTATGCTACTCCTAATAAGGTTCCAAAATTACCATTTTGGCTAACATGGCTTATAAAAAGAACTTATTATTGCAAGAGTAGAAGGCTGATTTTCAAAATATTAAGAAATTTAATTTATGCAACAGTAATTTTAAATTTTTAGATAAAATTATAAATCGAAAACTTCTTCAAAAAGTATTAATGAATTATTTTACATTTTCATTTTATTCTTCAATAATTTACAAAATTATAAGTAAGATATATTATTTTCTATTATTTTATATGTTATTCATTTTTTATCAAATTTATTTGTTTTTTTATTATAATTAACAAAAATATTTTTTATTTTATTTATTTTTATCTAAAAACTTGTGATTTAATTTATTAATTAAGTTGATTATTTTATTTTTATTAAAAATATATAAAAATAGTATCAAATAGTTTTTACAACATTTTATAATATTTTTATATTAAATTTTCTAAACATTATTTTAACTTTTGTTATTACACTTTTAGAATAGCTCTACTCCAGGAACATTTCTTATAAAAATTTCAACTAGACCAAATTGGCTGTGTTAACAAAAATAGTTCATTTATATATCATGACTTGCTTTGCAAAGTTTAGATCTGACAATTTGAATATAACATGATGATATGATATGAAAACTATAAAAAAAAAATTATATAAGTGTTTTAAAAATAACGTTTTGTGTTTATTATTATTGATACGAATTTTGATAAGACATAATTTATATCTTATATATGATGACACGTTTAAACATGTATAAGATATGAAAAACATGTTTAAATAAAAAATCACATAGATATACATTTAACACATAATATAACATGAAAAACATATTTAATTTAATTTTATTATACGAGTATATATATAATATGTTTAACATGTTTAGCATTTTTTTATATTTATTTTAATTTAATATAAATATATAAAGATTATTTTAATTTTTAATCTTTTAATTATGATACTTAATTAGCTATTCAATACCATAAAAAAATTATTTCAAACATTTAGTTATAATACTCATTTAATAATTATTATAAAATTATTTTTTATATTAATAATATAAAAAGTAACATATGAAATGTTAGATTTTTTTTATGTTTTCATATTTTAGTAATTAATGATTTTAAAATATAAAAAAGAGAAAAATATTTAAATTAACTTTTAAAATTTTCATTATTTTCTATCAACAAAACAAATTAAAATGATAGGATAAAGAAAATCTATAAATATTATCAGATTAATTTCAATCTTTTCATAATCAATTTAATTTTAAAAATCATTCATGTTTTACTAATAGTTGAATTTTAAAAAATATAGAGATACGAAAAATCATATAAAATATTATATTAATTTCAATGAAGGGATCAAATTATGCAATTGTAAAATTAATTTATTTTACACTCTTTTACAACATCATAAATGATAAATATTTTTTAAAATTGACCGTTAGATTTAATAATCTACTTGTACCTATCATTAACGTAAAGTTTTAAATTAATTTAATATTCTTATCATTTCAAACAAGAGTAATATCATTTTCAATATGTACTTATAATTAAAATTTTATTATTATCACACTAATCGATTAACAAATATTTTAAATTTATTTGAAATTTGGCAATACATGATTTACTTAAACGGAGCACAAAATTCAATGATTGGATTAATAAATATAAATTGTATAAAAAGACATAAGTGGTTAAAACTAATTTAGTTTTATACATGTCTAAGTAGATCTCTCTTCATTTCTAGTTCTCATATTTCTTTATTTAATGATTTAAAAATAAATATTTGAAGAGAAAAAGAAATATAAAATATATTTATTTAAAAAAGTTTTCATATTCTACTAATCACTTAAATTTAATTAATAGTACAAAGATGAAAAGTCACAAATCTTTATTATATTAATTTTAATTTATGCATATTTCATGAATTAATGATTTGAAAATAAATCTTTAAAAAATAAAGAATATAAATAAATTTTACTAATTTTTCACTTTTATTTTTTCACAAGTTTCACCATTTTATTTGTCTTTAATAATAATTTTTTCTTCAACATGATTTTTATTTTTATTTTTTGATTTTTTAAAAATTTAGTTTATTTTTTATTTTTAAAAGATTAATTGTGCGAAGCACAGGCCAAAAAACCTAATTTTGATAACTTTTAGATAAAAATGATTAAGTGTAAGTGTTATAGATTTAAGTTTAGTCTAATGATAAAAAGTGTATAACTTTTATTATTAATATGGTGGATCCCTCCACACACACACACACATATATATATGTATGTATAATAAGTTTTACTAATGAGAATAAAAATTCAATTAGAACACCCTTCAATGAAAATATAGCACATAAGATTTATTTTTAACTATTATACCAACTGTCATAACGTCTAGATCCGGAGATCTGTCGCTAGACATTGACTTTGAGGAGTTGCCACCAATCTTTTTTATCTAGGTACGATTGACCACCTAAGGAATCTGTCCTTTCAGAGAACACCTAAGTTTAAGGGTCCCTAAAAGAATAGGTTCAGGTCTACTGACTAGAACAAGGTTCGAGAGTTCGGTTACGTGTGAGGAAGGTTATAGCACCCTCACAACGCCCATCAAAAGATGGTACCAACTAAAATTTGTGTTATCTAATGAGCCTTAAAATTTTATCGAGTAATTAATTATTGAAAATTATTCTCAATTGACTCTAATACTTTTAGCAAAAAATTGAAAAAATTCCCTCACCTCAAGAGTATGCAAGAAAAACTACTGTTTTACTTGCAGATGCTCCGTCGTCGGATTGTTTAAAGAAAAATCAAAATCAAAATCAAAATAAAAAGAAAGGAAATGATGATTGTTCTTGTGCAGGAAAAATTGATACTTTCAACTTTTCCCTAAGAAATATTTTTTTGGAAATTTGAATTTTTAAGGAAAATTGATACTTTCAACCTTTTCTAAAAAATATTTTTGGAAACTTTGATTTTCAAGGAAAATTGATACTTTCAACTTTTCCTCAAAAATATTTTTGAAAATTTTGATTTTCGAGAAAAATTGATACTTTCAACTTTTCCTCAAAAAAAGTTTTTTTGAAATTTTATTTTTAAAGAAAATTGATACTTTCAACTTTTCCAAAAAAAAAACCTTTTTTTTTTTGAAATTTTATTTTTAAGGAAAATTGATACTTTCAACTTTTTCTCAAAAATCCTTTTTTTTGAAATTTTATTTTTAAAGGAAAAAGAAAATAAAAAAAAATAAAAGTGAAAAGAAAAAATAAAATAAAATAAAGGAAAGTAAAAAAAATAAATATAAAATAAATATAAAAAGAATATTAAATAAACCTAATCTAATAAATAAAAAATAAACAAATAAATAAATAAATTCAAAAAATAAAAAATAAAAAAATGTAACATGTAAAACAGATGGCGGAGCATGAATCTTATTAGCATATATCTGGTATTTATGGCATTTACGAGCATAATCAATGCAATCATTCTTTATCGTCAACCAGTAATATCCTGCTCTCATGATCTGCCTTGTCATCATATGTCCACTAATATGTGCCCCACATATTCCATCATGCACCTCTTTAATGATTTTCTTCGCTTCAGTCTCATTTACGCACCTCAATAATACTTGATCTTTATTTCTTTTGTACAAGACATCCCCATCCAGGAAAAAGCTCATAGCCAATCTTCGGATGACCTTTTTATCATTTTTTGTTACTTGAACTGGGTATTGTTGATCCTTAATATACTGTAAGATGTCATAATACCAGGGCTTTCCATCTTTTTCTCCCTCTACATTAGAGCAATAAGCTGGTATATCCTTAACATCTAACTTGATGGGCTGAATGTCGGTATTATTATTAATTCGAATTATTGCAGCCAGAGTAACCAATGCATCAGCAATCAAATTCTCTTCTCGAGGTAAGTGATCAAATTGGATATCTTCAAATTATTTCATCAACTCTAGAATATACTTATGATACGAAACGAGTTTTGAATCTCTCATCTCTCATTCTCCTTTCAACTGATATATAACTAAAGCTGAGTCTCCAAACACTTTTAATACCTTTACTCCTCTATCTATAGCAGCTTGTAAGCCCATGACGCATGCTTCATATTCAGTGATGTTATTTGTGTAATTAAAATTTAACCTCACTGTTATAAGACAGTATCGTTCTTTTGGAGAAATCAGAATCGCCCCAATTCCATACCCCAAGGCATTAACAGCTCCATCAAAGTACATTTTCCAACATTTTTCTACATGTTCCCTTTCCTCTGGTTGGGAAATAGTCATTAAGTCTTCATCAGGAAATTTCAACTTCATCGGTTCATATTCTTCAGTAGCACGATCTGTAAGAAATTCTGTTATAGCGCCCCCTTTTATTGCTTTTTGACTCACATATATAATATCATATTTCGAGACATTACTTGTCGTCTAACGATTCTTTCAGACAAAGAAAGTTTCTCGAAGATATACTTAATGAGGTCCAGTTTCACTATGAGCCACGTAGTGTGATAGAGCATATATTGTCTGAGTCTTTTGGCAGTCCACACTAATGCACAACACATTTTCTCTAATGAAGAATACTTAGATTCATATTCCGTGAACTTTTTACTCAGATAGTAAATAGCTTTCTCCTTTCGGCTAGCCTCATCTTGCTGCCTCAGCACACATCTCATTGAATTTTCACATACGGTTAAATATAAGATTAAAAGTTTCCCTGGAACATGTGGCACCAATACTGTAAGGTTCGATAAATATTGCATAATTTTATCAAACGCCTCTTGACATTCTTCATTCCATTTTTCAGGATTATCTTTACGGAGAAGCTTAAATATGGGATCACATTTGTAAGTAAGCTGAGAGATGAACCGAGAAATATAGTTCAATCTCTCCAGAAAACCTTGAACTTCTTTTGGTGTGCTGGGAGGTGACAAATTTTGGATGACCCGTATCTTATCGGGATCAACTTCAATTCCTCTTTCACTAACCACAAAGCCTAACAACTTCCTTAACTTTACCCCAAAGGTGCACTTGGCTGGGTTTAATTTGAGCTGAAATTTTTTTAACCTCTCAAATAACTTTTTGAGGCTAATGACATGATCTTCATCCTCACAAGACTTTGCAATCATATCATCTACATACACCTCGATCTCTTTGTGCATCATATCATGAAAGAGTGTTACCATGGCCCTTTGATATGTTACCCCAACATTCTTTAACCCAAAAGGCATGACTTTATAGAAGAAGGTTCCCCACATGGTCATAAAAGTAGTCTTTTCATATCATCTGCAGTCATTTTTATCTGATTATACCTTGAGAAACCATCCATAAAAGAGAAAATTGAATGCTTAGTTGTGTTATCTACCAGTGTGTCGATATGAGGCAAAGAAAAGTTATCCTTTGGGCTAGCCTTATTCAAGTCTCGATAGTTTACACACATTCGTACTTTTCCATCTTTCTTAGGAATTGGGACTATATTGGCTAGCCATTCTGGATACTTAGTCACTTGTAGAAAACCTGCATCAAATTGTTTCTTCACCTCATCTTTAATCTTTAATAGCATTTCAGGCTTCATCCATCTCAGTTTCTGCTGAACTAGCTTACATTCTGGTTTTAAGGGCAATCTATGCTCCACTATCTTTGTGCTCAACCCTAGCATATCCTGATAAGACCAAGTAAATATATCTATAAATTCTTGAAGTAGGTTTGCCAATCGTTGCTTATCTTCAGATGAAAGTGAAATGTCCATTCTAACCTCTTTCTTATTTTCTTCATTTCCCAGATTCACTAAGTCCACTACCTCCTGATGAGGCTCAATTAACTTATTCTCTTGTTCAATCATCCTCATTAGGTCCGGAAGCATAACATATTCTTTAGAATTTTTTTCGTTGTCAAGCTCATCAGTGTTAATTGAATTCTCAAAGCTAACCTCTTGATTGTTATCATGATTATCCTTATGTTCATTTAAAGACCTGAAATTGAAAGAAATGGGATATGTTGGCAATATGTGCTTGGAGAGATGAAAATAATGAAGACACAAGAAAAAATGAATGAAAATGCATACTTCTTAATTTTTATTAAAAATAATAAATGATGAATGGCCCGAACAAAAAAGATCACCCTAATGCCTTGGGCAATAGCTATTAGGATGTTACAATTACATTGCATCTAAATCAAAAGTTGAAGGCATCTCGATGGCACTCCAATTATTAAGCTCAAAATCTGGTGGACAAAAGTGAACCCACTCCTCTTGATTAACCTTCACTTCATCTTCAACAGCATTAATGGCTAATTGGGCAAAATCATCTTCCATACTTTTTCTTGCATCTGGGTACATGAATCCTCTAGGTCTGAAGGTTTCATATAAATGTGGGATAAACATCAGCCTTGCTGTTTTTCTTGATGGCCTTCTTTTGACTTCCCACTCTGCCATCTCATAGCCTAGGCCCACCCTGTCGTTATTGTCTGTTATTGTTGGAGGTTCTTTAATTCTCTGCAAGTTTTTGCCTAGCCCAAGTCCTGGATACCAACCTTTGTTGATGACTTGGCTCACCACTATCTTTGAAAAAAGTTGATTTTGAAATCCTTCGCCTACAGAATTGACCGATTCAAAAGATCGATAGGAGCATTCCAATGCTTCCTCAGCAGCCTCTACGTATGGAGTGTTCAATGGTTGGGTCACCAGCATGTCTTCCTCCCCAACTACCACTACTAATTGACCTTCTACATTGAACTTGATCTTCTAGTGCAAAGTAGAAGGCACAGCTCCTGCCATGTGAATCCATGGTTTTTCTAACAGACAGTTGTAGGATGGAGAGATATCCATCACTTAAAATTTTATATTAAAGGTGCATGGCCCAATTTGTAAAGGCATTTCAATATCCCCCAAGACTTCTTTTTTGGTCCCATCAAAGGCTCTCACAATCATCTGACTATCCCTCATATGAGAATAATCAATGGGTAGCCTTGCCAAAGTTGACATAGGCATGACGTTGATAGCAGAGCTATTACCGATAAGGTCTTTGGCTATAATATGGCTATTGCACTTGACTGTGATATGTAGAGCCTTGGCATTTCTTTTTCTCTCCAAAGAAATCTCATCATCGCTGAATGAAATGTGATTTGGCATGATTAAATTTCCAGCCAGATGGTTCACATATTCAACAGATACATTATGTACCACGTATGTCTGATTCAACACTTTTAGTAAAGCGTTTCGGTGTGGTTCTGAGTTCAACAATAGTGATAATAATGAGATTCGAGCTGGCATTTTATTCAACTGTTCCATAACTGAATACTCACTATGTTTTACCAACTTCAAGAATTCATAAACTTCTCTTTCTGATACTGGCTTCGACTGATCTTCTTCAGGTTCTGTTTCAGGATTATTTCATCTTTCTCTTTCTTTAGCCTTCTTCTTTCTAGCTTTCTCTAGCATTTCTGGAGTGTAACATCTCCCACTTTGAGTAATGCCTCTTACACCAGTAATATTGGAGGCATCGACTTTGAAAACCTCTTCTTTCTATCCCTGAACTACAGTGTCACAGCTATATCTCTAGGGTACAGCTTTATCATCTTTGTATGGAAAATGAGTCAGGATTTTAAAAGTTACCGGCCTGAGGAGGAGTTTGTCTATGACTGATTTTGGTTTGTTCCTACACTGAATTGTCACTGGTTTTGAAAACAACTTTACAGGCCTATCAGTCATGTGCACCTCAACATTCTTCAAGTCTTTTTTTTCTTCATAGATTTCCATCTGATGTGA
This sequence comes from Durio zibethinus, assembly GCF_002303985.1. The sequence goes on from NW_019168026.1 coordinate 2,554,461, forward strand.
ATCCAAGAGTTTTTGCACTTTTTGGTGAAACTGCTCATAGGTCTCAATGGAATGGCCCATTGCCCTACTATGATACTTACAACTGGTGCCAGCTATATATGCTCTATGATAGCTGTGTGGACTTACCAGTTGTATCATGTTTATTTTTCGTAAAACATCGAACAGTTGGCTGAGAAGTGTCTTAATATTTGCCATTTTTTTCTTCACATGACGCTCCTGTTCTTCACTTATAGCATTCACATTATGATTCGATAAAAGATTACCACTAACATTTGACGCAGTCATCCCTTCAGTATCAAAGTAAATCATCCCATCCTTGATCAACCGTTGCACTTTGTGTTTCAGGGTAGTGTAATTTTTGATAGAGTGACCAGTAATCCCATAATGGTAATCACAGTGGGCGGTAAGATCATACCACTTAGGGTAAGGTGGCTTGAGGGGTTCTAATTTACTTGGAGCAATCAAATGACTGTTGTAGAGCTCTTTATATAATTCCATATAAGTCATTAGAATTGGGTCAAAAATGGGTTTCTCACGAGTGGTTCGTTGCTCCCGCGAGCCACCAATGGGGTTAGTTGGGCGATTTTGGGGTCTTGAGGTAGGTTGACTGTTAGAACTATACATGATATTTTGGGGTTTATGAAGGGGCTTGATATGTTTGGAGGTATGGTGGTTGTGTAAATGGTTGGTATGAGTGAAAGGAAGTGTTATTTACAGCGAAGTGATATGGCAGATATTCTGGTGGTGGGTAAGGTGAATAACCTCTAAGTGGCTGTCTATCAAAGCTCACAGCCTGAGCTTCAGTTTCTTTTTTCTTCGAGACTCTTTTGTTAGATGCTTCATTTCTTTCTAGCTTGTCATTCTTGATGGCACTCTCAATGATTTCTCTCAAGATTACCATATCAGTAAAATTTTTCGTTGTATTCCCTATTATCTTTTCATAATAGGGAGGTTTTAAAGTGCTAACAAATAGCACTGTAATTTTTTTTTCAGTCAGAGGAGGTTGTACCTGGGAAGCAACATCCCTCCATCTTTGGGCATATTCTTTAAAAGACTCATTTGCCTTTTTCTCCAGATTCTGTAAAGACAAACGATCAGGAGCCAAATCGATGATATATCGATATTGACTGATAAAGTCATGTGCCATATCACTCCAAGAGCGAATGCGAGTCCTGTCCAACTGAACATACCATCTGGCCGTAGAGCTAGTAAAACTATCTTGGAAAACATGCATCAATAGCTTTTCATCATGCGCATGAGCTGTCATCTTCCTACAATACATGGTGATGTGGGTTTTAAGGCACTTTGTACCGTCATATTTTTCAAATTTCGATGCTTTGAACTTATGGGAGATAACCACATCAGGAACTAAACAGAGCCCGACAGCATCAACCGACCCATAAAAGCTAAATCCTTCCACAGCCCTTAGCCTTTGCTTTAGCATGCTAATCTTGGAACTTTCTTGAACTTCCACTCTCATCTTTTCCTTCTCCTTCTCTTTTAAATCATCTAGATCAAGAATTGGTTCTGCTGCCTTTTCAGTGAAGATAGAATTTATATAGCTATTATACTTGCCTGGGTTGAAAGCTGATGGCATTCCAGGATATGTTGGATATGCAAAGTGTTGTGGCGGGACATCTTGGGCAGACTGAGCCTGAGGTGGGCCAAAACTTGAAGGGTACAAATGGTTAGCCACTTCTTGTATTGGGAGAACTTGCTGGCTTGTATTTTCTGTAACTCTTTTTCCTTTATTCATATTATTAAGAGCCTCCAGAATCTTGCTTAGCTCACTCTCAATCTTCTCTTACGCTTTTTCTATCTTTTTAAATCTATGAGAATTTTTCTCTTCCATTTGCCTTGCTCTGGATCTTGTGTTGTATCGATGGGCAGGATTTTCACTAGATGGAGCTATCCTGGAACCTTGAGTACCATATCTTAGAATTAGTAAATTTGCATGATCATCACATGGTTACTTTGTTAAGTGTAATGAATAAGAATGCAATGAATGAAAAATGCATGTATGTAGAGAACATTTACCCTAAAATAGTATTCAACTAAAAAATTTCATTTATTCCAAAAAAAATTTGATCTACATTGAGTTTATCATCCTAGAATTATAGCCATAAAATTGTTTGATCTGTTCATATCGAGCCTTGGCTTCTTCTATGAAGTTCAAGAGACACTGTCCATGTTCTCCTACTAGGGCCATCACTTGTCTTAATGCCTCTGTCTCTTTCACCATCTCTCTTACCTTACACACCCCTTTATGAATTTGGGTTGTTAAATGCTCAATGTATTTCTGTCTTTCTAGGTTCTCTTTTTTATCACACCAGACTTGGTATGATAATTCTCTATGTTCTCTAACCAATGCAGTGATATGGTCTCCTTGTTCATCCAACTTTTGACTTAACCTGCTCAAATAACTGTTCAGCATGTTAATTTCTGCCTGTTCTTCAGTACTTTCTTCTTCCAACTTGGCATACTCTTGTTTTAATCTTGTATTTTCCTCAGTCAGCTCAACAATGGTTATCTCTTTGGCTCTTTCTCTCACACATAGCCTCTTATGCTCCTGGTGTAACTTTGCTAGATCTTTAGTAGCTGTATCACATTCTCTAGCAATCTTGTGAACTTTAACTTCATAACTTTCGGCTCTACCTTTCCACTGGGATTTTTCTTCTTGAAGTTGCTGAATCTCTTTCTTTAACTTGATCTTTTCAAACTTAAATTCTTTTGTTGCCAGCTCTAACTCTGATGGTGTCTCTTCAAGTTTTTCTTCTGTTGGTGGTTGAGAGATTTCATAAGTGAATACCATTTCTTGTCTTCTCTTTGTTCTCCAAACCAAGTAACCTGGGATGACTTTTTCAGTGAATGGTCCAAGACTCACTCTTTGGGGATTTTTTCATGCTTTGATCATCTCATTCATCCTCTGAAATGCTTTAGACTCATTGTAAGAGAAATCTAACTGATGAAGCCCATAAGTCATAGGAATGAACTGTTCTCCCCCCAATTGCCTTCTCACTAGGAGTGGTGTATAATTCGTCACTTCTCATAAACCCAGAAGCGGAATCACTGTACTATCCTCACATTGGTATAACATAGGCTCACGATTCATCCATGGGGCCAACCATCTCACCCTGACACTTTTTAATTTTTGTAAGAAAGTTATCCATTCTTGTTTAGACTTTCGCTTTGACCACCCACTTTCATAGAATTCCTTAATTGTAAAACGATTACGGATGTAAAGCTTCGAGAAAACGTCATTTCTTTGTTCAAAATGACTTTTCATCCATAAGTACAATAACTGTATGCATCCTATGAAACGTCCTCCATTCCGACGATAATAACTCAAAGATTTGATAGTCTCTGCTAATATCACCGTTGAAGGATTACAGCCATTGATCACACTTTTGAAGAAATCAACCACCGTTATCTCAATATGTCTCAAAACCTTTGGAAAGATTACCAGTCTGTATATAGCCAAGGCAATTATGTCTAACCCCCATTTTTCATTGGCATGCTGTATCAGAAACTCATGAAAGAACTTCCAAGGTAGGCAGACCTGTTCTTATTTTTTCTTTGTATAAGAATCCACAACTTCTTTGTCTATCCCCATGAGTTGAGCCAAACTTTTACGAAATCCTGACTTATGTTTTTTGACATATATCTTGTCAGGAGTTTTGAGATGCAAACCTACCAAGACTAAATATTCTTCGATGGTGGGAGTCATATCAGCTTCATTAAAGATGAAACACTTGTATGCAGGATCCCAGAATTATGTTACAGCTTTGATTAGCTGATCATCAACAGCCACTGTTAGAAGGTGTGCTATATGCCCATATTTTTGACAAAATTACTCTTGTCTTGACGGACTCATCTTCTTTCAGATATCAACTAAATCTTCTAAATTATTCTGTTTGAGGAGGATAGATGTTTCCTGAGACATAGTAGAATCATACCCAATTGGCAAGCAATCTCTCATCTTCAGTTGAGTCTTTTTTGACAGGGCCTTTAGTTCATTGGGTGTCCCACAGGGTGCTAATACTGATGAAGAACAAACTAAGCGTTCATTGACGTCCATGAAAAAAATTTGTTGAAGATCGTTTTTCAAGCAAATGTTCTTTATGCAACTTTATGATATGTGTATGAACCAATGCAAAAGAAATAAGAAAAATGTTAGTATACCCAAAAAAAGAACAAATAACTAAGTAAATTTAAACATCACACAAAGTAAAAGGGATGAATCCTATGCTTTTGGTCAATTCTAAAAGGGAAGAGTGATGGCTCTATCTATAGGTTAGGCAATCTTAAGGTTCACTATATGCGGTTTTAGGGTCAAAGTCTAAAGGTCCTCAAATTGTTCATTACATCATTTTCCATCATAGACTAGTAAGGCACCTTAATCCTCACCCATTACAGGCTACAAGTGAAAAATGTTCAATTTGAGTGGGAGTATTTTGCTAGCCACTGCGGAGGCATTAGACCTCACGAAAGCAATAGGTACTTTACTCCCTCCTAGAGGGACGAAGCTCGGGTATAGAGCTCATGTTATGCACATGCACATGAATGACATAATTAATAAAGTAAATAAACATGAATGAATAATAATACATATATACAAAAGGGTTCAATTTTATTAGGCTTTTGGATAACATAAATTATTTGCTGGCCTGACTCTCAAATTCTCCAGTGGAGTCGCCAAGCTGTCATAACGTCTAGATCCGGGGATTTATCGCTAGACATTGACTTTTAGGAGTTGCCATCAATCTTTTTTATCTAGGTGCGATTGGCCACCTAAGGAATCTGTCCTTTCAGGGAACACCTAAGTTTAAAGGTTCCTAAAAGAATAGGTTCAGGTCTACTAACCAGAACAAGGTTCGATAGTTCGGTTACGTGTGAGGAAGGTTATAGCACCCTCACAACGCCCATCAAAAGATGGTACCAACTAAAATTTGTGTTATCCAATGAGCCTTAAAATTTTATCGAGTAATTAATTATTGGAAATTATTCTCAATTGACTCTAATACTTTGAGCAAAAAATTGAGAAAATTCCCTCACCTCAAGAGTATGTAAGAAAAATTACTGTTTCACTTGCAAAGGCTCCGTCGTCGGATTGTTTAAAGAAAATCAAATCAAAATCAAAATAAAAAGGAAGGATATGATGATTGTTCTTGTGCAGGAAAAATTGATATTTTTAACTTTTCTCCAAGAAATAATTTTTTGGAAATTTGGATTTTCAAGGAAAATTGATACTTTCAACTTTTCCTCAAAAAAACCTTTTTTTTGAAATTTTATTTTTAAGAAAAATTGATACTTTTAACTTTTCCTCAAAAATATTTTTGGAAACTTTGATTTTCAAGGAAAATTGATACTTTCAATTTTTTCTCAAAAAACCTTTTTTTTTTAAATTTTATTTTTAAGGAAAATTGATACTTTCAACTTTTCCTAAAAAAAAACCTTTTTTTTTTGAAATTTTATTTTTAAGAAAAATTGATACTTTCAACTTTTCCTCAAAAATATTCTTGAAAATTTTGATTTTCAAAGAAAATTGATACTTTCAAATTTTCCTCAAAAATCTTTTTTTTTTTAAAATTTTATTTTTAGAGGAAAAAGAAAATAAAACAAAATAAAAGTGAAAAGAAAAAATAAAATAAAATAAAGGAAAGTAAAAAAAATAAATATAAAAATAATATTAAATAAACCTAATCTAATAAATAAAAAATAAAAAAATTAAATAAATAAATAAATAAATAAATTCAAAAAAAAAAAATCTAGAGGGCTCGGAGGGCGGCTTGGCTCGGCTAAAGGAAGAAAAAAATGACTCGGAGAAGCGGCTTTAGAGCTCGGCTCAGCTGAGAAGGGGGCAGACATACGGGGGTCAGGAAGCGGATCGACGCTCGGGTCGGATTGGATCTCGGTAAAACGCGCGGATCTTCTGGGTCACTTAAGGCAAAAACGACGTCATTTTGGGAGGGTATATAAGGCTCTTCCCTCTATTTTTTGGCAGAAAGCTCCTTCCCTCTCTCTTTCTTCTTCCCTTTTCTTTTCTTTCTCTCTACAAGGCCGAAGAACTCCGATTGAAGTTCACTAGATTTTGGAATTTTTCGTCGAAATCTGGGTTTTTTCGTCGAAAGTTGGTCGGTTTCTGGGATTCTTCATCGAAAACTAGGCAGCTCGCCAGAAACTTCAAATTTGGTCAGAATTAATGCCGAGAAATTCAATCTTCGTCGGAAAAATCACCGGAATCTGAAATTTTTTAGAAATTTCTAGAAAAATTTTCGCCAAAAATCTCTAAAAAATTATTTTCGATTCTCACAGCTACTCTAACACTTCTCAACCTTCCTTTAGCCTTCAAAAACTCTTCTATACACCTCTTTTCTCTTAAATCAGTAGCTTTTGCTCACTGGTTTTTCTCTCTTTCATTCTGTTCCAGGAGGTCCCTTTTATAGGGATTGATCAGGAGTTTCTGATCAATCCCAATTTCTCTTTGGACGGGGATTCAATCTTTGAGTCCAATCTAGACTCTAATTGATTGAATCCCAATCCAAGTCAGATAAATCAAATAAAAAAATAAAATAAAATAAAATAAAAAAATCAAACGAAAATAAATCAGATAAATCAAATAAATTAACAGATAAATTAAAATTAAATAACAGATAATTACATAAATATTAATAGAAAAAAGAAAAGAAAAGAAAATAATAATAAAATAATAATAATAATAAAGATATATACCTATTAATAAATGCATAAATCCCTAAAAAAAATAATAGTAAAAGAAAAAAAATATATATATATACATATATAAAATAATAATAATAAAAATAAAATAAAATAAGAATGTAAAAATACAAAATAAAAATAAATTAAAAAATAAAAAATAAAATGAAGTTAAAAGAAAAAAAAGAAAGAAAAAAATATATATATATATACAGACTTACCCATTTGGACCAGGCCCAATTGATCCGGGCCTGGACCAAATTGGGTGTCTACACCAACCAACCAAAATTTTCCCTATAAGAGTTTTTTTTTTTTTTTTTGCCACATTAATCGACATATTAGTTTAAAAGTCTAACCCGTTAAGCATATCTAATGAATGGATTTTGACCGTGCATCTCTCGTAAATCTATTTATCTTATATATATATATATATATATATATATATATATATATATGAATGAGAAATCAAAATTATAAGGGTAAAAGTAATGTGGCTTATGTATGCATATTAGCTAATAATTTAAGATGTTATAAAAAATAGGAAAGGAATGTTATTTTTTTCATTAAGTGATGATGATATTCTAATAGTGATACTTATAAATAAATCATATTTGTATGATATAAATTTGAGAAAATTATTAGTTTAATGAGGTATAAAAGTTCAAGATGAGTTCGAAATTTAGTTTAATTATTTCATGAAATAACTTTTAATAGATAAGATTCAGCAAATATGAGGTTCAAATCATATTACCTATAATTCTTTTCTTTATTTTTATATTGCCACCTCTTTTTTTGTTTATTTTAAAATTGAAAAATCTTATGTGGCATATTTTTATTGGAAGGTGTATAAGCATAATTTTATAAATAGTCATGATAGAATATTTACTCTATTAGTATTGATTAGATAATTGCATTATTATGGTAATAAAAAAAATTGTAGATGAAATATTTTTATTACTAATTATAGAAGTATGGATGTAACATTCATTGATGTAATTAATTATAGAATTGTAGGTAAAATATATGTTCATCGAATATAAGGATTTATTTACATTTTATTTTATTATCATTGTCTATTTAATGCTAAGCTGGGTTTGCCATTACCAGATTATATACGTATATATACTTTCTTTTTAGTATAAAAAATAATAATTAATATTTGTAACGGCAGTCTAGAAGCCGCAAAAAATTTATTAAATATATGGGTAGCAATTCTTTAAATTGTTCAGATTAATTATGAATTTGTTACCATAATATAAACATCATACATTCTTTTTTTTATTATTATTATTTTGGAAATATATCTTAGAAAAGGTAGTATATAGAAGAACATTAATGACATGAATAAGGAAAGAGAAGTTTGGGAAACTTAATAAAAACTTTTTACAAACAAGACAATAGTGGTTTTCCAAAAAGAACATTTAAAACCTAAAATTTCTAGAACATTTTTGTTTGAGAAAAGGAGGCAATATCTTAGACGAAATTATTATTAACTTTCAATTTTAATACCCTAGATGATAAATGAATCTTTAGCCTTGCACATCAGATTCTTCAATAAAAAGCATCATCTCATATTCTAAACATGAATATATTCATCAATTTCTTTCCCTTTTTGGCCTTTCTCATGTGTTTTATAATAAAATTTCATTATTATAAAAAAATTGCATGAACTTTGAAGGAAACCCTAAAATGGTAACCAATTTTTTTTACCTATATATAATTGAACGAAAAGCAGCCAAAATGCCATCCCAAATCTGTAATTCTACCTCATTTGGCTATTTCTCTCTTTTCTTTTGAAGGGTTATTAGGCTAATTTTTCAACAAAAACCATGGCTGGTTTTGGTTTGAACTCAAGGAAATATGCAAGGCGAGAGCCATATTCAGGCCTAATTGCTTGTCGAATTTGTGATTGTGCTTTCACGAGCGATAAAGCTTTATTCGATCACATCGAGCTTCATCTTTTAATTGATGAAGCTGGTGCAAGAAGAGAGCTTTATCGAAGCCATTTGCAGTCCGCCCAAGGAAGCCTCTTGACCAACCGTTCCAATCAAAATCCTCCATTGCCATCAACTCCACAACAAGTCCTGCAGCAACCAAGGTTGTCGACGTCGAACAATGGTTATGCTTCGCCTATACTGCCTAGAGAAAGAAACCCTTTTTTCATTGGGATCAATACTCGCAACCTTGATCTGCAGTCAACTGCCCCATCGCAGATTTTGTCTCGTTCTACGAACAACAACATGCCGCACCCAACTCACCCTACACTCCCTGCTGCGCCGCAAATAATCTTTGTGCCACAGCCTCGCCTTGATTGCTTCACCAGGCCCTTTTTGAACCGGTTGGGGACAAACTTACTAGCGAATGGAATGGCATCGTTGTGGACAGGGAAAAAACTGGTACATTAGGAGATCAACCAATGGTGGATTTGACATTGAAGCTTGGAAGTGAGGAGGACTAGGGTTCCTTTAATTTCTTTTATAGGACTATGATAATATTATCGGTTCTTTAGATTACCATTATTGTTTATTTTGGATACCACAGTTTTATTAGTATGTTAATCTTTTGATGTTGTACTAGGATTGTTTGCTTTAGCTATCTATGAAAATGAAATGGTAATTTATCTTGTGTCATTTCTTACATGCTATTCATAATGTCGTTAATCACCCAAAGATTTCGCACCCAAAATTAATTTGTCTTCAACGGCTCTTTTTCAATTAAATACTCGGATCGATGCTATTAGTTATATGATCACTTCATCTATTAACTATAGAATCATGTCATCTTTTGGTGGAGAGAGAAGGTTTTTTTATGTATCAAAATTTTATGTGAAAATAATCTTTCTTTCTTTTAAAACACAAAAAAAAAAAAAAAAATCAATCATATGGATGAATTATTCTACTTTGCACAGAAAATTAAATCATCATTAACCGTTTTATTTTTTTAAATTTAAAATTATATGAATTATACGCATCATATTAATTATGACAAATATGCATATAATCAATTACATATTATCATTTAACTAATTTTTCAATTAAATAGTTGATGTTATTTGCATCATCACTTGTGGAGAAAGAGTGAGGATACAAAATTTGATGTGAAAATACAGCATTAATTTTTTTTAAAAAATTCAACCGTATACATGTACTATGCCATTCAGCTCACTCAAGTTTATTTATTAGTCAATTGATGTATTTTTTAGTATTTTCATTTTTCTTATAATTTTTTATTTGTTTACCATGATTTTTCTTTTTCTTTTTTTTTGCAGTTTAAACTTTACTATTAACCATTATTAGTCATGAGATTTGTTTGTTATTATGTTTTTATTTTTATAATTTTTTAATAGTGATTTATGATTTTTTGGCATTTCAATTTTGTTTATTAGTTAATTGGTGTATTTTTTTTTATTGTTTGTAATTTTATAATTTTTTTTACCATGATTATTTTTCAATTTAAACTTGGCTATTAACAAATTAAAATATACCACAGTTGATAATTATTTCTTAAAAAAAAAAACAATTGGATGATTAAAATTTGTATTTGTCGATTGTAAGATATTTATAATTTTAGGATTGATTAGCATATTAGTACAAAAATGATAAAATGATGTTGATTGATGAAAATGTATATATATGATTTTTTCTTTTTTTTTTGTCATGTTATTTTCTTATCTATAATTTATTTTTTAATTTTTTTATTAAATCATAGACATGAAAATTTTTTTCATTTTGTTTATTTATGACTTTTGTTTTCTTTTTTTCATTATATAAATGTTTTCAATCTCTTATATAGTTTATTTCTTAGATTTTTTTTATATAGCATGTTACAATCATGAGATCTATTAGCATTCTCTTTATATTTGCATCTTTATAATTTTTTATTTTTAATTCGATTCATGATAGATGTTTTTGGTATTCATATATATTTATTGGACATTTGAGACATGTTTAAAATTCATTTTTGCTTATGGCTTTTGAATTTATTTTTTTAAATAATAAATTAATTGTTGCAATTAAGGTTGAAAGGTTTGATTTATCAATTATATTAGGCTTTTCATTTTATTTTGAAAGTATGAATTAATATTTTATTTGCTTCTTATTTTTAGAGAATCCAGTTAACATAAATGTCATAATGGTTTTGGTGACTACTAGACGAATTTGAAAACAAATGGAGGGATCACTACCAATTTTTTTTGGCAATATGTGATTGGTCACCTATTAAAACTTATCATTTTAATAAAATTTTAAAATTAATGAAAACTTATTAAAAAGATAATTTTTTTGGTTTGTAAAAATAGTTTGGGTTCAAAAATTGGTTATGTGTGGGGAAGGACTAGCACCCCCACAACGTCTGTTTAAAACAATACTAATTAATTATGTGTTATCATTTAATTTTGACTAAAATTATCTTAATTTTGGTATTTAAAATTAATTTTCTTAATTTCTTTTATTGTAGTAAAATATATTTTTATTTTTAGTTGTTTGCTTGAAAAATAAATAAAAACCTTACATATTGAAAAATCCCTAAAATATTCCAATATTCTGGCAATATTAAGAGAAATTTTCTCGCTTAAAGATTTCTTGAGAATCACTACTTGGTCTTCTCAAGAATCCGATCTAAAATCAATATTTACCATGTGTATAATAAAATAGGATGTCTATAATTTAATCCAAATAAATTTTATAAAAATTCATTTCTTATTTTATTTATTAGAAAAATAAAAAAATTTTATAAAAAATTATTCTAAATGCTCCAGTACATTGATGGTATTTTAGACAAAATTTCTCACATAGAGATTCTTAAAAAATACTACTCAAATTTGTTTAGAATCTCATCATCGAAGATTTTATCTATTTTTAAAATCGATGTGTATGGATGAAATATGATGCATATAGATTTATTTATAACATTATTGCATTGTATAAAAGTTTTTTTTTAGGAGAAGTAAATGAGAAATTTTTAATTGAAAATCATCCTAGATATCCCAATACTTTGGCAATGATTTAAAAAAAATTGTCACTTTGGGATTTCTTGAGAATCGTTACTTGGACTTCTCTAGAATCTTATCATCGAAATTTTCATTATTTATTAATTTTTACTATTTGATATTTTTTATACACATTTTTCTTAATTTGCTAATTTTTTTAAGACCAATTTTCCTTTTTCTAAATATTTATTCTAGGTATTTGAAATATTAAAATGCATAAATAAATAGTTTAAATAACTTGAAAAAAAAAAGAATTACCAAAAACTGACTGGTCAATGGTCCAGGGATGGTTTGAGCCAGTTCTTAGTGGTTCAATCTAGTTCACAGTGGTTTAACCTGTAGTTTGGTATGTTTGACCAGTTTGTTAGTAGTTTATTTAGACCAATTTAAGGCTGGTAGCAGTCCTTTGGTTTGGGTAGGACACACGAACCTCAAGTCAAGTAGGGTGCATGCACGGGTTTCCCTCTCATGAAATGATGTCGTTTTGATTTTTCTCTTCTTTACTATAAAACTCAAAAATTTTTTTGTTCACTTCATTTTATAGCTTTTCCAAAAAAAAAAAAAATATTAACTTTTTTCAAACGAACCAAAAAGGTCGGCTAAGCTTCAATGCCAAAACCCAGAACCAGGCACTATTGTTGTCATCGTCACTTTTTTTTGTCATCAGCCACCCTTCTTTGGTGTCAAAATTAGCCCTAATTTCACCCAAATGAAGCTTTTATTCCCCATGTTCATGTTTTTTGATAAGTTTTCCTTAAAAACAAGCCTAAAGTCTTAGATCTGAGTTTGAAATCTATGGTTTCAATACCTAAAATGACTGTAGATGTCACCCCAAACTCTTTTCCTTTTTACTATGTTTCTCACTTAGTTTTAAACTTCATCATTCCTAAAAATCCAAGAATAAAAACCTCTTCAAATAAAAAACTCCTATCTTTTTTTTATTTTTTTTATTTTTTTATTGTTTCTTTGGCTTGTTGGCATTGTAGTTCTTCCCTGAATGGAGGACTGTGATTTTTATTTTTTTAATTTTTGGTTGCTATTTAGGTATGAAAGGGATTATTGATGGGTAAATGATAGAAATGAGGTTACTGAAGCTGTGTGGTGGTAGTGGATGGTGGTTGATTATAATGCTAGAACTGTAGGGAATAGTTTCAGTTGGGGTTGGGCTCTTTGATGGGGTTTGGGACTGTGAATGGGCAGGTTTAAGAATTTGGGTTTTTTGGTTATTAGGGGTGGTGATGGGTGTTAGTGCTTGAAAAAGAGAGGTTGTTGTTGGTGAGGTTAAGGGTGGCAAAAGGGCTTTCTATTAATGGTCTATGGGAATGGGTTTTGGTTCTTAGGTTAAGAGAGATGGTACTGTGGTGGCTCAATAGGGAAAAGGTTGTGTGAGGTGGTAATTCGACTATGTTTGGTGGCTTTAGTGTTGTATTAGTTTCAAAAGAGCTGAAGCTAAGTTTTCAAGGGGTTCTGGTTGAGGGCTATTAGAAGATGGTTGGTATAAGATGAAGTATAAGTTTGAGGCGTGCAAGTGTGTACAAAGGTTGGTGCATGTAGGGGCTTGGTATGCGTAAAGACCTGGTGTGTGCAGGGACCTAGATTGTTTGGTGGTTTGAGGCAAGTGATAGTGTGTGGCATAGATAAGGGCTGGGTGTTCAGTGTTGGTGCTTAGGGGTGGTGTTGGGCACGGCACGGGCAAGGACCGGGTGTTAGGGTTAGTGCTGAGCAAAGTTAGGGGCCATTTAGTGCTTAGTGTTTGAACTAGTGGTCGTTTTGGTGATAGTAGATTCTACGAAGGGGGTTGGGCCATGCAAGGGTCGATTTTGAGGTTGATAAAGGTTGTTGCTGATACTGGGTGTCATGGGTCGCACGTTCCTTAGATTAAAACCATATGTTCGTACGGCACTAAGGCTACTAATAGTCGAGGTCAGCCTTTCGCGAATCCATTTTCCCAAAGACAGCTCAATATTGATCTTTCAAGCCATATACTTATGAGTCTTTCCTAGCTTTGACCCATAAGGTTACACATTCTCAAAACTCAATAGAAAGGAACCTAGCTCTTATCAACTTAATTGCCTATGATTCTCATGGTGGCCTCAAGCATCCATCTTTACTCGCAAGTATCAAAGTCCCGAGCACTAACCCACCTAGCTTATAGGGGTGTACAATGCCAGTTTTAATGATATTATTTTGATTTGATATAGTAAGAACCCAACACTATACCCATCCAGATCATTTACAAGCTCTTGTGCCTAGATCTTAAAGGCATCACTTAAATGTTGGTTAGTAGCTAGCCCAGAGCCACATTAGGCTTATCTTATCCTATAAAACTCATATTTCACTGTTTTAACCCTTCACTTTATTTTAGGTTGCTTGCACGCATGATGGACACCTAACATCATGCCTATCACATCTTAGCAAACTCGAGTGTGCTACCTACCCATTTATTTGTACTTGCCTGTGCATCTTGAGGCCTTGGGCTCACACCACTCGTACACTTTATCAAAAACATGTTTTTGGGCTTTACACTGCTCGTACATAGCTCTAGGACCACTATCCCGACAATAAGGCCTTGTCTGCTGCTCAATTAGGGTCAGTTATGGTAGGACTAAGGCATACTAAGGCCTGACCATGACATTGGGGCTGTGTTGAGACTGGTACTGGGCAAAAGCTAGTGTTGGGTATAGGTGGTGAAGGTAAAGTTTTTTTTTTTTTGTTATTTGTAATTTTTTTACCCCCCAGCTATGAATTACCTTTAAACTTTTTAATTTGTGAATTCTCATGATGGACAAAATTACAAGTAATGTAGGGTAGTGAAGGACTGTTATGGCCAGAATTAGGCAGATTCTTGCCTTGGTATAGTGGTTGCCGGCCACCTTTTCTTGTTTTGTTTATTTAATTTTTTTATTTAAAGTTATTCTAAAAATAAAAAAAAGAATGAAATTAGGCTTAAAACTTAATTTAGGCCTAAGATGGAAGTTTGGGCCTTGAAAGTTTGATTTGGACCCCTATTGGGCCTTAAAACTTGACTCAAAATTAATCCAATAATTAACTGGAATTAAATTTAAGTTTCATACAAAAATTATTCAAAAATAATTAGTTCGAAACAAAGCCTAATTGAGCTCGATTCGATAAATCTAAACCAAATCACAATATTCAAATCAAGTACCAAAAATCAAACAAACTTGAATTGACTTGGACAAAATTGGGTGTCTAAAATAAAATTTGCTTCTTTATCTTTTTTCTATTTTATTTTATTGTGTTTGATTTTTTTTATATAATTTTAAATTTTTGGTAATGTATGAACTCATTGACAATGGAATGTGATACTTAAGTTTCAATGTTTAAATAAAATTTTGATTTATTTTGTTATCCCATGTTTTTATCTTTTTCTGTTTTAATCTATTTATTGCTCTTTTTTTTCATTTTTTTCTTTCCATAATTTTCATTTCATAATTAAACTATAAAATATAGATATTTTATGTTGTTGTATTCATTTATATTGTTAACAAATTTATATTTTCTTTAGAAAATTTCTTTTAACTTTTGATGATTTCTTTTAAGTTAAGGTAGCAGCACAAGATTCTTCAAAACTCGAGATTAATATAGTTTTTTCTCAACCAAAAAGCATTATTCATCTTTCGTGTAAGTCATTTTCTCCTTTATTTTTAAAATTCTTAAATTAACTAAAATGATAGATATAAAAGTTTACAAGGATAAAACTAATTAATCTAATTATAATATGACTAAAATAATCATATAATCCTTATAATTTAATAGTAAATCATGTACAACATACTTATAAAATTGAATAGTTTTGTAAAATAAATGCATTTCAAAATGAAGACATTTTTCTTTAAATTTTGAGTATTTAAAAAATGATATGTTACACTTGCAATTACATTCATGGTATAAATTTATATAGTTAATGGATAATTATTTTCAATATATTTAACATTTTAATTCTTTAATTTTAAATTTAAAGTAATAATTTCTATTTTATTGATCTTTTTCTTGTCTTCCTAAAAACCTTATCAACAATCAAATCATTTTTATGAATGAAATGCCAAAAAAGATAAAAAAAATATTTTATTTATTTTATTTGTGGTGAGTAAATAAGATATTTTGTACTTATTTGATTATTTATCGTGCTATAGTTTCAAGAAATCCAAAAAATTAACTTTCTTTATAATTTGAGATTATGAATATTTAAAAACCTATGTTACTTTCAAATTTTTTATCTATTTTTTTTTGGAATTTTTAATACTAGATTATTACTAATAGAAAAGTTAAAATTTTTTTTGCCATCAACATGACTTGACGATTTAATAATAATAATAATAATAATAATAATAATAATAATAATAATAAAATCAATAATTTCAAGTAAAATAAAATACTCAGCTAAAATTTTTAAGAATATTTTAAAACTTAAAACTTTTTTCTTTTTTGCTAATTAACAATTAGATTTTAATATTTTTATTTTGTAGGTCTTAAGTTGAACTGAATTAAAGAGATGAACTTTGTCAGATAGAAGAAAATTATACTAAAATATTTAATTAAAATATTTATGGTTATTTTTTACTTCATTTCACTATACTCCTTCGTTAAACAAGGGCATTGAGTGTAATAATTTAGTTGTAATAATAAAACTTTTTATAGATTTTTGTTATAAAAGGCACAAACATACACAACGGGAAAGTGAAAATGTTAATATTAAACATATATAGGGTTTATAACTCTTATAATTGAATTTATTTACATTATTATTTTTAAATTTAATTTTTTTATCAAAATAATAACTTAATTTGATTAATAAAAATGGATATAATGGTTTTTTTTATAATAATTGCTTAAAATATAGGCTTCAATGGAAGATTTAATAATAGAATTTTTGTATAGTTTTTTTCTTCTAAAAAGATCATACACATAAAAGGAAAAATGTTGTATGTATTTGAATGAAAACTAGGAGTTTAATGTAACATTGATAAATACTATAAAAACGGTAATAAATTTTATTTATTTTTTACATATTCTTTGCAATTTATAACTAGGTTAATAAATGTTTTTATTTCTCTTCGTATGCACCTATTGTTTAATTGAAATAAACGCTAGAGTGATGATTTATATACTAAAAACTTTTATAGCAAAATATAAGGTGGATAATGTTTATATTCTATATATATATATATATAAATATAAACTTGATTAGATTCAAGAGTTTAATCTCAATTTCAAAAATTTCATGGTTAATTAAATTTATTTATTTATTTTAATATTTTATTTGTACATCAATTCTTCTCAAAACAACACTTTAAATACTTCTTTTACTTTTTTCAATTGAACTCATAGTTGAAAATACAAATTAGAGAGATAACTTATAATAAAAGAACTTTCATTTAAATTTCTACTTTAAAAATATATAGTAGGGATACAAAAATATTAATATTATAAATATATGTGAATTTGAATAAATTTTTTGGGTTTAATGCTAATTCATAAAACTCGTAATTAAAATCAAGACTAAATTTATTAACTTTTTTTTATATATTTCTTTCTCAATTTAATTTTTATCAAAAGAATGTTTTCAAATTTTCAAAGAGAATAATTCTTTTTAAATGTAAAATTGATTACTGGCTCTAAGATCAAGTCTAAAATCTTATATTCCTAGGCAATTTATATTTTTATTAATTAGAAAATGATAATTGTTTTTTTACTTTTTTTTTTCCACATCCAAGACTTAAAACTCAGGTTTGAATTATAAATTTTCATATAAATTTTTATTTATAAAAGTCACAAGTATAACTAAAAAAAAGTTGAAAATTTTCTTATTAAATAAATTTAAGGTAAAATGAACACTAGAGATTTAATACCAAATTCACAAATTTCATCATTTAAATATGATAGTTTTATCAAGAGTAAAATAAAACATTGAGGGATGGTTTGGTTTATGGATTTTTAGATTCTAAGAGGGAAAATAATTTATGAGGAAAGTGATATTAAAAAACAATATGTGATTCTTGAGTTTTATTCACTTAGGTAATGTAAGATTTTTTGGTTCATAGGAGTGTAAAATTATTTACTAAAGTCTTTGACTATATTGCCTTTAATAATATGTGAATAACATGTGGTATTCATAATGCTGACATGTGAATAACACGTAATGTGTGAATAATACAACTTCTTTGTTGAAACTAAATAATTTTAAAAAATATTTTTTTATATTTTCAACAAATATAATTTTAAAATTTTAATTACTATTTTAACATTGATTGTCCTTACGTAAAGAAAATTAGCAATTCGACCTTAGATTATATATGTAATAATATTAAGTAAAGATATTTTACATTTTATTTTTTCATATTTTTAATAACAAAAACTATGTTTTTATCTTAAAAATGTCATATATTAAACAAAAAAACTACTTTTTTATCTTAGAAATGTCATTTTTGTTGAATTTTGAAATTTTTTTTCATTTTTTAACAAATACTGTACTTTTATTTTAGAAACATTGTATTTATTGAATTTTGAAAAATATATATTTTTCTTACATTGAATTCTGAAAAATATATTTTTTTTTCATACTTTCAACAAAAGACTGTATTTTTCTTTTAGAAATGTTGTTTTTTTTCAATATAGACTGTGTTTCTTTAAAACGTCATCTTTATTAGATTCCAAAAAATAATTTATTCTTGTTTTCAATAAAGATTGTATTTTTATTTTTGAAATGTCTTCTTTTAAAAAAAGAATGTGTTTTTTAACCTTAAAAGCGTTGTCTTTCTTAAATTCTAAAAAATAATTTTTTTATACTTTCAACAAAGATTGCATTTTTATCTTAAAAACATTATTTTTTCAAGAAAGGCTATATTTTTTTAATCTAAAAAATAATATTTTTGTTAAATTTTTAAAAAATAAAACAAAGACCATGGTTTTTGCCTTACAAACATCATTTTTGTTGAATTATGAAAATAAATTTTTTCATCTTTTTAACAAAAATCATGTTTTTAATCATAACTTTTGTGAATATTTCAACAGCACTGTGTTAAAAAATGTAATATTTATTTAAAATATATTAAAAAATATTTCTATAATATTTTATAAAAAAATTACTACATTTCTCAGGTAAGTAATGTTATTTATATAATCTGAAAATGCAATTAAATTAGGATAAATTGGGAAAAAATTTCACTTTTCACTCGGAATCTTAAAAACTCTTAGGGAGAGGAGAGTTTTTATTCCCTTTATTTTCTTACTTCTTGATACTATTAGGAATATTAAAAAAACCTAGGAATCACATTCCTGTGAATCAAACTAAGGAATCAATTTACAAAAAGTAAGATTCTGAGAAGGAAAGTTACTTTTTCCTTAACCAAATGCCTTTTGAGAAGAATGTACTCTAGGTAATCTTTTTACTTCTTAGGAGCTAACCTTTTCTTTCTCATGAGATTGATAACTTCATTAAAGGGATTGTTTCTTTTTTTGAAGGATAACTAAATTTAATCATTAATATTGAATAATGAATTTCTTACTTTTTCACATTATTTAAGTAGAGTTAATTTATCGAAATCTCTTATATTTTTCTTTTAAATTTGTTTGTACCTTATTTTTTTAGAAATTAATCAATTTTCAAATTAAATTGCAATATTGGTAATGTTCAACATCCACTAGAATTTCTTAAATAAAATTTGGTTTATAGCAAATAAAAATATATACCATTTAGAAGTAAACTTTTATTGATATTCTAAGGTTATAAATATTTTTTATTACTCAAGTAGGTTGTTTTAATCCATGTGTTACAAGATTATTTTTTTAATATATTATTTAAAATTAAATATATCTCTACAAAATTTTAAATACCATATATTAAATAAAATATTATAATGCAATTTATATTTGTAGGACTACTATTGTAAGTTTATATATCCGTCGGCAAGTTTTTGCATCTTTTTATTCTTCTTATGAAATTTATTAAATGCATATTAATGCAAATTATTTGAAAATCTCATTAAATAAATAAAGAGCTTAAAACATATATTTTCTTACTTGCTTATACATTTTTAAATATGTTGAAGGCCAAAAGCCAAAAAAAAAAAGCAATATACAATTAATATAATATGTATCTATTTGAAATGATGAAAAATCCAAAGGTAAGGAAAACAAAAAAAAAATACAATCAATTATCTCAATTAATAAATAGATAATGTTTTATTAGAAAAAAAAAAAACAAAAGACAAATAAAGCCCAAAAACATGTTCAATGATCACGGTTAATCTAATTTTAAATAATTGAATACTATATTTAAAATTTTAAAAAACTAAAAGACAAGAAAGCCTAAAGAACACAATCAATTATCATAATTAATACATAAATTTTATTTTAAAGTTGAAGAAAATGAAAGATAAAAAACAAAAAATGAACAATAAATTATCAAAATTAATAAATACATATTATTTAAAAAAATGAAAAGGTAAAGCCAAAAGGCAAATAAAGTAATACATAATGTCATAACATTTAGGTTGGAAGAACCTACCCATTAGACGCAAAAAACTATTGAGTTGCCACAAATCTTTTTTAGTTAGGTGTGATTAACCATCTATGTGAATCTATCCTCTTTAAGGTTATCCTAAGTGTAAACTAAGGGTCTTTAAAAAAATAGATTTTTATCTACATTATCAAAATTAAGGTTCGAGAGTAGGTTAAGTGTAGGGAAGCTATTAGCACCCATTTATGCCCAAAATTGGTAACACATTAATTAGGTATTATTTTACATAAGCCTTATCAAAGATGGTTTTATCGGATGAATAAATCATTTCCAATCCTTTGATTTACATTATATAGTGATACAAAAATTCTATCAAAATATCAAGCAATCATGCAATCATGCAATAAATCATAAAAATCGTACCATGCAAAAATTAACATGGAAATATATTATAAATCATACCAAATATCATGAAATAAATATCATGCCTAGATCAAGCTAAAGTATTCATGCAAGAATGTTATGTAAATATATCAACTATAATGTAATAATAATAATAATAATAATAATAATAATAATAATAATAATAATAATCATATAAATATATAATATCATGCAAATATATTAATTATCATGCAATGATATAAATTGCCATGCAATAATATAAAATACTTGGCAAATATATAATCATGAAATCAAATATAATCACAAAAATATATTAGTAATTATGTAATTAAATACAATCATGCAATTATGCACACAATAAATATAAAAACATGCAATCGGATATCATTCAAATATAATATTAATCATGCAATAACATATAATATCATATCATGTAATAAATATAAAATCATGCAATAATAATAAATAAATAAATAACCATGCAAATAAATATATTAATAATCATACAATCACACAAATAAATAAATTAATAATCATGCAAATAGACATGCAATTAAATATATAATCATACAAATAACAATATAAATCATGCAAATAAACATACAATTAAATATATAATAATACAAATAATAATATAAATCATACAAATAAACATGCAATTAAATATATAATAATAATAATCATGCAATCACATAAATAAATAAATTGATAATCATGCATATAAATTAATAATCAAGCAAACATATTAATAGTCATGCAAATATATTAATAAATTGCACAAATATATTAATCATGCAAATAAAATATTAAGCAAATAAATTATCATGCAAATATAATATTAATCATGCAAATATAATATTAGTCATGCAAATTCATGCAAAAATAAGTACCATGTAATAAATATAAAAACTAAGAGTAAGCAATTAAATATTACAAAAGTTATGCAAAAATCACATAAAAAAAAAAGCAAACATTACCTCAATAGATCACAAGTTCCAACAATGTTTTATCTTTCAAAAACTGATACTTCCTGCTATAAATCTTAGCCCTCCTTCCAAAAACTTCAATTGGATCTTCTTACAAAATTTTTTGCTTGATTGTTTTTTTCTTGTTTATTCAAAATTTTGCTTAAATTTTCTCTCTTTTCAATGACTTCTATTTGATCTTGAAGTCAGTTGCTGAAAGACCCCCATTTGATCACAGATTCAAAATCTTTATATAGGGATTGAATCCCTTTTGATTTAGAAGAAATTAATTCAATCAAATCTATAATTTTTTTGCAAATTTTATTCTCTGTGAAGTCTTCCCTTTTTCAATTGATTGAACCCCAAGTTTTTTCAAAATTATTCAATCAATAAAATTAAAATCTAAGATAGAATCTAAGAGTTGAATTGAATCCAAGACTTGTCAAGCAAAATCACACATTTTTCTTTTTCTTTTTTATTTTTTTTACCAATTGACTTTGACTCTTTTAACTAGAAAAACAAAAATTGAACCAAAAATTAAACTAAAAAAAGTAAAATACAAATAAAATCTAGGGCTTAATCTTTAGGCTCAAAATTCACTTTTCCAATTAAGGCCTAATTACATAATTAAAATCAAAATTTGAAACCCAATGAATTTAAAAAATCCTTAGATAAAATGGGGTGTCTACACACAATCAATTTACTATATATTTCTTTAATATTGTGAAATTCAAAAGATAAAAAAAAAACACATTCAATTATCATAATTAATAAATATATTAGAATTGAAAGAAATCAAAAGGGAAATAGAACTCCGAAAACATTATCAATGATCATAGTTAATCCAATTTTAATAATTGAATATTATATTCAATACCATAAAAATCAAAAGATAATAAAACTCAAAAGACACAACCAATGATCAAAATTAATAGATAAATATTATTTTTAAAAATGAAGAAACTAAAAAAATAAAGACAGCAAAAAATACATAATTAATTAATAACTATTATTTTTAAAATCAAAGAAAATGAAAAAGTAAAGAAAGCAAAAAAGACACAATTAATAGATAAATATTATTTTTAAATTGAAGAAAACTAAAAGATCAATAAAGCCTAAAAAATCAATTATTACAATTAATTATTAAAATTTATTAAATATTACATTATTAATTTTATGATCATTAATGAATATATTTATTGACAGATTCATTAATCTAACATGTATTATTTTCAAAAATATAAGTAAGGTGTTAGTTTCTTAAAATTTTAAAAATTTTATTTTGTGGAGTAAGTTCATTCAAATTTTATACAAAGTTAAAATATTATAGAAGTTTTAATGCGTGTTAACAAATTTTTGAATAAAATTTTTATATATTCTAATTTTATCATCTAATAATATTTAGATTAAATCTTAATAGAGTAAAACCACTTATATATAACTGATATAAACCAATTTTGAAGAATTTTAGTCCTAACAATACTCTTATAATGAATTCAAATGCAATATTGTTGTGTAGATACCCCATTTAGTCCAGGGTTAATTTTGTGCTTTAGGATTAAATGTTTAGATTATTTTTATTATTATTTTTCATTTTATTTTGAGTAGTTTGATTAATTAAAAAAAAAGAGTTTGGTTGATAATAAAATTGAGAGGTTGAATTGAAAGTTTAATTGATAAAGGAGTGTATTTGGGAAGAAGGACAAGAAAGAGACTCGAATTAAAAAAAATCCAAGATTGAGTTTTATAGGAAGAAGGAATTTAGAAAACCTTGTTCTGATGAGATTATGATGAAAAGTTAATTTAAAGACCCATTAATCAATTGGGGATCAATAAAAAAAATCAAGAAATAGGCAAAACAAAAAAAAAAAAAGTCAGCAAAAAAGTTAGCAAGAAAGCAAGGAAGAATTGTGAGTTGAAAAATTTTAGGCAGTGCTGTTTTCTTGTTGGTTTTGGAGAAAGTTCTTAAATATAAAATCAATTGTGATTTAAGGTGATATAAAGCTTGAGAATTACAAAGGGAATCAAATTCGGGGTTTTAGGATTTTTTTTGAATTTTTTGGGATTTTTTTTAGGTTTTTCAAAAAAAAATTCTATGTTTGTCGAAGATTCTGACAGTCAAGTTTGAATTTTTCTATGATTTCTTGGTAGATTCTACATTTTTTCATTGTAAACTGGGATTTTTTGGGCTTTGCAATTGACGTTCAATCAATTCTAGAGAGAAGTCAAAGATTTTGGCTGAAGAGAGAAAATGGAGAAGATAAAAAGAGAGGAAAAGGAAAAATTTTTGGCTTTTATAACTTTTCGGCACTGTTTGTCTTTCGATAAGTCGAAGATCTGTGTGTTTTACCAGATTGTTGACCTGACCTGATTGTAACTGCCCAGCCACCCGCTCTTGTTAGCCATAAAGTCGAGCTGCTTGCAAGCTAAGCCGAATAGCCTAGCTACTCCTTTTTGTCTCTATAGCCAAGTTGAGTAATACCTTTGTTAAGTTGAGCTGGTTTTTTTAGTAAAATTCTTTTCTTTCTTTTTTCTTCTTTTTATTATTATTTATTCATTTTGTGATTATTTACTTTTTAAAATTATTTATTCATCGTTATGTTTATATTTGTTTAATTGATTTGTTAAATAAAATAAAATAATTAAGAATGAATAAAATTTCATCAAATGATGAAATTCTAAAAAAGTTATAGGCGTGTAATTATTTTAGAAATTTCTAGGTGAGACAACTTTTTTCTAAATTCGACAAAGCATTGAAGGAATTAGAAATTGATTTCAATATAAGAAATTTTATTTATTTCTAATTTGAAATTTTAAAATTGGAATAAATTGTGATGATATGATTTTTTTTACATAATTAATTATTGGATAAATTGTGATTACATGTTTTAAATTTTGTATTTGATTATTATTAATTTTACTATGTATTAAATTTCATAAAATATTTTAAAAAATATGATGACAGAGCCTCTTTAAGCAAACATGTGTGTTACTTGAATACTCTTGAAGTAAGAAATATTTTTAGGTGGTCGACCAAAGTATTGGAGAAAACTTAAAATTATGTCCAAGATTTAAATATTAAGTTAAACAAATAAATAATAAATAATTAGGAATAAAAGGCCATTGAATTAAGGCTACACAAATAATTTAAGATTAATTGGTACAAATTTATAGGCATTGTAG
Organism: Durio zibethinus; assembly: GCF_002303985.1. The sequence goes on from NW_019168026.1 coordinate 2,579,197, forward strand.
GGTTGCCATAACCTTTCATATATTTAATTGAACTCCCGAACTTGGTTTTGTTTAGAATATCAGAACTTATTTTTTTAAGGACCCTTAGTGAAGCTTCAGATGACCTTAAAAAGGATAGATTAACTTAAGTGACGAATCACACATGGATAAAAGGATTGGTAGCGACTTTATATGTTATGTCTAATGGGTTAATTCTAGGACTATACATGTTATGACAGTTTGGCGACTCCACTAGAGACTTAGAGAGTCGAGCCAACTTTTAATCTTAGATTATTTCAAGCATTATTTTGATGGTCTTAATTTAATTATTTTTGTTATTTCTTCATGTTTACTAATTTGTTCTTTATGCATCTATTTAAGTAGGAAAGTTTGTTAAAATTTTTTTATGTTCCTTGACACACACTGCACATGCATTTCATACATAAGCTCTTTACTTGAACATTGTCTTTTTTTAGGTAGGAGCAAGAACCTACACTCTTGTGAGGTGATAACCTTCGTGTGAGCTAGCAAAAACTCCTATTCAAATTGAACCTTTTCTAATTAAAGCCTATCATAGGTGAGAATTGGGGTGTCTTAATAGTTTATAATGGACAATGATGTTGAGAAAAATTTGATGACGTTTAGATTATCAAAATATCCTAACCATACATATAGAAAAACCCTAAGAAGCCAACCCTAAGTTAGAGCCATGTCCATCAATTGTTAGAATGTAACCAAAGTTATGACACATGAAAGAGTTTTGGTAGTTTCATTTGTATAAATTTGTAATGAAGTTGAAAGAGTTTGGGTTTATTTAGTCTTTCATGTGTTGTTATTAACACATTTATACATTTATTCATCCATGCATCATTGAATTTTTTATGTATCTAACATCAAATGCATGCATTCATCCATTCATACATCATGTTAACCTAGGTAGTCATTTGTTTATTCATGCATCATTATGGGGCAAACATTAACTCATACATCCATTCATGCAGTTAATCCATGCATCATTAAAATTTTTATGTGCATCCATTCATTCATTCATGCATAATTGAATTGTTATGTATCACATCTAATACATGCATTTACCTATTCATATAAAAGAATTTCTCTAACAAGTTAGAATGATTCTTAGCATCTAGTAACATGAAATCCTAATTGTGGTAAAAAAGTTCTAGGATATCTTAATCGTCAGAGAATTTTAAGCAACCTACTTGTCATTGTTATAACACTCATTTTCAAGCGAAGCTTATGGAGCAAGCATAAGTTAGCTTAATTGAAAAGGTTGAAAAGGCCCAAACAAAAATCCAAGAGGAGTTGGAAAAGTTTATAGAGATGCTTAATAAAATGGATAAAGTAAATTTTGTAGAGGCAATTCTCATTTTGTCAAATCATCTATCCTAAGATGTTGTGGACCCTTTATACCTTTTTAGGTATAGTCTATACTAGGCTTAAACTTCTCGAGGGGCACAAGGACAACAAGTTTTTTTTTTTTAGGGCATATCTATATGCAGAACTTAGAATGCCATCTATAGTTTCTCAAAGAACATTCCAAGCTTATACCAATCCTACTTTTAGTGAGAAAGAATGCGATCCTATTCAAGTTTCTGATCTAGATGATCTCAAGGAATAAGAAAAACTAAAGAGAAGCATTTCTAAGTTAATGGAGGATTTTTTCACTCAAAAAATAAATCTACTAGAAGAAAGACTTTAAGCTGTTGAAAGGATGGACTTTTATGGATGCATCTGAATTATGTCTGGTGTTTGATGTGGTAATTTCACTTAAGTTTAAGATCCCTAAGTTTGAAAGAGACTATGGGACCAAATGCCTTATGACTCATGTCACAATGTATTGTCAAAAAAAGGTAAAGCTCAAGCTGTAAGCTATAAGAGGTAAGAATTTGAAAGTTTTACCCTATATTACTATCATCCAATGCACTAAAACCATGTAACAACAACCTATTACCCATATCAATCAATGTCAACTTCAATTTTTCAACCAACTTTTTAGTCAACTATATATGTGCCTAACCCTATTATTACACAAGTTGCAAGACCAAATTACCAAGCAAGTAATTCGATAAGACCTCAAAATAATCATGAAAGAGCCTATATTAATCTTATCCCTATGTCATTTACTAAGTAATTCTAAGAGCTTATTAAAAATCACTTGGTAACACTTGTTCAACTGAAACCGTTAAAGTTGCCTTGTCCTAAGTGGTATGATGCCAATGCCACTTGTGATTATCATAATGAAAATATAGGGCATTCAATAGAAAGTTACCTTATTTTCAAGCACAAAGTGCAAAGTTTGATTAGAGCAAGCATGGTCAGTTTTGATAAGCTAGAAGTGCCGAATATCAATAAAAACCTTTTGCTTAACTGCATAGGAGAATAATTTTAGGAATGATAAGGAAAGTTGGAGCTGTTTAAAGTTGTGCGTCATTTTAGGATTTCTTTTAGAGTAATGCTAAGATTTCTTTTATGTATTAGGATTTCATTTTATTTTTTATAATTTTAATAAAAATGGCAAATAGGATGCATTCTCATGACATTTTTTTTAATATGAATCACCATTATATGCTTTCATCTTCTCATATTTTTTCCTATACCCATTCTCAAATTTCAAGTAATGAATGTTTAGACAACAATGATTATAATATGGGATTCAATTTTGAAAACTCATTCATATTGATAAACTTAATCTGTGAAGATTAGTTAAGCAAATTGTGTAAAAGGAGTTCAAAAGCAAATTGTGAAAATTATTTGACCATAATTAAAATGTAAAATAGAAACATCTCATAAGCATGTAGTCCTTTATGGTAATTTATCCACAAGCAAGTCTACTACTCAATAAAAAAGCCTTTAAAGAAAGTATTCATATTTGAGATGAAAAATGATCATTTTTTTTTCCCTTTTCCAAAAATGAAATTTGTCCATTTATTACCCCTTTGAGCCTATTATGATTCTTTTTCTAAAAAAACCCTAACCAAGAATCACCTTCTACATTGAGGGGTAAATTTTCAAAAAGATTTATTTGCAAAAAAAAAAAAAAAGAGAAAGAATCACAAAAGGTCTCAAGGATGAAGATTGGAAAAACTTATTCATTAAAAAAAAGATGAATGCCATAAATGATCTAATGGGTAAAATAGAAAAGACTCTTTGTGAGTAAATTCTTTTTGAAGAAAAAATAATAAAGAAGAAAGGATTTGAAAAATAAAAATATGAAAAAGAAAAATGAAAAGAAATATGAAGAAATGGGGCACAATGCCAATATGCTTCAAATGATGTAATGATCTTTTGGTCATAACCCTTCAAACACATGTTTTGACCCTATTTTATTTTATTTTCATAACCCTTCACCTTAACCTATGTCACATCTCTTAAAAATCAATTTTGATCAACTATGAATGCTTGAATTGAAGAGTCATATATTGACCTAAGGCATGCTTATGATAAGGTGATGAGATCAATATTTGTTCTAATATTTTGGGATTAGTTTGAAATTAGACAAAGATGTCAAGATTTTAAGGAAGTTCGAGTAGTAATTTCTTAAATTTTTTAGGTGAAATTTTTTTTTTAAAAGTACTACCAAAATAATTCAGTATTTAGAAAAATATTCAATATAAATTATTTTTATTAGATGTTGATAAAATAATATATAATTACTCTTTTAGTAATGAAATTAATATAATGATATATGAATATTATGATTAACTATTTGTATCTTACAAAAAAATTTAAAAAATAATTAATTTGTTTTTTAAGTGAATCCAACACATGACATTATGGCCCATATTGAATGAAAACAATTACAAAATGTGTTTAAAAGACAACATGTTTAGAACAAGTTTATAAAGTGGAAAATATTTTTAAGTTTAGAAAGTTTTTAACATTTTTTAATCTATAATTATGTTTGTTTTAATTAGGGAATTAAAGTTCACTTTTTCTAATCTTTATTTTTTGTATTATATACACTCAATATCTTATTACCTGTGTAATGTACAGATTATTTTTATTTATTTAAATATATTTAAATATATAAATTAATATTATTTAATATTTTAGATATTCAATATATATGTAAATTACAAATAATATAATTTAATAATACACAAATTATTATTGCAACAAAAAATTAATTTCTTAAATTTGTCAATATAAATTGTGACAAATCAATTTCTAATCATTATAGTATTTTCAATAATGACAATTTCAATTGTCACAATGATAAATTTGTAATAGTGATGATATATAGTTGACATTAATATATTATGTTTAATTGTGACAAAACTTATCAAAACAAAAAGTAAAGTATTATGTGACAGACTATTTTTTTCGTTACAATGATGTCTAATGATGATGACCACTTTATATGTTGTCACTAGTACTTTATTTCCTACCAAAAAAATCGTCACTAAAAATCTTAATTATTGTAGTGACCATTCAATAAAAATATACCACATAAGATTTATTTTTAACTATCATACCAACCAACCAAAAATTTCCATATAAGAGTTTTTTGTTTTTTTTGGCCACATTCCGTTTAAGAGTTTAAAATTCTAAATTATTAAGCACATCTAACGAATGGATTTTGACCGTGCATCTCTCATAAATCTATTTATCTTTTTATTGCATTATCAAAATCCAAACTAGAATGATCACCAAACTTTAATCCAAGTACGTATTCACTAAATTATGGTACATGTACATATATATATATATATGAGAAATCAAAATTATAAGGGTAAAAGTAATGTGGCTTATAGATAATTTGTATACATATTAGTTAACAATTTAAAATGTTATAAAGAAAGGAAAGGAATCTTATATTTTCATAAAGTGATGATGATATTCTGATAGTGATACTTATAAATAAATCATATTAATGTGATATAAGTTTGAGAAAATTATTGGTCTAGTGAGGTATAAAAGTTCAAGATAAATATGAAATTTAGTTTAGTTAATTCGTAAAATAATTTTTCAAAGATAACACCAAATAAATACGAGGTTCAAATTACAATACCTATAACTCTTTTCTTTAATTTTAGATTGCCACCACTTTTGTAGTTTATTTTAACATTGAAAAATTTTATGTGACATATTTTTATTGGAAGGTCTATAAGCATAATTTTATAGATAGTCATGATAGAATATTTACTCTATTAGTATTGATTAGATAATTGTAGCATTGTAATAAAAAAAAAATTATAGATGAAATACTTTTATTACTAATTATAGAAGTATGGAGTGTAATATTTATGTTGGTGTAATTAATTATAGAATTGTAGGTAAAATATATGTCCATCAAATGAGTAAGGATTTACTTATATTCGAGTAAATGTTACACTATTTATTTTTGAATTAAAATAATTAAGATTTAGACTATTTATTCTAATCTGAAACAAAGATTAAAAAAAAAAAAAAATGTAACAATTACAATGGTACAACTAGATTTTTCTTCACCAAGTAAAAACTAAACAGAGATCATGACAACCGCGATTATTTCTGTGTGCTAAATATATTTAGCTAGAATATGGTAGTAAAGAGTAAATATGGTAGTAAAGATATATAAATAGAAATAAATTGTTTTCCATAAACTGGATCAGAAATATTCAAATTTGGATGGACATCAAAGATACAGCTTATTTTTATCTGTTTTAATTTTATTATCATAGTCTAATTGATGCTAAGCTGGTTTTGCCATTACCAGATTATATACATATATATACTTTCTTTTTAGTATAAAAAATAATAATTAATATTGGTAACGACAGGCTAGAAGCCGCAAAAAATTTATTAAATATATGGTAAGTAATTCTTTAAATAGTTCAAATTAATCATGAATTTGTTTTCATAATCAAAACATCATACATTCTTTTTTTAATTTTGGAAATATATCTTAGAAAAGGTAGTATATAGAAGAATATTAATAAAAAAATTTTCATTATTGTAAAAAGAAAAATTGCATGAACTTCGAAGGAAACCCTAAATGGTAACCAATTGTTTTTTTACCTATATATAATTGAACGAAAAGCAACCAAAATGCCATCCCAAATCTCTAATTCTCCCTCATTTGGGCATTTCTCTCTTTTCTTTTGAAGGGGTATTAGTTTAATTTTCTCAACAAAAACCATGGCTAGTTTTGGTTTGAACTCAAGGAATGCAAACGTTCGTGGTCGGGTTAACTATGCAAGGCGAGAGCCACATTCAGGCCTAATTGCTTGTCGAATTTGTGATCGTGCTTTCACGAGCGATAAAGCTCTATTCGATCACATCGAACTTCATCTTTTAATTGAGGAAGCTCGTATAGGAAGTGAGCTTTATCGAAGCCATTTGCAGTCCTCCCAAGGAAGCCTCTTGACCAACCGTTCCAATCAAAATCCTCCATTGCCATCAGCTCCACAACAAGTCCTGCCGCAACTAAGGTTGTCGACGTTGAACAATGGCTATGCTTCGCCAATACTGCCCAGAAAAAGAAACCCTTATTCCATTGGAACTAATAATCGCAACCTTGATCTGCAGTCAACTGCCCCATCGCAGATTTCTTCTCGTTCTACGAACAACAACATGCCGCTCCCAACACTCCCTGCTGCACCGCAAATAATCTTTGTGCCACAGCCTCAGCTTGATTGCTTCACCAGGCCCTTTCTGAACCAGTTGGAGACAAACTTACCAGTGGATGGAATGGCATCGTTGATGAACAGGGAAATGACTGGTACATTGATAGATCAACCAATGGTGGATGTGACACTGAAGCTTGGAAGGGACGAGAACTAGGGTTCCTTTAATTTCTTTTTATAGACCATGTTATCTGGACTACGATAATATTATCGGTTCTTTAGATGTTTTTACCATTATTATTTATTTTGGACACCACAGTTTTATTAGTATGTTAATCTTTTGGTGTTTTACTAGGATTGTTTGCTTTAGCTATCTATGAAAAAGAAATGGTAATTTATCTTGTGTCATTTATTACATGCTATTCGTAATGTCGTTAATCATTCAAGGATTTCGCCCCAAGATTAAACTATCTTCAATGGCTCTTTTTCAATTAAATACTTCGATCGATACTATTAGTTATATAATCACGCCAATTATTAATTATATGATCATATCATCATTTAGTGGAGAGAGAAGGGGATGTATCAAAATTTGATGTGAAAATATATAAATCTTTCTTTTAAAACACACAGAAAAAAAAAAAAAAAAAACTCAATCATATGCATGAATTATTCTATGATGTAATTCACCATTAATGGTTTTTTTTTTATAAATTTAAAATTATATCAATTATATACATCGTATTAATTGTGACAAATATGCATATAATCAACTACATATTATCATTTAACAAAATTTTCAATTAAATAGTTGACGTTATCTGCAGCATCATTTTGTGGAGAAAGAGTAAGGATACAAAATTTGATGTGAAAACACAGCATTAATTTTTAAAAAAAAAATTCAACCATATACATGGACTATGCCATGCACCTTACTCAAATTTGTTTATTAATCAATTGATGTATTTTTTTGTGTTTTTGTTTTTAGAACTTTTTACTTGTTTACCTTGATCTGTTTTTGCTATTTAAACTTTACTATTAATCAGTACTAATCATGAGATTTGTTTATTATTATATTTTTATTTTTATAATTTTTTAATCATGATTTATGATTTTTTTGGCATTTCAATTTTGTTTATTAGTTAATTGGTGTATTTTTTTTATTGTTTGTATTTTTGTAATTTTCTTTTTTATAACATGATTTTTTTTCAGTTTAAACTTAGTTATTAACAAATTAAAATATACCACAATTGATGATTATTTCTTAAAAAGATGATTGGGTGATCAAAATTTATATTTGCTGATGGTAAAATATTTATAATTTTAGGGCTAAACAGCATGTTAGTACAAAAATAATGTTGATTGATGAAAATGTATATATATTTTTTCTCTTTTTTGTCATGTTATTTTTTCATCTATAATTTATTTTATTATTTTTTGATTAAATCATAGACATGAAATTTTTTTATATTGTTTATTTATAACTTTTGATTTTTTTTTTTTTTTGCATTATATAAATGCTTTCAATCTCTTATATATTTTATCTCCTAGATTTTTTAATGTAGCATGTTACTAATCATGAGATTTATTAGCATTCTCTTTACGTTTTCATCTTTATAACTTTTTATTTTTAATTTGATTCAAGATAGATGTTTTTATTTTTCATATATATCTATTGGACATTTAAGACATGTTTATAATCCATTTTTGCTTATAACTTTTGAATTTTTTTCTTTTAAGCTGTAAATTAATTATTACAATAAAGGTTGAAAGGTTTGATTTATCAAGTGTATTATACTTTTCATTTTATTTTGAAAGTACAAATTAATATTTTATTTGCATCTTATTTTTAAAGAATCGAGTTAATATAAAATTGCTTCTTTTCCATTTTTTTTCATAGTGTTTGATTTTTTTATAGGAATTTTAAAATTTTGATAATGTATGAGCTCATTGACAATGGAAGGTGATACTTAAGTTTTAATGTTTAGACAAATTTTTTATTTATTTTGTTATCCCATGTTTTTATCTTTTTTCCTCAAAATGTATTTATTTCTCTTTTTCTTCATTTTTTTCTTTCCATGATTTTCACATAATGATTAAACTATAAAATATAGATATTTTATTTTGTTGTATTCATTTATATTGTTAACAAATTTATATTTTCTTTAAAATATTTCTTTTCACTTTTGATGATTTCTTTTATGTTAAGGTAGCAGCATAAGATTCTTCAAAAAACTCAAGATTAATATTTTTTTCAATATAAAAGCATTATTCGTGTTTCATGTAAGTCATTTTTTCCTTTATTTTTAAATTTCTTAAATTAACTAAAATGATAGATATAAAGGTTTATAAGGATAAAACTAATTAAACCAATTACAATATGACTAAAATAATCATATAATCCTTATAATTTAATAAAAGATCATGTACAACATACTTATAAAATTGAACAATTTTCCAAAATAAATGCCTTTCAAAATGAAGACATTTTTCTTAAAATTTTTAGTATTTAAAAAATGAAATGTTACACTTGCCATTACATTCATGATATAAATTTATGTAGTTTATAGATAATTATTTTCAACATATTTAACATTTTAAGTTTTTAATTTTAAATTTAAAGTTATAATTTCTATTTTATTGATCTTTTTTTTATCTTCCTAAAAACTCTATCAACAATTAAATCATTTTTATGATTGAAATGCCGAAAAAGATAAAAAAAAATTATTTATTTAATCGGTGGTGAGTAAATAAGATATTATGTACTTACTTGGTTATTTATCATGCTATAGTTTCAAAAGATCCAAAAAATTAACCTTTTTTGTAATTTGAGATTATGAATATTTAAAAACCTGTTACTTTCAAATTTTTTATCTATTTCTTGAGAATTTTTAACATTTAATTATTACTAATAGAAAAGTTAAATTTTTTTTGCCGACTTGATGATTTAATAATAATAACAACAACAACAACAACAACAATAATAATAATAATAATAATAAAATCAATAATTTTCAAGTAAAATAAAATGCTCAACTGAAATTTTCAAGAATATTTTAAAACTTAAAACTTTTTTCTTTTTTGCTAATTAACAATTAGATCTTAATATTTTTATTTTATAGGTCTTGAGTTGAACCGAATTAAAGAGATGAGCTTTGTTAGATAGATGAAAATATACTAAAATATTTAGCTAGAACATTTATGGTTATTTTTTTACTTTATTTCACTATACTCCTTCGTTAAACACAAGCTTTGAGTGTAATGATTTAGTTGTAATAATAAAACTTTTTATAGATTTTCCTTTTAAAAGGCACAAACTTACCCAAAAGGAAAATGAAAATGTTAATATTAAATACATATAGGGTTTATAACTCTTATGACTGAATTTATTTACTTTACTATTTTTAAATTTAATATTTTTCTATCAAAATAATAACTTAATTTAATTAATAAAAATGGATATAATTATTTTTTTTACAATAATTGCTTTAAATATGGGCTTAAATGGAAAATTTAATAATAAACTTTTTGTACATTCTTTTCTTCTAAAAAGATCATACACATAAAAGAAAAAATGTTGTATGAATTTGAATGAAAACTAGGAGTTTAATATAACATTGATAAATACTATAAAAATTGTAATAAATTTTATTTATTTTTTACATATCCTTTGCAATTTACTGATCTTAAAATAACATTTTAACTTGATTAATAAATGTTTTTATTTCTCTTCTTGTGCACCTATTGTTTAATTAAAAAACATGTTTGAGTGATGATTTATATAATAAAAATTTTTATAGGAAAACAAAGGCAGATAGTGTTTATTTTAGATATATATATATATATATTATATATAAACTCAATTGGATTCAAGAGTTTAATCTCAATTTCATAAATTTCATGATTAATTAAATTTATTTATTTATTTTCATACTTTATTTGTACATCAATTCTTCTTAAAACAACATCTTAAATAGTTTTTTTTTATTTTTTCATTAGAACTCATAGTTGAAAATATGAATTAGAGCGATAACTTATAATAAAAGAACTTTTATTTGAATTTCTACTTTAAAAATACAAAAAAGGGACACAAAAATTTAAATATTATAAATATATGTCTATTCGAATAAATTTTTTAGGTTTAATGTTAATTCATAAAACCCATAATTGAAACCAACACTCAATTTATTAACTTTTTTTATATTTCTTTCTCAATTTAATTTTTATCAAAAGAATGTCTTCAATATTTCAAAGAGAATAATTCTTTTTAAATGTAACATTGATTAGTGATTCTAAGATCAAGTCTAAGGTCTTATATTCCTACGTAAATTTATGGTTTTATTAATTAGCAAAAAAAATAATTATTTTTTTACTTTTTTCCCCACATCCATGACTTAAAACTTAAGTTTGAACTATAAATTTTCATATAAATTTTTATTTATAAAAGGCACAAGTATAACAAAAAAAAAGTTGAAAATTTTTCTGTTAAATAAATTTAAGGTAAAATGAACACTAAAGATTCAATACCAAATTCACAAATTTCATCATTTAAATATGATAGTTTTATCTAAAGTAAAATAAAACAATGAAGGATGGTTTTTTTCGCGGATTCTTAGATTTCAAAGGAAAAGTGATTTAGGAGGAAAGTGATATTGAAGGGGAATGTGTGATTCCTAAGTTTTATTGACTCTATGAATGCAAGATTTTTGTGTTTGGTTCATAGAAACGTAAAATTACCTAATAAAAGCTTTTACTATATTGTCCTTAATAATACGTGAATAACATATAATATTCATAATATTGACATGTAAATAACACTTTTATCTTTGTTGAAACTAAATAATTCCAAAAAATAATCTTTTATATTTTCAACAAATATAATCTTACAATTCTAATTAATATTTTAACAATAATTGTCCTTTTCACAAAGAAAATACACAAATTGACCATAGATTATATATGTAATAATATTAAAGAAAGATATTTTACATTTTATTTTTTCATATTTTTGACAAAAACTACATTTTTATCTTAGAAGTGTTGTCTTTTCAACAAAAATTGCTTTTTGATCTTAGAAATGTCATTTTTGTTGAATTTTAAAAAATATTTTTTCATAATTTCAACAAATATTGTATTCTTATCTTGGAAACATTGTGTTTATTGAACTTTGAAAAATATACGTTTTCACACTTTCAACAAAGACTTCATTTTTATCTTAGAAATGTTATTTTTTCAACATAGACTATGTTTCTTAAAAATGTCTTTATTTGATTCTAAAAAATAATTTATTCTGGTTTTCAACAAAATTTGCATTTTTATATTTGAAACGTAGTCTTTAAAAAAAAAAAAAAAAACCTGCATTTTTTACCTTAAAAAAGCTGTCTCTCTTAAATTCTAAAAAAAAAAAATTATATTTTCAACAAAAACTACAATTTCATCTTTAAAACATTGTCTTTTCAACAAAAACTATGTTTTTTTATATGAAAAACATTGTCTTTGTTAAATTTTGAAAAAATAATTTTTTTTCATATTTTTAACAAAGACCATTTTTTGTCTTACAAACATTATATTTGTTGAATTATGAGAATAAATTTTTTCATCTTTTCAACAAAAATCGTGTTTTTAATCATAACTTTTGTGAAGATTTGAACAGCACTATGTTAAAAACTTGATATTTGTTTAAAATATATTAAGAAAAAATTATTTTCATAATATTTTATAAAAAAAATTATTACATCTTTAATATAAATAACGTTGTTTATATAATCTGAAAATGCTAAGTCAAGACAAATTGGGAAAAAAAACTTCACTTTCCACTCGAAATCTTAAAAATGCTAGGAAGAATAGAGTTTTTTATTTTCTTTACTTTCTCACTTTTTGACACTATTGAAAATCTTAAAAAATCCAAAAATCACATTCTTGTGAATTAAACCAAAGAATCAAATTACAAAAAGTAAGCTTCTAGAAGGGAAAGTTACTTTTCCCCATACCAAATGCTATTTGAGTGAAAAGTACTCTAAGTAACCTTTTTCCTTCTGAGGAGCTAACCTTTTCTTTGTCATAAGATTGATAACTTCATTAAAAGGATTGCTTCTTCTTTTGAAAAATAAATAAATTTAATAATTAATATTGAATAATGAATTTCTTACCTTTTCACATTATTTAAGTATAGTTAATTCATTAAAATCTCTTATATTTTTCTTTTAAATTTGTTTATACCTCAATATTTTTAGAAATTGATCAATCTTCAAATTATATTGCAATATTAATAATTTTCAACATCCATTAGAAATTTTTAAACAAAATTTGGTTTTATAGCTAATAAAAATATATACCATTTAGAAGAATACTTTTATTGATATTCTAACATTATAAATATTTTTTATTACTCAAGTAAGTTATTTGTTACAAGATTATTTTTTGATATATTATTTTAAAAATATCAAATATATATCTCTACAAAATTTTAAATACCATATATTAAATAAAACATTATAATACAATTTATATTTGTAGGACTACTATTGTAAATATATCTCTCTACGCATTAGCAAGTTTATGCATATTTTTATTCCTGTTATGAAATTTATTAAATGCATATTAATGCAAATTATTTGAAAATCTCATTGAATAAATAAAGAGTTTAAAAACATATATATACCTACATGCCTATATATTTTTAAGCCGATTGAAAGTCAAAAGCCAAAAAAAAAAAAGTAATATACAATTAATATAATATGTATCTCTTTAAAATGGTGAAAAATCAAAAGGTAAGGAAAACAAAAAAAACACAATCGATTATCTAAATTAATAAACAAACATTATTTTTATTAAAATAAAAAAATCAAAAGACAAAAAAAAAAACTTAAAAACATGTTAAATAATCACAATTAATCCGAATTTAAATAAGTGAATACTATATTTAAAATTTAAAAAAAAGGACAAAAAAACCCAAAAGGCACAATCAATTATCATAATTAATAAATAAATATTATTTTTAAAGTTGAAAAAAATGAAAAGATAAAAAAACAACAAATGAACAATAAATTGTCATAGTTAATAGATAAATATTATTTAAAAAAATGAAAAGGTTAAACTGAAAAACAAATAAAGCAATAAACAATCAATTTAATATATATTTCTTTAAAATTGTGAAATTTAAAAGATAAAAAAATCAATTATCACAATTAATAAATATACATTATTTTTATTAAAATTGAAAAAAATCAAAAGGTAAATAAAGCCTAAAAACATTATCAATTATCACAGTTAATCCAATTTTAATAACTGAATATTGTTTTCAATACCATAAAAAATCAAAAGATAATAAAACCCAAAAAACACAACTAATAATCACAATTAATAGATAAATATTATTTTTAAAATTGAAAAAATCGAAGAAATAAAGAAAGCCAAAAATACACAATTAATTAATTAAATTATTTTTAAAATAGAAGAAAATGAAAGAGTAAAGAAAGCAAAAAAGACATAATTAATAGATAAATATTATTTTTAAATTGAAGAAAACTAAAAGATCAAGAAAGCCCAACAAATCAATTATCACAACTAATTATTAAAATTTATTATATATTATATTATTAATTTTATGATTATTAATGAATTATTTATTAACAAATTCATTAATCTAACAAATATTATTTTCAAAAGTATAAGTAATTTGTTAGTCTCTTAAAATTTTAAAAATTTTATTTTGTGGAATAAATTCATTTGAATTTTATACAAAGTTAAAATATTGTAGAAGTTTTAATATGTGGTAACAAATTTTTAATTAAAATTTTTATATATTCTAATTATATCATCTAATAATATTTAAATTAAATCTTAATAGAGTAAAACCACTTAAATATAACAAATGTAAACAATTTTAAAGAATTTTAGTGCTAACAATATTCTTATAATGAATTCGAATGCAATATTATTGGCATTAGTGAATTCTGTTAGATTCAACTCCTCAAAAGTAAATCTCTTAAGAAATATAGATTTTAATGCAATTATAAATTGTAAAAATTCAAATTCATCTTATTACTTAGATTAATAGTATAGCGTACGAGTATATGAAATTTTCACTAATATTTTTTACACTTAATTTTGTATTTGCATTTGCTAATGTATAGCGTATATTGTTTGTAAAAGTAATAAAATATTCTCCGCTCTTTAGATAAATAAAATACATTGTATATTGAAAAATAAAATTTAAATAGAAGAAACATGTGATACAAACAATATTTTTTCATCATCAAATAACTAAAAAACAATAAAGCTAACATTTACATTCAAATTGTTATGGCAAAAGGAATAATTTAATCCATCTTTACTATTGGGATTTTCATGTTTATATTTAAAATTTAAATACAATATTAAAAAAAGAAATAAATATGATATTGATGATACAATATAAAAATATATAATTATCATAATTTTATAAATTTTAATAAAATAATTATAATAATTATATTAAATTTAATCTCTTTAATAGTTTAATATTATTTATTTTCACCTTTTAAGAATTTTTTTAATCTTAAAGTTAAGGGTATAATTGTTATTGTTTTAATTTCTTATTTATTGTTCTGTTTCTAAAAAACAATTAATAACATGTTCCTTTTTTATAATGAATTTCAAAAGGGTTAAAGATTTTTATATTATTTTTTGGTTTCTTATAAAATCCATTTTATATTATTTTGTATTAATTTTTAAGTTTTTTTTATTCAATAATTTCCATATGAATTATATTAAGTAAGAAAATTTATACATTAATTTAATTAAAATAAAAAGTACAATTTTACTCACATGTTATTTTACAAGTTCCATATTAATGCTATTGTTTGTTATTATGTTAGTTTGTCTTTCTTATTTTTCTCAATGTAGTTGTGATTTTTATTTTTGGTTGCTTTTTATGTTAATTATTAGATTTCAAGTAGTTTTAATCAATTCATGTTAGCAAATAAAAATCTACCAAAACTAAAAATTTTAATTTCCATATTTTTGGGTAATATATTTCATTTTTATGTTGGAAATTCTTTTATCAAGTCATAATTAAATGTCGGTGTTGTCAAGTTATAATTAAAAGTTGGTGATGTTTGAGGTGCCTTCAATTTATTGTTAGTTATACCTTTTTAAATTGTAATTATTGGTTTTGGCCTTCTTAAATTTATTTTTTTGTCGGATATATTAATTTATTATTTATATTTGTTATTGATGGTTTGAGTAGTGCTATATGTCAAAAATATTAGTGTAGTATGTTTTCTTAATTATTACTTAATAATTTTATTGAAAAAATCATAGCATGTACTTTATTGAGCCATATCTAAGAGAAACATAAGATATATGTTGTGGATAACAATATATTAGAATGTATATCATATAAGATAATATCTTTAATTATATTTCGTCAAATTCTATATAGATATAAAAAAGAGACAAAAAGTTCTATTTATTATAATCTTTAATAAAGTTTTTCATTTAATCATTTATTTAACACAAATTATTTATTTGTAAGAGGATGCAAAGATCTTTAACTTTCACGTTGTAAACTTTTATAATGCTAAAATTAAAAGTTTCATTCTCATAATAATTTATGATTAATATTATTTATATTTTAAAAAATTAAAATAAATAATTAACATTAATCCAAATAAAAATATTAAAAAAAGAAAGCTTAAGCTATAATTATTACTCATGCAAATAACTCATGATTTTTTATAGCTGATTTTACCATCATTTTAATTACAAAAAAAAATAAAAAGAAAAAAGCTGACTATGAGAAGTTTCGAATTAGTAGTAAATGACGTAACGCTCAAAAATATTTGTTTTATTTGCTTTGAAGATTCTACAAAATATGTTATATTTAAACAACGAGTTATAATAAAATATTTTCTTTTTTTGTATGTTTAATGTAGCTTATTATTAGAAAATAAATATTTTGTGAAAGACGAAAAAATAATAATATTTTTAATATTTAATATTTACTTATCATTTTATTGAGTTTCAGTAAATTTCAATTTTCATATAAATATATTAAAATATTAATAAAAATAAATAAATATTGGAGTTGAAAGGATATTTTAATTAATATTTCTAAAAGTTTTCATTAGAAACTCTTTTATTATATGTAGACACCCATATGTGTTTGGGGCCAATAAGGTTATTTTTATTATTATTATTATTATTATTATTATTATTATTATTATTATTATTATATTATTATTTATTATTATTATTATTATTATTATATTGTACATAGTCTATTAGTATTATTATTATCATAATTATTATCATTATTATTATTATTATCTTTTTTTATTTTTCTTTCCTTTCTTCCTAACTATTGATTGAATAATTGAAATTGGGAATTGAATTTAGTCAAAGGGTTAATCAGAGCTAAAATCAAGGAATTTTTCAAGAAATCAATAAGAAACCTAGACCTAATTTGGGGTTTGGACAGAATCCAATCCCAGGATTCAAGCCTAGATTTTGTCCATTTCCTAAATTTGTGCTAAGGTTGCTTATAAATTGAACAAAGATCAAAGGAATGGATAGGCAGTGGATTTTGGGAAAAAATGGTTAATTTTTTGGAGAACGGGTGTTTTGAAAGATTCTGGGCAAAATGAAAGTTTCTGGATTTTGATTTTTTATTCTGGGCTCATTTGAAAAATTATGGCCTTAGATTTAGGTTTCTGGATTAAGTTTAGGCTTTTAGGAAGTTTCTTGAAAGATCTGGGCAAAATTTGAAGAATCTGAAAAAAAAATTTTGATTTTTGGAATTTTTTGGACAAATCTGGATTTTTAAAGAAGAACATGAATTTTTTGATGGGTTTTTTGAAGATCAGTTGAATTTTTCAGTCAAATTTCAACCAATTTCCCAAAAACCGGTGGGATTTCCAATTTTTGATTGAATTTTTTGACGACATTCCCAAAAATCAATGGGATTTTCAATTTTTGATTGAATTTATCGATGGGTTCTTGGGGATTTTAGAGAGAAGTTAGAGGATTTAGAAAGCTAGAAAGAGAAGAAACTTGAGGATATTGAAAAAAAATGCTGGAAAGTGCCTTTTATACCAATCCAAAATAACGTCATTTAAGACAACCCAGGATCTGCGCGTTGATCTGGTGACCCGTGCACCGACCAACATCTCAATCTGACCCGATCACAGGTGGCAATCACTCCTAAACAAAAAAGATTGATGACGACTCATCTTATCCATGTCTAGTGGTAGGTCCACAAATCTATGTGTTATGAAAGTTTGGCAACTCCACTGGAGACATCGAGAGTCAGGCCAGTAAATGATTCTTTATTATCCAAACCTTGCTTAATAAACTTAAAATTTATTTTCTTTCTTATTTTATTTCTTTTCATTGCTTATATTTGTTTTAGTTATTCATTTATTTATTGTATATATATATCATTCATTTGTATGTGCACAACATAAACCCTCTACCCAGGCTTTACCTTTAGAAGAGAGTGAAGTACCTATGTCCTTGTGAGATTTTATATCTTCGCATGAGTCTGTGAAATACTTCCACTCATATTGAACTCTTTCTACTTATAACCTATGATGAGTGAGGATTGGGGTGCCTTACTAATCTATAATGGACAATGATGTAAGGAATAATTTGAGAACCTTTTAGAATTGACCCCAAACCACATATAGTCAACCTTAAGAGCCTAACCATAAATAGAGTCATGTCCTTTTATCTCTTATAGTTAACCCAAAATCTAGAGTCATGTTGTTATTTTACTTGCTTTGTAGTGTCTATTCTTTATATTAAGGTGACTAACCGATTTACTTATCTTTTTTTTATTTTTTTCTTTTTGTGCATATTCATAATTATACCTACAGATTACATATCATGCTTACTAACTTTTTTATTGTGTATGTATTCATTCATGCATCTTTGCATTCATTCCCATGCATAATTTAATGGGTCCATAAACATCATTCTAAATTTGCACCATAATTATGGAAAATTAAGGTTCAATGATAGATCAACACCAGTATTACACTCAAGCTAAAGCCAAAAAATATAGCAAGACAATGTAGATTAGCTTGAAATAGTAGAAAAGGCTTAAAAGATATGTGAAGAAAAATTGAGTAAAATCCTGAAGGCTCTAGAAAAAGAAAATAGAAGAAAAGCAACAAAAGAAGATATCTCATAAGAAGTTACTGAATCAGCATATCCTCAAGGTTTCGACCCACATCAAACTCAGACCATCCCAAGCTTTCAACCACAACAGTTTACGTGTCCAAATTATAACTATTCGGTGACTTATAGACCGATCATGAAAATGTCCAAAGTTATAATAATTTCATTTTCACTAAAAAAGTAACCGAGCTTATTCAATCTCTTACTTTGGATAAAACAAAAGAGAAAAAAAGTTACAAATAACTGTACCCAAAAGATTTTAAGATCGATCAAGCCATAAGCATGATTGAGAAAAAATTATGGGCTATAGAGGGCATTATTTTTATGGATCCATGGATGCTGCCAACCTTTGTTTGGTTCCAGATGTAATGATTCCTCTAAAGTTCAAGGTACCAGAATTTGATAAGTATGATGGTACCAAATATCTCATCACGTATATCATAATATATTATTGTAAGATGGCAACTCACGCTAGCAATAAGAAGCTGTTCATGCATGTATTTTAAGACAGCTTGACTAGATCTACTGTAAAATGATATGTCCAGCTAGATAAAACTCGTATTAAGTCATGAAATGATTTAACTTGATATTTTATTAACCAATATTACCACATCATAGATATGATTCCTGATCGTCTCTCGTTATAAAAGATGGAGAAGAAAACATCTGAGTCTTTTAAAGTATGTCCAAAGGTAGAAGGATATCGTTGCTCAAATACAACCCTCTTTAACAGAGAAAGAGATGACAGTGCTGTTTGTAAGCACTCTCAAGTTGTCATACTATGAAAAGATGATAGGAAATACGATTAAGAATTTTACTGACATAATGATATCAAGGGAAATCATCAAAAATACTATCAAGAGTAGCAAACTGGAAGAAAGAGAATCATCTGTTGCTAAAAAGATATCCAAGAAAAAGAAAAGTGAGACTCAAGCTTTGAGTTTTGATAGGTAGCAATCTATAAACTACCCTCAGCCAATGTATCCCACATATCATTCTCCTACAAGTCATGTTTCTATTGCACTCTACCAGTCAACTCCATGACCCTCTTATCCATCCTCTCTTAGGCCCTCCATTCATCCTATTACCCCAATGAATGGTGCATAAGAATCACGAAATAAGGAAAAAACTATATTTGACCCTATCCCCATGAGCTATACCAAACTATACCAAGAGCTTTATAAGAACCATTTGATTACTTTTATTTCTACAAAACAACCTGAACCTTTCTATCCTAAATGGTATGACTCCACTGCTTACTATGACTACCATTTTAATGTGGTAGACTAGTTATTCCACCGAAAATTGCATCCTTTTGAAATGTATGGTGCAAAGTATGATTAAAGAAAAGATGATAAATTTTGATACAGGTGGAAACATGACATCTAATATCAGTGGTGACTTGTCACCTAATCATCTAAGGGTATAATCTTGAGAGATTGATTAGAATTACCCATCATCTTAGACTTCTTGAGAATATGGATATTCTTTTATGTACTTGAATTTCATCTTATTTTTTATCATTTTAATAAAAGTGACAGCTATGATGCATTTTGATGATATCCCTCTTTTGTATGAATCACCATTATCTACTTTTACCTTCTTATACCTCTTTCCTATATCCATTCTTCGTTTTCAAATAATGAATGTTCAAACAGTCATAATGATAATTCAAGATTTAATTTTGAAAACATCATTCATGTTGATTTGATTGATAGATGAAGATTATTGATTCATAAAGACTACTGAATAAAAAGATAAATTTGGGGAAGAATTTTAAAAGTGATGCAACACATGATCTTCGTTCAATCACAAGTCTGCTCTTAGTTAATAAAAATTCTTCATTGATAGTATTCGTGTTTGAAATGAGAAATGGCCATTTTTCTTCTATCTTTAAAAAAAATTATCTTTTATTACCCTATTTGAGCCTATTGAAAATTTATTTCAAGAAATCCTAACCAAGAATCACCCCCACACTGGGGGGCAAAGTCGAAAAGTTTGTAATTTTAAGGGCAAAGCCCTTTTATGTTCAAATTTTTATGAAAAATAAAAATAAAACAAAAACAAAAAAAAATTGATAGGACAAAATGCCAATGTGCCCCACCTAAAAAAAAGAAAAAAAAATTGATGGGACAAAATGTCAAAGTGCCTCACATGAAAAAATGATCATTGGTTTAATTACCCTTTAAATACAATTTGGGCATGTTTTATCCCTTTCTTTGGCACCTTTTACCCTAGCCTTCATTACATCCTTTAAAAGTTTATTTTGATCAAATGTGAATACTTAATTTGAAGAATCATAAATTAGTTTGGGGCAGGTTTACCATTGGATTGTGTGAAGCTTTGATCAAAGTGTCACTGATGAATAAAGTGGTGTAAAAAAATAAAATAAAAAATAAAAAAGAGACAATGGAGGAAAAAGAAAAACTTAAACTGAAAACTTGAAAGAGCGGTTTAAGTGAAGATGAAAACTTGAAAAAAAATAACTTCACATAAAGGTCCCCATAAGGAGGATAATGATTAGCTCAAAGATTGAGGATAGTAATGGAATGTGTTTCGAAATATGATCTTGAATTTAAGTTCAAAATTATTTGAGCAATCATTATTTTGGATGTTAATGTCTTATTTGAATAAATCACAGCATTTTTGCCTTTGTTTACCATTGAGTTGTTCTTGACCTTACCTTCTGTTCTTTCAATAATAAAGATCCATTTTTTTTACCTTTCACCAAATGAACATTCCCTGAATGAACCAAAAAATGCATCATGTTTGTCACTGATTTGAATGATGGCAAATAAATGAATGACATTTTTCATAAAGAGTTTTCCATTCTTTTGAAAGAATTCTAAGATGAGATAAATGAAAATAAGCATGAGAAAATGATTTATAAGGGGCAAACAAGGTGACCAAGTGATGAATTTAGTGATAGACACGACTTATGAGTTGTGACCAAATAAGAAAAATGACATGGATCAGCCAACAAAACTACTCTAAGATTATTAATATTAAGAAACTAAGAAAGACTGGTGGAGTCTTGAGAACTTTGCTACCACAATTGAAATTTCATGGCATTGGTACATTGTGTTTACATTTGCATCCTAGATATGACATGTAATTTGCATAACTACATCATCACTCATCACTCATTTTTTATCTCAGCTCAGGTTAGGTAATTTTCAGACTTGTGACATCGTCTCGATCATTTAGTTTCGAATTAGGCTAGGCCATTTTCAGACTTGCAGCATCATCTCGATCAATCATCTTCGACCTTGACTCGGTCTTGGTCACTTTATTCTTTTGACTTTTTCAATTTTGTTATGAAATCTTTATGAATTTAGAACCTTTACGAAACTTAAAGTCTTGTGAATTTTTCTTACGAATCATGTATCTTTGCGAATCTAGAACCTTTGCAAAACTTGAAATTTTACGAATCTTTCTTTTTTGTGAATCTTGCATCTTTACGAATCCAGAACCTTTGCAAAACTTGAAATCTTACGAATTTACCATTCTTACGAATCTAAAAACCTTTGTAGATCTTAAATCCTCGTGATTTTATTAAACTTGGCATATTGGGATCTTTTCAACTTTTGTCCAAATTACTAATCTTTGGATTCAGAGTGAAATCTTAAACTTTTTTTCTCGACCTACGACATCGTCTCTATTAGCCATTTTTTACCTCGACTCGGTCTTGGTCGTCTTATCTTTAGACTCGTGATTTTATCCCCATCATTTATTTTTTATCTCAACTCGGTCTTGGTCGCTTCATTTTTGACTCGTGGTTTCATCCCAATCATTTTTTTTCGACATTAACTCGATCCTAGTCGCTTCATTTTTAACTTGTGATTTCATCCCGATCACTTGATCTTGGCTTAGTCTACATTATTTATTATGACTCATAGTTTCATCTTGATCATTTGTTTTCGACATTGACTCGATCTTGATCGCTTCATTTTTGACTCGTGATTTTGTCCCGATCACTTAATCTTGACTCAATCCATATCATTTCTTATGACTCATAGTTTTGTCCCAATCATTTATTTTCGACCTGAACTCAGTTTTGGTCGTTTCATTTTTTACTCGTGGTTTCATCATGGTCACCTGATCTTGGCTCAATCTAGATCATTTCTTATGACTCGTGGATTTGTTCTTGTCATTTATTTTCAAACTCGACTTGGTCCTGGTCGCTTCATTTTTGACTCGTGATTTCGTTTCAATCACTTGATCTTGGCTTAATCTAGGTAATTTCTTATGACTCATGGTTTTGTCCCAGTCATTTATTTTCGACCTCAACTCGATCCTAGTCGCTTCATTTCTTAACTCGTGATTTCATCCCAGTCATTTTTGCTCATTGATTTAACTTTAACAGAATGAGTGTCTAAGTTTTTGCATCACCCTTATCTAACAGAGATGTGCAAAGAGGGATAACTGTAGACACCCATATATGTCCAGGGTTAATAAGGTTATTTTTAGGGTTATTTTTAATATATTATTATAGTATAATATATATTATAGTATTATTATTATTATTATTATTATATTGTACATAGTCTATTAGTATTTTTATCAGAATTATTATTATTATTATTATTATTATTATTATTATTATTATTATTATTATTATCATCATTTTTTATTTTTCTTTCCTTTCTTCTTAACTACTAATTGAATAACTGAAATTGGGAATTAAATTTAATCAAAGGGTTAATTAGAGCTTAAATCAAGAAATTTTTCAAGAAATCAGCAAAGAACCTAGACCTAATTTGGATTTTGGGCAGAATCCAATTGCAAGATTCAAGCTTAGGATTGATTTTGTCTATTTCCTAAATTTGTGTTAAGGTTGCCTATAAATTGAACTAAAGATCAAAGGAATGGATAGGCAGTGGATTTTGGAAAAAAAAAATAGTTGATTTTTAGGAGAACGAGTGTTTCGAAAGATTTTGGGCAGAATAGGAGTTTTTGGATTTTGATTTTTGATTCTGGGTTCGTTTGAAAATTTTTGGGCATTGATTTAGGTTTATGGGATTAAGTTTAGGTTTCTGAGAAGTTTCTTGAAAGGATCTAGGCAAAATTTGAAGAATTTGGAAAAAATTTTGGATTTTTGGGATTTTTTGAAAAAATCTAGGTTTTTAGGGAAAAGCATGAATTTTTCGATAGGTTTTCCAACGATCGGTTGAATTTTTTGATCAGATTTCAGTCAGTTTTTCAAAAATCGATGGGATTTCCAATTTTCAATTGAATTTTTTGATGACATTCCTAAAAACTAGTGGGATTTCCAGTTTTCGATTAAATTTGCCAATAGTTTCTTAGGAAATTTTAAAGAGAGGTTAGAGGATTTAGAAAGCTAAAGAGAGAAAAAAAACTCGAGGATTCTGAAGAAAAAAAGCTAAAAAGTGCCTTTTATACCGATCCAAAACGATGTTGTTTTGAACAACTCAAGATTCACACATTGATTCAGTGACCCGTGCATCGACCCACATCTCGACCCGACTCGATCACATGTGGCCAATCACACCTAAATAAAAAAAGATTTGTGGTGACTCTTTTTATTCATGTTCAGTATTAGGTTCACAGATTTATGCATTATGACATTATACATTCATATTATAGCTATATAATTATTTGATGATTATTAGGCGAATTTTAATAATGAGTTCGTCTCATCTTTACAATTTTTAAAATTTAAATACGATTGATTTATTAAAATCTTTTTTATTAAATTTGTTTTTACTTTATGAAATAAAATAATAAAAATCTTTTTTTCAATAAATGAATTGTGTAGTGTTTGATTATATAAAATTTCACAAGAAGGCTAAATCTCTTAACTTTATTACATAAAATGCAATCGTGTAACTTAATCATCCTTTAAACTTTTGGCTTGCTTTTATATAAGTTTTTTACTTTTGATATTCTTTGCATTTATAATATTCATTTCAATTGTTTTCGTTAAAATATTTGTAAACTTTTGATTTTCTTATATAAATGACATTCCATTTACCATTGGTTAGATAATTTTTAAATTGTAATTGTTTTCTCTTTTTTATTTACATTTGCTATTGGCGATTTAAGTAGTGATATAAAAAATACATGTAGTTTGGTTTTTAACCACATTTATTAATTAGATATTTTAGTTTTATATAAAAGTTAAATTTCCGTTCAGTTTGTATATTTTTTAATTATTACTTAATTATATTATAAAAACTTATAGTGTGTAACTTATTGAGCCATTTATATTAAAATGTATATAGTGTAAGATAATAATTTTTTTAATTGTATTTGTCAAATTTCATTTAGATTTTAAAAATAAGCAAAAGGACTATTTATTGTAATTTTTAATAAAATTTTTTATTTATTCATTTACTTGACATAAAAAAATTGATTTATTTTAAAGATATGTAAAAACCTTTCAATTTCATGTTGAAAACTTTTTGTAGTGTTAAAAGAAAAAAGTTTCATTATCTTAATAATTTATGGTTATCATTATTTATATTGTTAAAAAATTAAAGCAAGCAGACAATTACTAAAAGGTCAAAATTCTTTCAATATGTCGAACACCACACGAAACCAATTTTTTTTTCAAGAAGCACCATTTCAGCTATATTGGGATCTAATTTACCACCTCATTGATTAAGTTTTCATATTATCAAAAATGCCTCGAACATCCCAAAAGATAATCCTCATTCTGATGCTCACAATTCACAAAAGCACTCGATTTAAAACATCCACCACAGAACAAAATTACAAAATTGAAATAGAAAAGAACTAGATCCCAGCAGACATCAACTCAATATCTCACCATAAAACAAGATCTCGAGAACCTCAAATGACCAGCAAAATAAAGAGCAAAGTCAAAGCAAATGAAGATACTCGACCGTTCTATCAGGTCTCAGACCGTAACATCTTCTTCAGTTTTTCAATCACTAGTTCCTCATCTACTACTGCTAATCCAAGCTGCTTGCCCACTTTCCAAACTTCTGCTGCTTTCTTTAACAGATTGGTCTCTTACTCTTCTAAACAAATCACTTTATTCTTGTTTTTGAAATCCCCGTCTGAGATAGACCCATTTGCAATCCAAACCTCACTATTTGAACCTCTGTTCGCTGTTAACCCTTTCTTTCTTTTTTCTTTTTTTTTTTTTGTAATCTTTTTTCCTTTCCCATTTACTCTACCCGTTTACTTTTCCTCAATCTCTTCATATAGCCTGCACTTCTTTACCCTATGTTGAACAGACTTTCCCCTGTTTAACTCTTCATTCTCTTTCGTTTCTGCCACAAACGAGATTTCAGAATCTTTAGTAGCTTCTCCGTGGTTTGTTGCATTTTGGTCCCGACCCGCTATTTCTTTAGCCCTTTTTATTAATTCCTCTATTGGGTTATCCTTCTCTTTTGTTGTGAGTCCATTATCACTGCTCCTTTCAGGCCCATCTTCTTTGCTAGTAATTATCCTATTGTCCACCACGCCACTTTCATTTTGACCTTTTGAATTACCCGACCACAAACTCAAAAAATGGGACTCACAAATAACGTCCTTGGCTCCATCAAATTTTCTCCTGCTTCACTGTCATCTATATTAATTTCATCGGACATGAGGGGTTTAGGGCTGCGGTCATTATTACCACCCGGTTTAGATTCTATTTCTCTTTCATCCTGTGTTTTTGTACTAGAACCCACCTCTTCAACTTCTTCTGCGTGTTCTTCTTCCTGTAGTGCTTTTTTTATGTACCCCATCTCTAACTCCCTTATATGGTTACACTCAGACCACTGCCATTGGTGTGGAGTTGGATTAATCCCTAACATCCTAAATGGATATGTTTTATCTCCTACCTTTAACTAAACAATCTCTTCTATTCTGGACATGGAATCTGTCATGATTTCCATTATTGCTTTAGAAAAGGACATACCTTTTAATGATTGTTCCTCCATTCAAACGAGTTTTCCCAAGCAATTGGCAATGTTCTGGAACGTATCCACATTCCACGCATGAACTGGAATTCCATAACACACCACCCACGTATTTCTAACAGGTTGAATAAAACAATCAGACCATATGGCCATATCTTCTGACCAATTTAATAAGTTATCCCACTTTGATTTTCTCCAGTCATCGAACAATACTTCATCATCGAAACTAGTAAGGAAGTAACTTCAGAAATTTGTTTGATACCCAGACTGCCTATCCCTTTTTTACATATGTTTTCAGCTAGAACCCCTGTCGATAAGGGCTTTTTACTTCTTCTGACTACACATTGTTTCCAACCAGTGCAACATTTCTTCATCCACCATACCCAGGCACTGCTTATTTTCTCTCAACACTATCTCTTCGATATCATTTTCACCATTTTTAGCAACTGAAGCATTCCTATTTGAAGTCTCCTGCATAGCGTTTTTTTCCTTCTCCCAATAACACTTGCAAATAAGATCTCCTGGAGTTTTCTCCTATCTTCTCTTGTCTACTCTTGTGAACTCTGAAATCGTTAGCACTTCCATAGTTGTTGCCATGGGCTTGCTAAAACTTCCTCTGGGAAACCATTTCACCTTCCCTTGTTTTATTCTCTTTCTTTTTTCCACATCTTTTCCAAAATGCTGTCCTAGGATTAAACTTGGCTATGTTGGCTTCAATCTTTTTATCCAGGAACCACACTTCATGGAGATTCCATACAACCCTCACAGTAGCTTCTTCCATGGATGCAGAGCGAACAAAACCCATTCTTTTCACACTTTTGCCTCTTTCTGGGTATAAAAGTATCCACAGCCTTTCCGAATTGACTGCAAACTTTCTCTATCCATTTCCAATTAAACTTCCAAGGCAGATTATTCATGAAGACAGTGACCACCAGCATTTTTCAGCTCCATAAAAAAGTTGAGCATTGAGTAGTTTCGAATCGCTAACAAATAACTTAACAGTAAAAGTTTTTTTTTTTTTTTTATTTGCTTTAAGAACTTTACAAAATAAGTTACATTTAAGGAGCAAGTGATAATACTTAAAATATATTCTCTTTTTAGTATTTTCATGTGGCGCAATATAAAAAAATAAATATTTTTTAAAAGTTAAAGAAATAATAATTATTATAGTTTATGATTCATTAATATTTGACTCATTTACATTACAATGACTTTCATTAAACTTCTAATTTTTTCATATGACAACATTCAAATATTAATGAAAATGAATAAATACTAGAGTTGGAAAGATATTTTAATAAACGTAAAAGTTTTCATTCGGAACACTTCCGTTATATTATATATACATGATTGTTTGGTAATAATTAGATGAATTTGAATAATGAATTTCTTTTTATTTTTTATTTTTTAATTCAAATACGATTAATTTATTAAAATTTTTTTTTAATTCTAACATTGTCAAATAAAAAAAATACATATATTTCAATATTTAGAGTGCATTAATAACTACTCAAGTTTTTTTAGTGTTGGTTGTAACCAAAATTAATTTATTCAAATTTGAAAAATGATGAAATTGAGTTGAAACTTTCATTACACTTTTTGTGTTCTTATGCATCAAAAGAAAACAAAATGAATTGCATATACAATAAATTTTACATTTTATTAAATATGATATGCTCCATTTATAAAAAAAAATCATATGTTTGATTTATTTGTCAAATTAAACTTTTAATTATTATTTTTTAAAAGATAAAAGGAAGTAAAATTGTTAAAATTATAATATTTTAAAAATTTAAAATTAATTATTCTCAAATCACATTTTTAAAAGATTTCATGAAATTAACATGCAATTTAATTTGATTATTTTATGTCCATCACTTTTAGAATCTAAAATAAAAAAAAATATTATGCTTTCTTATATTTTTTGATAGTTATGAATATCTAATTATTCATATTATCAATGACTTTATATTCTTTGTAAATTTCACAATTATACATTAAATTATTAGTAATCTAAAATAACAAAAAAGTTTTTGACGTGGATACCACTTTATAATATTCCTTATAATAATTATAGTAATCAACAATTGTCTTTTCATGTGAATAATCAACAACTTTTACGTAACATAAAATAAATAACTCAAGTATCAAAGGTTAGCTTTATGGATAGGAGTTAACTAATGCTATTTTTGTAGTTTAACACATAATGAACTTTTATGAATGTTGAAAAAATCTAATAATTGGCATTGAAACATAGGTATAAAGATATGAAGGTAACGACATTTATCTGTTAATAATTTTAGTCATAAATTTTTTTGACTTCCGTACTTTACAATATCTACTTCATAAAAAAGAAGTAAGAAGAAATTAAAAAGAGATAAACATTGATGATTAAATAACATAATAAATAAATAAATTTAATATCTACATTATTTAATATGATGATTCACAATAACATAATTATCATTTTTTTTCATATCTATCGATCAAAATATTATTTTGAAATGATGATTTATACATAATAATGACATTATCATTATCATTTTAAATTCTTACTTTTGAAAAGAACAAATACACAAAAAAAAAATGAAAATGAAAATCTATTTAAGCTAAACTTAGCCTTCTCTTGATCATGATGGCTACATGCACATTTTCATTAAGATCTCTAATTCAAGAGCTACCAAAAGTATGAGAAGATGTGTATGTACTTGATAAAACACTAAGGCTTTAATGAAAATTAATAAATCGTATTCTACTTTTGAAACCACGGTTAGCATGCGTGAGCTTTGAAAGATAATTCATTATAATAGAAATTTCATATAACTTTCCACTTCTAGGTACATACATACACAAAAAGAATTAGTATTAGAGGTTTAGGTAATATTTGATGCATAAGATGATGGATATGATAGTATGATAATCATTTTATATTATGTTTGATTTATATCTAATTAAAAGGAATATGATTACAAGGAAAATTATCATTCTCTTTGTATAAGATAATTCAATTCTCTCAAAGTAGAGAGAATTATTTTTAATCCGTAAGATTAAATTTACTTGTCCTATTATAACTTTAAAAATTACATCAATAATTTAAATTATATAAACTTTGAAGAATGATAATTTTGACTAATAAATAAATTATCTTACCTTAATCCTTACACACATCAAATATAAGATAGGATGATATTATTTAATTTAATCATATTTATAATATTATCTTATCATATCCTATCATAATCTTATGTACCAAATATGACCTTAATATAAAATTAATAAAGCTCATGGCTATCTAAATGTGTTTATTTAGTTATTTAGATTTCTTTATCAAAATAATTTTTTTGTTAAAATAACACTCATGTAGTTAATAAAAATAATTCCTTTAATTTTTTTTATCATTAATCCTTTAAAATATGAGTTTTTGGTGATATCATATGTTTTAGAAAGTACAAACATAAACAATAGACAAAGTAAAAAAAATATTTATTATTTATTTGATTTAATATATTAAAAATAATTTATTCTCCGTTTATTTCTATGTAATGTTAGGTTTTCACACATTAAATACAAATATTAAATATTTTTATCTTTTTTAAGTATAAATTAATTTTAAAAAATAACAATATGAAAAGTTAGCATATTAATTTCAATGTTTGAAGTACTAATTGTTTTTTGAATAAATTAACATAAAAAATAGAATATAAAGGGTTAACATATTTATTTATATAAATAATTAGATTTCAAACAATAAATATGTTAATTAACGGTGCATATATATTACATTTTAAGTTATTAGGGTGTGTTTGATATCTAAGATTATGAAATGATAGGATAAGATGATATTATGAATAAGATTAAACTAAATAATATTATTCTATCTTATCTTTGATGTGTGCAAAAATTAGAATATATAATTTATTTATTGGTTAAAATTATCATTCCTTAAATTTTATAAAATTTAAATTATTGATATAATTTGTAAGGATATAATATAATATGTAAGTTCAATCTTATAGATTAAAAATAATTCTCTCTATTTTGAGAAGATTGAATCATCCTATATCAAGAAAAAGAAATCATAACCATCATATCTTATCTATTATCCTAGACACCAAATATAACTTTAATTCATTATTTATTTAAAATAAAAAGTAAAATATGAAATCTTAGAATTTTTTATGTTTTCGTATTTTAGTAATTAATGATTTTAAAATAAAAAAGAGAGAAAATTATCTAACTTAAATTTTCAAGCTTTCATTATTTTCTACCAACAAAATAAATTAAAATAATAGGACAAAGAAAATCTATAAATATTATCGTATTAATTTCAATATTTTAATAATCAATTTAATTTTTAAAACTATTCATATTACTAATAGTTGAATTTTAAAAAATGATACAGATACGAAAGTCACATAAAATATTATATTATTTTCAATAAAGAGATCAAATTATACAATTGTAAAATTAATTTGTTTTACACTCTTTTATAACTTCATAAATGATAAATACTTTTATAAATTAACCATTAGATTTAACAATCTACTTGTACCTATCATCCATGTAAAGTTTTAAGTTAATTCAATAGTCTTATCATTTCGAGCAAGAGTAATATCATTTTTAGTATATATTAATGATTAAAATTTTATTAATATCACGTAAATCCATTAACAAATATTTTAAATTTAGTTGAAATTTAGCAATATATGATTTACTTAAATAGAGCATAAATTCAACGACTGGATTAACAAATATAAATTATATAAAAAGATATGAGATGGTTTAAAATTAATTTAGTTTTATAGATGTCTAAATAGATCTCTCTTCATTTCTAGTTTTCATATTTCTTTATTTAATGATTTAAAAATAAATCTTTGAAAAGAAAAAAAAATTATCCTTATTTTAAAAAGTTTTCATATTCTACTAATCACTTAAATTTAATTAATAGTAAAGAGATGAAAAGCCACAAATCATTATTATATTAATTTTAATTTATGCATATTCCATGAATTAATGATTTGAAAATAAATCTTTAAAAAATAAAGAATATAAATAAATTTTATTAATTTTTCACTTGTATTTCTTTTACTGGCTTCACGATTTTGTTTGTATTTAACAATAATGTTTTCTTCAACATGATTGTTATTTTAATTTTGTGGTTTTTCTTAAATTTTGTTTATTTTTTTATTTTATAAAAACTAATAGTGTGAAACACGAGTCAAAAAGCTAGTTTTTATCATTTTTGGATAAAAATAATTAAGTGTAAGTGTTATCAATTTAAATTTAATCTAATGATCAAAAAACATATAACTCTTATTATTAATATAGTGGATCCCTACTTATATGTGTGTGTATATATATATATATGTTTATATATATATAATAAGTTTTACTAACGAGAGTAAAAATTTAATTAGAACATCCTTCAATGAAAATATACCACATAAGATTTATTTTTAACTATTATATAAGCCAACCAAAATTTTCCATATAAGAGTTTTTTTTTTTGTTTTTTGCCACATTCCATATAAGAGTTTAAAAGTCTAAATTGTTAAGCATATCTAATGAATGAATTTTTACCGTGCATCTCTCTTAAATCTATTTATCTTTTTATTGGATTATCAAAATCCAAACTATAATGGTCACCAAACTTTAATCCAAGTACGTATTCACTAAATTAAGGGATCTATATATATATATATATATATAGATATATATATGAGAAATCAAAATTATAAGGGCAAAAGTAATGTGGCTTGTAGATAATTTGTATGCATATTAGCTAATAATTTAAGATGTTAAAAAAAAAAAAAAGGAAAGGAATCTTATATTTTTCATAAAGTGATGATGATATTCTAATAGTGATACTTATAAATGAATCATGTTAATGTGATATAAGTTTGAGAAAATTATCGATCGAGTGAGGTATAAAAGTTTAAGATAAATATGAAATTTAATTTAGTTAATCTATGAAATAATTTTTAAAAGATAACACCCACCAAATATGAGGTTCAAGTCATAAGACCTATAACTCTTTTCTTTATTTTTAGATTGTCACCTCTTTGTAGTTTATTTTAACAGTAAAAAAAATCTTATGTGGCATATTTTTATTGGAAGGTGTATAAGCATAATTTTATAGATAGTCATGATAGAACATTTAATCTATAAGTATTGATTAGATAATTGCACTGATACAACTAGTTTTTTCTTCTTCACCAAGTAAAAACTAAACAGAGTTTATGACAACTGCGATTATTGCTGTGTGCTTAATATATTGAACTAGAATATGGTAGTAAAGAGTAAATATGGTAGTAAAGAGTATATAAATAGAAATAAAGTTTTTTTCCATGAAATGGGTTGGAAATATTCAAATTTGGATGGACATAAAAGACACAGCTTATTTTTGTCTGTTTTTATTTTATTATCATAGTCTAATTGGTGCTAAGCTGGGTTTGCCATTACCAGATTATATACATATATATATACTTTCTTTTAGTATAAAAAATAATAATTAATATTGGTAAGCCGTTCTTTAAATTGTTCAAATTAATCATGAATCATAATACTAAATCATACATTCTCTTTTTTTTTTTTTTTTTTTGGAAATATATCTTGGAAAAGGTAGCATATAGAAGAATATTAATGACATTAATAAGGAAATAAAGGTTTGGGAAACTTAATAAAAACTTTTTACAGACAAGAAAATAGTGGTTTTCCAAAAAGAACATTTAAAACCTAAAAATTTCTAGAACATTTTTGTTCGTGAAAAACAGATAATATCTTAGTGGAAAATTATTTTCAACTTTCAATTTTAATGCCCTAGATGACAATGAATCTTTAGCCTTGCACATTCGATTCTTCAATAAAAACTAAACATGAAAATATTCATCAATTTTTTTCTCCTTTTGGCCTTTCTCAGGTGTTTAATGATGTCATATATCAATTAGTATTATATTAATAAAATAAAATTTCATTATTATATAAAAAAAAAATTGCATGAACTTTGAAGGAACCCCTAAATGGTAACCAATTGTTTTTTTATCTATATATAATTGACCGACAAGCAACCAAAATGCCAACCCAAATCTCTAATTCTCCCTCATTGGGCTATTTCTCTCTTTTCTTTTGAAGGATTATTAGACTAATTTTCTGAACAAAGACCATGGCTGGTTTTGGTTTGAACTCAGGGAATGCAAACGTTCGTGGTCGGGTTAACTATGCAAGGCGAGAGCCATATTCAGGCCTAATTGCTTGTCGAATTTGTGATTGTGCTTTCTCGAGCGATAAAGCTCTATTCGATCACATCGAGCTTCATCTTTTTATTGATGAAGCTGGTGCAAGAAGAGAGCTTTATCGAAGCCATTTGCAGTCGGCCCAAGGAAGCCTCTTGACCAACCGTTCCAATCAAAATCCTCCGTTGCCATCAACTCCACAACAAGTCCTGCAGCAACCAAGGTTGTCGACATTGAACAATGGTTATGCTTCGCCTATGCTGCCCAGAGAAAGAAACCCTTTTTCCATTGGAACCAATACTCGCAACCTTGATCTGCAGTCAACTGCCCCATCGCAGATTTCATCTCATTCTACGGACAACAACATGCCGCTCCCAACACTCCCTGCTGCACCGCAAATAATCTTTGTGCCACCGCCTCGCCTTGATTGTTTCACCAAGCCCTTTCTGAACCAGTTGGAGACAAACTTACCAGTGGATGGAATGGCATCGTTCTTGGACAGGGAAACGACTGGTACATTAGGAGATCAACCAATGGTGGATGTGACATTGAAGCTTGGAAGGGACGAGGACTAGGGTTCCTTTAATTTCTTCTATGGGCCATGGTATCTGGACTATGATACACTATCATTGGTTCTTTAGATTACAATTATTATTTATTTTGGATACCACAATTTTATTAGTATGTGTTAATTTTTAGATGTTGTACTAGGATTGCTTGCTTTAGCTATCTATGAAAATGAAATGGTAATTTATCTTGTTTCATTTCTTACATGCTATTCATAAAGTTGTTAATCAGTCAAGGATTTTGTGCCCAAAATTAAAATATTTTCAACGGCTCTTTTTTAATTAAATACTCGAATCAATGTTATTAGTTATACGATCACGTAATTTAGTAACTATATGATCACGTCATCATTTAGTGGAGAGAGAAGGGATGTATCAAAATTTGATGTGAAAATACATAAATCTTTCTTTTAAAATACAAAAAAATTCAATCATATGCATGGATTATTCTATCGTGCACACAAAATTAAATCACCGTTAACGGTTTGTTTTATAAAATTAAAATTAGATCAATTATACACATCATATTAATTATGAGAAATTTGCATATAATCAATTACATATTATCATTTAACTAATTTTTCAATTAAATAGTTGATGTTATTTGCATCATCAATTTGTGGAGAAAGAGTAAGAATACAAATTTTGATGTGAAAATACAGCATCAATCCTTATAAAAAAATTTCAACCGTATACATGGACCATGCCATGCATCTCATTCAAGTTCTAGGTTGTCAAGGTTTGAAGGACTATATATGGTAGAAACCTAAATTATACCACATTCAATTTCTTTCCTAGTATGCATAGTTTCTCTAACAAATTCAGATGGAAAAAAAGGGGTCAATCTTTCTCTTTTGAGAGATGAGGCGTTGGAAGCCAGCTATATCTTTCGTGTAGGAATAATTTCTTCGTCATTGCCTCTTAAAACCTAATGACAAAAGGTCTTTGCTTGATTTCACTTTTTGAAACATTTTAATAAAAGTTTTAGCACTCATATATATAAAGTAACTAATTAATCATATGGGCAGAGCAAAAAAGGGGGAAAAAAAAACAACCGTAATAAGTAGATAATATAGTATGAATGTTTTATAGTCCTTTGTTGCTCATTTTTGGAAATCATAACCAAGCCATTGAAAGAAATTAAATCATATAATTCTTTCAAATAAACTGGATCATCCATGCTCCTATTGTACTCGACAAAAATAGAAGAATATTGATGACTAAGAGAAATATAATTTAAAATGGTCAAATTGAATTGGTTTGAATTCAAGTTTTAGGTTTTATAGGTATCATCCGAGCCGGTGATACTTCTATGAAATGCCATTATATAAAAGATAATTTTTTGTTTTCCTATTATAAACTTTCTACTATGTGGATAACTGTAATTAGATTGTATTATGCGAAGTTTCGATGAAGACATTTATACAAGGAGGCTATATAAGTTATTATGTATGTATATTTGTCCTTAATCATCTTATGAACTTTTGTGAGTGGAAAATTTAGTATAAATTATGTGTAAATCTACTATAAAATTATGTTTCCTCTTTGTTCTCACCCAAAGCTAGTGTTTTTCATGGGCTATGTTCCTTTTGACATTTTTCATTTTGGTGCCCAAAAATGTTAATTTCGTGTAACCAAACCACCTTCTTAAAATGAGCAAATTTCCTACCAAGGGCACTTTTTTTTTATTATTTATTTTGCGGATGAGGGAAAAAAGGTTTGGTTCGAACTCAAATCTTTATGACTTCTTTAAAACCTTTTTATCATTAGATCAAGAAGCTGACGGCAAAGCCACTTTATTTTTAAAAACACAAACTTTTATCCCATAGAAGGCATAGCCAATAACTATTAAATAAATTACTGTATGTTTTTTACCACTTGAAATTTCCTGGACAGGAAACTTTTGGTGGTTTGAACTTTGCAGCTAATTTCAATAGAAAACAGCAAGCAAATTATATAAACTAGACCAAGTGAAAATTGAAGAATCAAAGAAATTGAGAAGGAGATTAGGACAAATTCCAAGAGGGTATGGTCGGCTAAAAATTGGTTGAGACATGTGATTTAGCTGAGAGTACTGAGAATAGTATCCATTTGGGGGTATTATGATTGCACCAAAGTCAATAAATAAATGGCCATGGCTGGCCTTCTATCAAAATCAGACATTAGCTAATCCACCCTAACCAATTACTTAACACCGTTGTCGTAGTTTCAACTTTCAATATGATAAAAGAAGAAGTATCCAATGGCATGAGAAACTTCAATGGCTATCAGGTAGTGATTGTGTATCTTATAATGAGTGATAATGGGTGATAATGAGTGATAAAATAATGCAAGGAGGCTAACCTTTGTCAACCTATAGATTCCTCTGGTAAAATTTGTTTTGTCTTAAGCAAACAACCAAACCATTAGATCTTAGTTCTTTCAATTTAGAAATAGTATTAAGTTTAGATTTGGTAATCTTACAAAAAAAAACAAGTACGATAAGAAAAAAGAACACAAAAATGATACAGTTTAAAATTTTTATGATAACTATTTATGAGTGTAACAAAATTAAAAAAATATTTTCGTGTTTACATAAATTTTGATACGTAATTTTTGTATAAAATATAACATAAATACATAAATTATAGTATTTTATACGATATAAATACATGAATCACCAAATCTAATTCAAATTGCTGAGAAAAGGGGATGAGTTAAAACTGCTAGATGCTTAAAACTAATTAATTGTCTAATCCTATAATTTGTATCTTTATGTTCCAAAAAAGAAAAAAGGTTGACTATCAACGATTTAAACATATGATTATAGGATTAGACAATTCATTTGTAAAATCTAAATTTGATTTTTGCTGTTAACAATCTTCCTTTATATCCAATATAAATCTTAGTTGAAGTATGCGACATGTGAAATGTGGTTGGCTTGCCACAATTTTTATCATTTCATCCTCATTAATTACCAATGAAAGGGCATTTACTACATTTCCCAAATAATTAAATTTACCTAGGTTTCAAATGTTAATCTTTTTATATTACTGACTTCCTTCAATGCTGTTTTTTTCCCAATGGCTAGAAGTAACCTATTTGATAAGGATAATCTTTTCCCCATGATGTACCATTTAAACATAGTTGATCTCTTAATTCTTAGATTGATATTCTTCTGTTACAACATAGCTTTTATCACACATTTGCATTTCACTTTTTATTTAATCTGGACATTGCCTTAATTGTAAGATAATGACACTCAATTTTTATGGCCCTCTAATAGGGTTGTGGCCCAAACTCAATCAGGAATTAATTGGGCGTTTACTTAGATCCCATGCATTCAAGAGGGGCGAAGAAAATGAAAAATAAAGATAAATTGGTATAATTTGGTAAAGATAATAACGATTAAGATTAGATCGAATTTGATTTAATTATTTTTAGATAATGTATAATATTATAAATTTTTAAAATTTAATCTAAATTCGAATTGATTTTCTTTTAAAATCGATTTGATCCGAAATAAATTCCAACGATTTAGTTTAGTTCACTAGTTTTTAAATTTTTTATATTATTTTAATAAGATTTTAATATATTTATATATAAAATAATTATTTTATTTTATAAAAATTTAAAATATATATAAAAACTAATAAAAATATATAATTCGATTCAGTTTAATCTTTTACATTCAAATATGAAATCCAATCTGAATTTAATATATACATTAATATACGAATTTGATTCGAACCAAATGAAAAAAAATCAATTAGAATCAAACCGAACACTATAATTTAAAATTAATTTTTAATTTTTTCAATTTTTTCCACCTTTACAATTTAAATCACATAACTTTTAATAGACAAAAAATTAGGTCAATTCAATTACCAACCATTTATTTGTCTGAGAACTAATGAAAGCTGCATTACATATTTTCTGACATGCAAATATGCATCCACACTAACAAACTCAGTCTGAAATTCTGCACATTTGTTTTGGCTTTGTAGATCTTTTATTGAGAGTCTCATCAGCATTTTCAATCAAACCACAAAAAAAAAAAAAGAAAAAAAAAGATGAGAATATTTGTTTCAAGTCGTCTCCTCTTACAAAGGTTGGGAAGGGTGATTGACAATTTCCCTGCCTCACCAATATCCCTCTGCTAGGTTGCACTGCCACCATTCAACTGCTTTCCCATATTTGGACATTTCCTTGTTTGCTCAATAAAGTTCTTTCTTTTCCCCCCTCTCCCAACCAAACTTCTCCAATTCCTTTCTTCTTGTTTCCGATAACAAATAAAGTAATGTAATCCTGGCAAATCCTAGTCAACTCTCACACTTTTACAAATAAAGAAAGTTCAAATTCAAAATTAAGAAATATTTATGAAAATATATCTGTATAAAAAGCTCAAAATTTAACCCTAAATTTTCTTACAAAAGGTAACAGAAACGACAACTCTAAAAGCTTATAAAATGTTTTTTATAAAAAAGATCGTACTTTAAAAATAAAAAATACAGATTTAATATTTAAATTATAAATTTATTGAATATTATATTTTGATTACATAAATAAATTGAATTAAAATATAACTTCAAATTATAAAATATTTCGATACTAAATATTTTAAATTTGCTAATTTTATGTATTATATAAATTGTAGTAAATAAACCAAAAAAGAAATGTTCAATTTGGTTAGTTTTAATGGTAACTCATAAACCTTCTTTGCTTTGAAATCAAATGGTAAGGACAAAACACATCTTTAAAAATTGAAGCAACATCTTAAATTTATTTGAAGAAATCAAAAGTACCACCTTTTGTTTTAAAAGACTTTAAAATAAATGCAAAGGCAACAAATTTTTCATCGAACAACAAGAAGACACATAACCCAACGAACAAGGTTAATTTTTTATTCATTTAATAAATATTTTTTTCCCCTTGATATTGCCTATCAAGGCCATGAAATAGTAAAAGGCCGCCCCGTCTCACTTAATCATCGTAAACTTAATCAAACACTCAAAGAAAAAAATAAGTAATTTTGTCTTAAAAAAATTTAAATCCACCTAGTTATATCATCATCCAACTTTTGCTTCTTCAATTGTCCGTTTTCTTTCTCTTTCTCTCATCCAAAAAAAAAAAAAAACCCCTTTGTTTTTTGCCTTGAAACGAATTTTCCCGAGAAAATTAAATCCTTGTCCTTAACCCAGATCCTTAGATCATCATCCCAAATTCTTGCCGATAAGTTTGTTCCTCTTACAATCTTTTTCCCATATTCCCTTTTTCGGTGGCAATCAAAATATACTTTTTTTCTTTAATACTCCTAGTTTTTATCTATTATTAAAAAATCTTAACCTTTTCTCTCTACTTTTTCCCACCTAGAAAATGCAGCTTGATGATCCAAAAACGCTTGTTTTGGTTCACTTATTAATGGGTCTTCCTTAGTTTTTCAATCAAGTTTTCTCCCTTTTTTTATCCCTTTAGTCAAGTAAAGGGTTTGCAATGTTCGTTTTGAATTTTTTGAGAGTTTAATAAGGATTTTTAAAATATAGGTTTTGATTTTTGGAGTTGATAGATAAGAATTTTGATGGATCTGATAGCTAGTTTAAAGAGAAGGATATAGAGTCGATTTCTGTGTTGAAAGTCATTTTTTCAATATTAATACAGTGAAATAAGAGGGGAGGGTTTTCTTTTTTTTTTTTTATTGTGACACAGCTGAGTAACATTAGATCATGGAGCATATTATTGGTGGAAAATTCAAGCTTGGTCGAAAGATTGGAAGTGGGTCATTTGGTGAACTTTATTTAGGTATTACGATTATGGCTTTTTTATGATTGTTTTCTTTTTTCTTTTTCTTTTTTTTTTTTATTTTGGTGTTTTTGTTTTTGTAGGCGTTAATGTACAAAGTGGAGAAGAAGTGGCTGTTAAGCTGGTAATGTTTGGCGTTTTACTGTTTTTGCCCCAATTTTGTTTTGGGGGAGGGGGTTGTTTCTTTTTTGTGTTTCTGAGTGTATTGGTTGATCACTAGATATGCAAAAAAATGGTCGATTTAGATGACGATTGTTGCATTTGTGTTTGATGTTATGCTGTGATGCATTTGTTTGTGTTTCATTTGGATGCCTAGTACTTCAGATCATCGGTCTGCTTTTGGGGGTGTCAACTAGTTCTTTAGTTGATGAATATGCATGTGCTACTATGGACATGCTAGATTTGATGTTTGTAGAGCTATCTCGTAAAAGGGAGATATGGTGGCACCTGGGATTGTTTACACCCAAGCTATTCTCTTATATTGGTGAAATGAGAATCACCTAACTAGTTTTCTGCTTTTATTAAGTAGTTCATTGAGTTGGAGTTGGAGGCTAGATGTCTGCAATTAGTTAAGGGTTGCTATGAAGGTAACAATATGCCGCTATAAAGTTTTTGCTGGAGATTTCTTTATATGTTTACTTTTGTAATGAGAAAAAGGAGTTTGGCAAAAAATTTGTTTGGCTGTGATTTCTTTTGAGTATTCTTTGAGTTAGACTGTGACATTTGCTGCTAATATAGGGAAGGATCCATTAATTATTCAA
Source organism: Durio zibethinus (assembly GCF_002303985.1). Next base: position 2,620,142 of record NW_019168026.1, read on the forward strand.
GTTGATAGTTTTGGATGATCTGCTTAAGTGCTTAAAAATTTTCTCTAGAAGTTGAGTTGTTAGATCGTAGTTATACTTCTATTGTTTCTTTTTCAATTCAATATTTTAATTGAATTTCATAATCTTGCTGATGTTTGTTTGATGTTTTAAATCTGTTATCAATATGGACTCTTCTTGTTCCCAGGAATCTGTCAAGACCAAGCATCCCCAACTTCACTATGAGTCAAAACTGTACATGCTTCTTCAAGGAGGGAGTAAGTGTCATTTCTCTCTCTTTCTCCATGCTTGTGTGTGTGTGTCTGTCTATTTATTATGGTAAGTTGAAGTCAGTGAGAAGTTTTTTTTACCATCTTTTATGTGTGCAGCGGGTATTCCTCATTTAAAATGGTTTGGAGTTGAGGGTGAATACCATGTTATGGTTATTGATCTTCTTGGACCTAGCCTAGAAGATTTTTTCAACTATTGCAATCGGAAGTTTTCCTTAAAAACAGTTTTGATGCTTGCAGATCAGTTAGTAAGTCTGCTATCCTTTTCAGGAAACTTTAATATGGTCAGTTGACTGCCTTACTAATACTCATTCTTTCCTTGCTGGTTCAGATAAATAGAGTTGAGTTTATGCACTCTCGCGGTTTTCTTCACCGTGACATAAAGCCCGATAACTTTTTGATGGGTTTGGGACGCAAAGCAAATCAGGCATTTTTTCTGTTTATTACCTGCATCTATTTGCACTGTGTGTTTTTTGGATTTGTAAATAGATGATAAGGCATGAGATCATATTGATAAGATCTTCATGCAATTTTATATTCCATTTGAAATATCTTTTTCGCTTAACTGAAATTCAGTTTGACATAACTGTGTCGTTCCAGTCACTTATTCCACAGGACGCCCTAGTTTGTGCTGTATAATTCCAATGTTTCCCCCTTTTCACTGCAGGTATATGTAATTGATTATGGCCTTGGCAAAAAGTATAGGGATCTTCAAACACACAAGCACATACCTTACAGGTAATAACTTTTGATGTTTTTATTTGTAGATTTGATGTTTCCTCTTCTAGATTTTTCATCAATTGGCCTGTAAGCTTGACTTAATTCTTCTGGTAATAGATTTAATGGTCATGAGTTCTCATAGAAAGGCTATTTGGCTTTGAGGAACAGGAGATGGTTAAAATTTTCATCGGTTATATTGTTACTCATCAGCATACTTAAGTCATACTTTTTCTGGATTCCTACAGTTAATAGTGCCTCATAAACAATTTGAAGAAAAACTTGATACCTTATTCTGCTTTTAGCTTTAGTTATCAATTTTCAGTTCTTCCAACTAGGATAGCTCATATGTTGCATGTATATTACTCTAATGAAATCATTTTATATGTGCCACATAGACCTCATATTGTACTATTTTTTCTTTTTTGTTAGCCTTTTTCACTAGCCATGGACACTTGTTATCAAAATTTCTTACAGGGAAAACAAGAATCTTACAGGAACAGCTCGATATGCAAGTGTCAACACTCACCTTGGAGTTGGTGAGTGAACTTACTGCATCTAGTAATGATATGGGTTTTACTTTCAGCAAGCACCTGTCGCCATGGATTATTTGGCTTATATATGATCCAAGTGTGTTCCACATAACTTGCAGAGCAAAGCAGGAGGGATGATCTGGAATCTCTTGGTTATGTGCTTATGTATTTCCTGAGGGGAAGGTTGGTTGAATACATAACTTGGTTGCTTGCTTCACAATTCTTTTAAATGTTGACTCGCATTATTAACTTAGTTTCTTGTTCTCTGTCCCAGCCTTCCATGGCAGGGTCTGAAAGCTGGCACCAAAAAGCAAAAGTATGACAAGATTAGTGAAAAGAAGATGCTTACTCCCATAGAGGTACCATAACTCGCTTGCTGCTAATACCAGGAAATTGTCTTATACAAATATTTGAGACTAGGCAAGAAAAGTTTGGTTAATTAGAAGTTGCTTTTTGCAAAATGATTTCCTGCTATTTCTCATCATATTCAAGAATGGAAGACAATGTATGTCTGACAAGTAATGTCATTTTCAGGTCCTTTGCAAATCGTATCCTTCTGAGTTCACATCTTACTTTCATTATTGCCGATCACTACATTTTGAAGACAAACCAGATTATTCATACCTGAAGAGGCTGTTCTGTGACCTTTTCATTCGAGAAGGTCAACTTGAAAATTTAGGTGTCGCTGTTCAAATATTGCACACCTTCTTAATTTGTTTTTTTTTTTAAATTGAATCAATCTTCTCATTTGTCATCATCATAAATTTGCATGAGATCTTTTATTAGGAAATCTGCTCGGTTGAACTCCCAAATTAATTGGTTTTGACGACTAACTGATGCAGGTTATCAGTTTGATTATGTATTTGATTGGACTGTACCGAGTTCTCAACAGGTTGGCTTTAGCTCAAGAGCAAGGGTCAGTGATCTTTAACTTGCTGGCCTTGATTTTCAATGGAAATACTAATTTTATTTTTTCATTAATGATTCTTATACTATGTTTCTTGTCATTCCTCAACAGCCAAGCCCAAAGCCAGGTTTAAATCCGCCAGCAGTATCTGCTGAAAGAACAGAAAGGCCTTCAGGTTTGTTCTTCCTTACAGCCTGTATTGAGAATATATTCTGATAATTTAACTGGTGATAATTTTTTTGGCATAAATATTGTTTGAGTTTCCTGACTTGCCCGTGTTCTGACCTTGATTTCCTTAAATTAGCTAACTTACAATTCTTAGCACGTATCTTTAATTCCTGTAGTTGGCCAAGAAATTCGAGAAAGGTTCTCTGGTGCAGTTGAGCCATTTGCTAGACGGAATGGCTCTGGGCATGGTTTGCATGGTGATCAGTCTAGATACAGATCTTCAGATGGCGTGCCATCCTCCAAGGATGTGGTGAGCAACCTTGCTCATGCATTCATTTTTCTGTACATTTCATTTATTGTTTTCTATTAAATTCCACTTTCTTTCTGGGAAATTGAAGTTATGATTTTCTTTTAAACTTCTTTCCTTCAGCAACCTGATTCTGAAAGGGCTCACTTCTCCTCAAGAAATGGTAGTACATCAAAGAGGCCTGTCATATCAAGCAGTTGGCCAAGCTCCTCCGGTGAGCCTAGTGATATTCGCTCTAGCAGATTTGTCTCAAGCAGTGGTCACCAATCAACGACTCAGAGAGTCCAACCTGGGTTTGAATCCAAATCAGCGTCTTTTACTCGAACTGCAGCCACAAGAGGCGGTCCTGATGATACCCTCAGGAGCTTTGAGCTCTTGACAATAGGAAGTGGGAAAAGGAAATAAATGGCATATGCATCTGTTAGGAAGGATTTGCTTGTGTTGAGGGCACACAATTTCCCTATTCTAGTTTCTAATGGAGATCTCGGCACGATAATGGTATTTACAAACAGTTACTCTGTATATCTGTCTGTCATCAGGTTCCATCCCAACAATCTCCCCAAAGAAGTTTATCCTCCGGAAAACATTTCCACTTTCCTTCCACTTGCAGTACTAGTCAGGTTTTCTTGCCATTATGGTGCCTCTCTAGACTCATTAAACAAAGAGATAAATGATCTCACTTCAGGGAATTGTTCATATATTTCGAACATTCTAGCCCCAATAAACACTTTAGGGACCCTTTGGTTCATGAAATTCAAGATGCACATCGGAAATGAGATTCACCCCTCATTTCCATTGACAAAATTTCCAAGCCAAGTTGACAGTAATGTGTTCAGGTTCACCAGTCCAGAATATATCATTTATCATGTTTGGTTTACAAGAAATATGACATAACTATGATTGTTTTACTGAAATGCCCTCCTATTTTATGCATATAATTGAAATTAGAACAGGGAATATCAAAGCATAATATGGATGTCAGTTTCTAGCTTTAGTATTACAATATTGAAGTGATTATAACAATATGGGCTAATATTAGTCATTGCTTTTTTAAACTTTTTTTGGCTGTTAACTTTAGTTGAAAGTGACAAAAGGCTTTGTTTTAGTACCCTTTATCACCATATTGTTAGCCATTAATGCCTAAAAGCCTAGCTTATAATCTTAATGTAAAAGGGAGATGGGGAGGTTCTCCTTTATTGAAACCTCCTTTTTCAATGGCATCAATAATTGACCATAACTTTGGTGTTTGCCTTGTTACCACATTAAAAATGTGCTGATCGACTCTTTGAACAGTTTGTATGATGCAAAAGTACATTATCTACTATTTAAATTTTAAAATTAGCCTCCTTTTTTATTCAGATTATATATTTAAAAAAAAATTATTCATGTTATAATTACATATATCATATCTTATATGTCATAAATTTAATAACAAACATATGTAAATAGTAAAACAAAAGTAGTATTATTAATTTTTGTTATGATAGACTGATATAATAGGTAATATTTTTATTTTTAATGTGAATGACATTATTGAAAATAATGTATTACATACTTTCATAACAAATTGTTGTAAAAGATAATAATAGTAGGATTTCATATTTTGATCCACTCAATTCATATAATAATCTTTAAGTGTCATATCATACAAATTTAAAATCTAAATTTCAAAATCTATAATTTCTTTTTCATTTACAACCTCTTTTGTATAAAAAAATAATAAAAATAATATTATTATTTCATCTTAGCTAAATTGATAAAATAAGAAAAAAAATGTAAATGATAACAAAAGTCATATTACTACTCTATGTTAGATGAAGTAAAAAAAAGTGTAATTTGATAATAGATAAATGTAAAGAAAATAAAATTAACAATACTATTTTCTTTTAAATAACAATATACTTGTTTCAACAAGTGTAATAAATAAAATAAACTAATAACAGATAAATATAAAAGTAAAAATAAGTTATAATTTTTATATATTAAATAAATTAAAAAATGATAAATATGTAACTATAATAAAAATAAAAAAAAAAAAAACCTCTGCTTTCTTTTTCTTCCCTGTTTTTTCCGCTGAAACAAAGGAAAAAAATTCAGAAAAAAAGTTCTTTGATTTCTTATCCCAAAAAACATAATTCCCCCAAAAAGATTTTCTTGAAAAAAACTTTCTTTCATCTTCTCTCGAAAAATTCGCTCAAATACTCTCTTTCACAATCCAATTCAAACGCTTAAAAGGGAAAAGCTTGAATCTTTCCCTTTCTACCGAACGCAATAATATAGGGTTTCTAATTTACAGTTTTTATGAATTTTAGAAAACTGAAATTTTGTTGTTTGGGATAAAGATCGAAAAGAATAATGAAAGTGGATGTGGTAGGTGACGTGGCATCTCTTGACCCTGATTTGCTTCAGCTTCCGGAGCTCTCTCTGTTGGCTCTCAAGTCCAATCCTTTTCTCGCCAAACAACTCTTCTTCCGTTGGCTTTCCCTCCCCGAAACCGGTCGCCTGGTAAGGCTTTTAAATAACTAATCAAATAATCTTCCTTTACATTTTTTTTATAATTTTTTTAAAATTTAATTAGGTTAAGAATTCGCTAACTGATGGCAAAACGGGGACGTCGTCGATGAATGCCACTGGAAATTCGACCACTATCAATGTTTGTACAAGCAATTTATTGCCGTCCATGTTTCCTGGTGCAAGTACTCCTCCGCTTTCGCCTTGTAGTACCTCCGGCTCTCCTCGTATTGTCAAACAGCGGTCTGGTCCTTCTTCTTTAGGTTCGCCTCTCAAAATAGTAAGCGAGCCAGTCCGTGAAGTCATACCACAGGTATAAAGTAAACTTTGCTGATAAACTTTCGAAGTGTTTTAGTTGAATTAATGGTTCCTGATTATAGAATTATAAGAAAAAAATATGTTTTTCTGCGGTTTTATTTTAAAAATGGTCGGCCGCCTCCAAGTGAATTGAAAGAGCAGTGTTTGTTTGCAATTGATCAGCACTTTTATGGTCATTTGGGATTGCAAATTCATGGTGAGGATTGAGGAAGCACTTAGGCTATGCTTGGTAGGAAGGATGGAAAGGGGTGAGGATAGAAAACTTGTTAATCTAATGGTTAAACTACAAAGTAGGAAAGTGGTTTTGAATTTTAAACATTAGATTAACAAAATTTTCATCCTAATCTTTTTCCATTCTTCTTACCAAGCACAGCCTTGTGTTTTTGGGTCAGATTCTGTTTTCTTTGTTTCTTTGGTTTTTGCTGTTGGTGTTAAATGTTATGCGTCTTGTGGCAGAGTTTAAGGCAGTAACGAAAGATATTTGCAAGCTACCTTCATTTTTCTCCACCATTCCGTTTAGAAAAATTGATGTCAATAACAGTGGTATGGTGACAAGGTATGTCTCAGTGCACCTTTTAATTTGTAGTTCCATGATATATATAGTGGTATAGTTTCGAAGTTATCTGTGTAGGATTTGCAACCATTGTTCATGGGTAGTAGTAGATGAAGGACCTGCTAAAAATAGTGCTGTTAAACAAAGAATAGGGTTTTTTTAGCAGTGGTACTGCTTAAATTGAAAAGGGTTTTGTGGTGATTGTACTCCTTTGCAATCCCCATTATTATTAGGGATCCCTTGCTCTGGAATCGGGAATAGCTTGAAGTAGCGGTAATGATCCTTGAATATGTAGGCATCTCTGTGGTTTATATCACTTTTTGGGTTAGCCTTTGACTGTACTTTTATAAGAATGGCAGTGATTGGTAGTTTAGATAAGGGTTCAATGGAAGTATTGGCCTAATTACAGGAAATTCCTCAATAGGTTTTGATGGGCTTTGTGCAGAAGTTTTGGCAATGGTTGAGTAGAGGTGTGGAATTGGACTATTGGATTTTAATTGGATGAACCAACTAGAGAGTATTTCATTGCACTCTTGGTTAGGGTTTAGGAGGGATACTGGTGGTTCTCACTTGGTTCTTTTTGCTAAAAAAGGCTTGAGTAGCTTTTGGTGTTAAGGAACTGTTTGATCGTCTTGCTAATCATTTTATCATGTATGTTTTAGGTCTATGTTTTGCTACACGAGACTTGATTTATCTATGAAACATAATCTTTATAATAAAATCATGAAATTGTAGAGTCCTATATGGTTTAACATCTGTTTTTAAACTAAACAAGTTATAATTAGGTGTGTTCTTATGTATGCTGTAATGAATTTTAGGGATCAATTTGTCAATTATTGGATTGAAGGCAATATGTTAACTATGGATTTAGCAACCCGAATCTTTACAATTCTTAAGCAACCTGATTGCAGATACCTTACTCAGGTATATTCAGCTTTCTTCAATGTATATTACTTGAATAGATTCTATTTCTCTATTAAACAAGAAGGAAAGAAGGGAATATGATTTTATGATTACAATATATGTGTATTTATGTGCCTTGTTAAAACTAGCTGTTGAAGGGGAAAAATTTGTGGTTGCAAACGTAATAATGTGTTGTGCCTTCTTTAGTAATTGCTAATGACTGCAGGATGATTTCAAACCCATTTTACATGAACTTTAGGCAACTCACCCTGGGCTAGAGTTTTTACAAAGCACCCCAGAATTTCAGGAAACATATGGTATGATTACAATCACTTGAACAAATATCTTTGTCATTTCTTTAGGAATTAGAATATTTATTCCTATTGTCTAGAATCCATTCTTCTTGCATGTCAAACAGGCCCCAAAGTTATCTGATTGATTGGCTTACTGTATTTCTGGTTTTGTATGTTTAGCATTTAGTAGTTACTAAATGTCACTTAGTCCTAGCATTTGGTGCTAGGTGTGACTATTGCAATATTACTCAGTGTAATGCCACCTGTTTCAGAAATAAATTATTATCTTTTAGGTTTGTAATGTGCTGTCAACATCAAGTTCTGATTCTTCTGAGGTAGTGATTTAATATGACTGTGCCCTACATATAACAGCTGAAACAGTCATATATAGAATATTTTACTATATAAATAGATCGGGAACTGGTTGTCTTACCCTCTGGGAGTTAAAGCCAGGAAACCTAATTGCTGCAATGCTGCATGTGGATGAAGAAGAAGACATTAACAAAGTTTTAAGGTAAATCAGTCAGATGAAAGCATGCAATTTTGGTGAAGCTTTACATGATATTAATAGTGGTTTCTGAGAACCTTTGTCTCTCATTAAGCATTTTGTTTTTTGTTGTCTATAACTTGATGAATTAACATTTTATTCAATCTTTTCTTATTGCAGATACTTCTCTTATGAACACTTCTATGTAATATACTGCAAGTTTTGGGAGCTTGACACTGACCATGATTTTTTTATCGATAAAGAGAACCTTATCAGATATGGTAACCATGCTCTTACCTACCAGATTGTCGATAGAATTTTTTCTCAGGTTTGCATTTGTGTCATACTATTTTCTATATGTTGTTATTATCTACATAACCCACTTCAGCTTAAAGTGGGAAGTTTTTCTTTTATATTAAAGACCAAATAATGAGAATAATCCTTTTGGTCTTTCAGGTTCTAAGGAAATTTGGAAGTAAGGTTGAGGGGAAAATGGGTTATGAAGATTTTGTTTACTTTATACTGTCAGAGGAGGATAAATCATCGGAACCTGGTCTGGAGTACTGGCATATTTCCTTTCCTTTCCTTTTCTTCAGTTCAAGCATGTGAAAACCTTTCTTCACTGATGATCTCTTACTGGTTTTAAATGTTAATTCAATGATGAAGACCTGGAAGAAAAGTAGGAACGATGTTTTGTTAATCTCTCCTATTTCTGAGTGGCAATCTTTAGAGCCAGGTTGCTGTGCGGTTCTTCATGGTTCTGTAGCTGTGATAATATACTCTTTTTCTTTGTTTTTCTGGGTGTTATTTGTTGATATCCTGGTCTTTTACTTGACACTATAGTTGGTAGTTTGTTTATGAATCCTTTTCAACCATTAAGATTTAAGAGATCGATGAATGATCAGTCAGATCTAGATGATACTGAAGGAATCACACATTGTTGCTAGAGCCTTATTTTCAATATTCACTGATTTTTCTTGTGAATCACCCTGAGGAGAAACAAATTGAAAATGATTCTAAATCTTTTGACTGCTAGGTTGAGAAATGGTTTTTGATCTGCTTCCTGTGTTTGAAGAACTTAAAATGTTGCAATATCTTCTATTATGAGCATGAGGTTGTTTTATAAAATTTTACTGCATTTTCCAACTAGCCTCATTTTATATATAATCAAAATTACGATGTTACCTGACCAACCAGATTTTGTTGCAGGTTTAAATGCATTGATTTGGATGGAAATGGGGTGCTCACACCAAATGAAATGCAATTTTTTTATGAGGAGCAATTACAACGGATGGAGTGCATGGCCCAAGAACCAGTGTCTTTGAGGATATATTATGCCAGATTGTTGACATGATTGGACCAGAGGTTACTCCTGAATTCTCTACTGATGACTCGTCTGGCTTGTGGCTGCATGTAGACATAAATATCTCTGTATGAACAGTGCTAATACATATGATTGGTTGATTACAGAATGAGAACTACATCTCTCTACCTGACTTGAAAGGCTGCAAACTTTCTGGAAATATTTTCAACATTCTTTTCAATCTCAATAAGTTTATTGCTTTTGAAGTCTTGATCCTTTTCTTATTCGACAGGTAAATGCTAGTTTAACTTGAATTTTAATGTCATTATGAGTAACTTGTTCTTCTTGAGGTGCTGATTACAATATATATGTATTAGGAGCACGAAAATCCAACATCAACAGTGGGATCGCTTTGCCCATAGAGAATATATTATGCTTTCCATGGAAGAAGATGCTGAGGATGCTTCAAATGGAAGTGGAGATATATGGGATGAATCATTTGAGGCTCCCTTTTAAATGTTGTTAGGTATGTTCTACAGAGGTGCTGGTGTTGTGAATACCTATTGAAGTTCTTTTCTTTTGCAGTACTTATATGATTACATTTTCAAAGAAACAGAATACTCTGAGCTTGATCATTTCTAGATGCATAATGTCCGGACGAGTCTATAATTCTAATCTCTTCAGCATAATCTGTTTGAGGTAATTAATTCTGGTTTTTTTTTTTTTTTTCTGCATTTTCATAGCAGGTGTAGAAGAAAAGATGGTGGTGCTTCCATTAACTGTGCATTAATTAAAAAACTGGTTTTTGCACAAACCGGCTTTATTTTAGCTCTGGTAGCACAAGTGTATGCATACATACTCCTGCAGGCCAGCCATATACAGAGTAGTTTGGAGTACAGGGAATGTAAATGGGAATGTCAAGAGCATTTAGTTTAGAATACCAGATGCCTTAATGGTGTAGGGGCCGTTGCAGAATAGGGAAATTTTTACTGTTCATATGATTATAGTTTAAAATAGTATGAAATCAAAATTGTTTGTAAAAAAGAAAAATGATCTTGGTTTCCCCTTGTTGGTAAAGTTATGTAGCCGCATATCTATTTACCCATTTTATTGGTTGGATTGATGAAAAGAAACTGTTATCTGTTGTTCGCTAATTTGTTACCGAGATGCCTCCCACCTCAAAGTGCTATCTCTTCTTACCCCTTTAAAATCCTTTCCTCTATAGGTCTCAAGCATTTTCCGATATTATCTCGCTTTGAATTCGGAGGTTACAACATTCAAAGTTTCATGGTATGTTTCATCCTTTGCAGATGGTTATGAAACAAAATAATCCCTTTAGTTTTTTGACTTCCATGTTCCGGTTCAATGCGTAAACTGAATTTAGTTGTACAGGTTATATATAGCTATTAATTATCCTTAAATCGATTTTCTTATAAATAAAAAGTATAAAAAAATATAAGAATTAATTTCATTAAAATTAAAAATAATGCCTGAATAAGTTTCTCCAGATCTTCTATTATGAATTTATATCTTATTGTAATTAATTTTTTTTAGTTGGATGATATAATTAATAAAAATTACTTTTAAATTTTACAATTGACTTTTATTCATTAATTTTTTAAATTTAATGTGAATAATTACAATGAATAAAAATTTATAACTTTAATAATGTAAATTTTGTTTTTTTTTTTTTTTAAGTAAAATTTAAAGGTTTATTTGAGCATTATTCTTTAAAATTAAGGTATAAGAAAAAAAATTACATAATTAAAATAATAGACTAAATATAGACCTTGACCAAAAGAAAAATAAAATCTGTGAATCTCTTTACTTTTCTGCTTTAATATGATCGTTGATCAGTCATTCACCCTAACAAAGTAAAAGAAGCAAACGGGAAAAAATGAAGAGAAAACTGGACAGATATGTGTAATTTCGGCGTCCATCATCTCCAAATTTAAAACCCAGTAGTTCCTAAGGTTAAATATAGACCAGAGAAAGACTTGGCCATTTTCGTGTACATGCAAATGGTGGTCCACCCCTTGTAAATCAGAGAAGAGGTTACTAATTACATGAAAAACACAACAATGGGGTATCGTACACGAACTTGTTTCAGCTTGACATAATGTGGGTGGGGGAAAAATACACAACAAATATGAAAGAATATTTACTTTCAGATAGTATTTTACAAAAGAACACTCTCCTACCTAGACTCGAGCCAATCCCATATCTCAAACCACTTGTTTTAGGGCCTTTGCCCCTAAAACTTTTCACAGAAAATTTGAAATGTATGAGAATAATAAGATTTTTACCTTTGGATATCTGAGGCCATCTGGTCATTTTCTCGAATCATTCTCTGGGGCTTCTAGTTGCGGAGGCAAGAGGTTTAAGAAGCTCCCTTGAGCTGGTTGACTGGCAGCAGCTTCTGACTCGTCCTCTGCAAAATATAGACCAAGATTAACAAGAGTGAACCATCTCAAATACCCGATATATGCCTGATTAATACTATATCAATGCCAAAACATTAACTTTCAGAACTTTTTGCAATGTGCCCAAATTGGACCTCACCCACCAAAAGCATAATGATAGTGATAATATCTTTACCAAAAAGGGATTTGATGGAGGGTCTCTTGGGTTTTGAGCTCTTCTTCTTCAATTCAGCTGCACAATGGAATAAAATAAAATCTGGTCAAATACAAATATATTTTCTAGGTCAGAAATTTGCACAGAGGATACACTTGTGTTCAACATAATAACCAGAAGAGGGAGAAGAGAGATCAATACAGAAAAACATGTATCAATAATCTTCACAAAGATGCATAAAGTATTTGACAAGTACTAAGATAAAAGGAACAAAGGCACAAAAATATAATTTGAGGAAGGAAGCAGAATACCAATGCCAGGTAACTGATTATCATTTACAATTTCAAAGTTCTTGTATGTGTAACCCACAAAGTTTATATCCTTGGACGAAAGCATCTGCATTAAAGGAAAAAATTAAATAATGTTCCATACGTGAGCAATAGAAACATCATTTATCAGCAGTTACCTTTCATTAACCATGTTCTATAGGTTCATTTCAATTTATTATAAAAGATAATAGATAATATTATATCTGCATTCCTTAGAAAGTCTATTTCAATAATTTCTAAAACATACTGAAATATAATATATATATTAAAGAGAATAGACTGGTAGATGTTTTGTTCCCTATGACAAATTTTCACAAGAAATTGACTCTAGTATTTAGGGAAAGATCAGATTTCCCAGAAATTCATTTGATAAAACATTAGTATAGGTGTGACAAAAGAACCAACAGAAATCCCAAAATGAGAAATCCCCCAAAATAAAAAATGGTAGCAGCAGGGATTTACAGTAGATAAACTAGTCAGGTTCTTGAAATTCAACACATTTTAATTGAAAATTTTTATTGCCACTAACCTTTCTCCATGGACCCGATTTTGCTGCAGATGGAATTTGGTTGTCAGTCTGGTGCATGAAAGATAAAACAATAAGAATATGCCCAAGCAGGTTATTGCATATTTATAGATTCAGTAACACTAATTTACCTCTTCAAACTTCTCAAAATTTTGAGTATCCAACTCATCATTGACTTCAGGAATAAATGCGGCTTTCATTTTATATAACTTGTCCCATTCAATACCTTTAAACCATGGGTGAGCCTGAAAACAACAGATACAGCCAGCAAATTTAGTAATTTGCATTCTATTTTAGAACAGAATCAAAGAATCTAGAACAGAACACACCACACAACACCTTAATTTCATGGGCACCTTTTGTGCCAAGCCTCTGCTCAACATTACATAAAAGTTTACAGATCAGGTCTTTTGCTTCTGGGGATAGTTTTGCTTCTTCCGGAAATTTTAAGTGCGTTCTCCAATTTACTATCTGGGAGATTTAGAAACAAGGACAATACTTAATCATCACTAACAATAAAGACAAGAAGTATAATAAAGAGTTGAGATATAGAAGCTAATCACAAAAACGTTCAGATGTAAAGACAGACAAAAATATAAATAATAGCACAAAACCATGAAAACAAAAATAATGTAATGGTAAGAACTTACCTTCCGACAGGTTGACATTGGCTCATCAGAATAAAAGGGTGGAAATCCAACAAGCATTTCATACATGATAGCACCAAGAGACCACCTAGAAAAGTATCCAAAAAATACCATCATAAAATATCTCACAGAATATAAATTACAAATAAAAAAACAATGCTTAATATACAAACCAATCACATTCCATTCCATATCCCTTTTTCAGCAAAACCTCTGGGGCAATATAATCAGGTGTACCAACCGTAGAATAAGCCTGAAATATTACAATATCTAAGAGTTTAAGCAACATTTAATTGTAATTTCAATAAAAAGCAAAATAAAGCTTTTTAACATGAACTTAGCAGAAAAAAAGGTGTGCATTGTGGTCTTTCTATATTATCTAAGGCAACTAACATCTGTAAAATATAAGCCTAGCAAACTTGGACATAATCAAACAAAGCCTAAACAATGGAAAATAAAGGAGAAATAAGTCGAACTTTCTTGCTTTGCAAACCCAATAGTACCATCACTAATAACAATATGTAATGTTGCATTAATTACATGGTAATCAAGTACTTACAAGCATCCTTCTGTTCCTCTGCCAGTGCTGCAATTGCTCTTGTTGTGTGCGTTTTGGTGCTGCAGGTCGTCCATCACTTTGAAGAGCCCCACTGAGATTGTTTACCATAGAAAAATCCTTTTCCTGGAGATTACTGCAATCTAACGGTTTACATAATCCAAAATCTGATAATTTCATATGACCATTTCTATCGAGTAGCAAGTTGTCAGGCTTGATGTCTCTGCAACATGTGATATAGAATGGGTTCATCCCTTAGTGCAAACTCAGGAAGACCATTATACAAAAGTGTATGAAGGTTCAATGTCACATCAACTACCTATGAATATAATTATGTTTGTGGATAGATTCAATTGCCAGGACAGTTTCTCCAACATAAAACTTGGCCTCATCTTCAGTTAGTGTATCCTTCCGCATCAGTAAAGTCATCATATCTCCCCCAGGTAAATATTCCATAATCAGATATAGATACTCTTCATCTTGGAAGGAGCAATATAGTTTGACAATGCAATTACTGTCAACCTCTGCAAGTAGATTTCTCTCAGCTTTCACATGTTCAACCTGAAGATTAAAAATGCAAACTAACAAATTAGCATCATGACTCAAAATCCATTAAGGAAATTATATAGTAGGCTTAAAATTGTGTACCTGGCCTCTACGAAGCATCTCTGACTTCTTAAGCTTCTTCATAGCATAAACATGACCAGTTGTCTTCTCCCTACATACTCTAACCTGTGATTCGGAAAAGCGAAGTTAAAAGTGATTCTGGCAAAATTTCTTCATTTTGAAAAGGGGGAAGGGGTAGTGAAAGACAATCAATAAAAAAGGGATCAAGAAGTTCAATAATTGAAAATAAACTAGGAATATATGTGCAACACAGGAAAGAGGTAAAACTACAGCAAAATATTCAGAAGCATCAAGAGCTAGCAAATCATGCAACTAAAGCAGTATGCATGTAGAAGCTTGTCCTTTTAGAAGCTTCCTAGATCCATTGTCTCAGGAAAACAATGTTCTGATGGCAGGCAGTACAATTTAAATTATGATTTTAGCAACATGAATCTAGTGGTTGTCATAGCTCATCAATTTTTCTTAATTTTGGCAAGTGGATTAAAGCAAGACCAGAAATAGAAACAAGAGAAGCACCTGTGATGTGATGTGATGTGATGTACAATATGACGAAGATATAATTACCTCTCCAAATGCACCCTTGCCTATCATGGTCAATGGCTCAAAATCATCAGCACCCATCTTATGCCTCTGAAGACGCATGTATTCTGTCTCTTTTTTCTCCAAATACTTTAGTAAGTTGTTTTGTTCTTCTTCAGAGACTTCAGCATCAGCCAACTTCTTTTCTAGTATATCACGTCTGCAGAAAATCAAAATTACCCCAAAACCATCATTCCTATTCTTCAAAGAAAATCCAACCTTAACTTTCCGAGGTTCCTTGGATTACAAACACATGTTTTATCATGTTCTATTTTTGGCAGATCATATAGAATGCAGTCACAGCATTAAGTTTTTCGTATAAAGTTTTGAGCCAAAACCTTCTACCTAGCATCTCAATATGAGATAATTCTGCCAATTTGTCAGTCCACAATATAAAGCACAGTTACATGCTTGCAACATTATAGTTATGTGACCATAACGGTAACTATTACACGGAGAAATTTCCAAGAAAGGAAGAATTTTAGTCATACCGCTCTTTTCTTTCCTGCAGGCTTTGCATCTGCTTCTTGTAATGGTTTTCAATATACTGCTTTGCAGCTGCTACCCGCTGTTTGGTGACATTCGATGGTGCCTCTTCACTTGTTGGTGGTTTTGACCCCTCCTTTGCATTACCAGCAGCTTCTTTCTTCTTTGAAGGCCTTAACTTATCTTTTGATTTCAACTTGTTGAACCAACACCTTGCAGTTTCCATTGGTTTACTCAATAAATACAACCCTTCTGAACCAGGCTCCTAAATATACATTTTAGCTCAGCATTACTGAGGAATACCCTTGTTATTGACAATCTTATTCTCACAGAAAAAAAAATCTTGCTGACTCTAGTACCTCATTCTTTACCAAAATAACCAACAAACACATTCTGCAATGAAAAAGATTGAAAAATGAGTACATTAGCTTAGAATGAGGGCTAACGTTTCAGAACAGAAAAAAGGAAAACTAAGTAACTTTTAAAACACAATTTCAGGTTGATATCAGCTGTCAAAGAATATGACATACAAACAAACACAAATCAGATAATTGGACAGAGCAAGCCAATTATCAGAAACGTCATAATTCACTGGACGTGAGTAATGTCTCACCAAACATTCAATTACTATGTTAGCTTAATTAGTTGCAACATGTTAGGATTAACCAACCAAAGTATGCACAATTAGAAGCACTTTTGCAGGATTCTTACCAACCAACATGGTTTTTCCTACATTTCCCAGCAACCAAACCTCAACTAAAAACCCAATTCCCAACTAAGAACAAGGCAAAGAAAAAAAAAAGTCGAAACCCAAAGCAGTGTTCCATCGATTCAAAATGACCAAACTAAAACTCCTATAGAACAACAATTATTTATTAATATTCCAAAAAAACTCCTATAGAACAACAATTATATATTAATATTCCAACACTTTATTATCAATTCAGAACAAAAAATAAAAAATAAAAAGGCTGTGATCCTTACCTAACAAACAAACCTTACCTAAAAAACCTCATTGCAGACAATTTAAAGTCAGCCTTAAGTCTATCAATAAAATTAAAAGCAATTCAATTTAGATAATCACGGAGAAAGAGTTAACAACGCTTAACATTAAAAAGTTTCAGCCTTTTGCTACATTTTCTCACTAACCAAACAAAACACTCAAAATCTAAGACTAAACGGAATCCAAGAGCTGAAAATCGAATATCAAAGAATCAAAAGCTATAATTCAACAGGCAAAACGATCTCAAACACTGAACTTCCCAAACAGTCAGTCAACAAATTCCCTTTCAATTGTTCAACGTTTTCCTCACCAACCAAAGAGAAAGAGTCAAATCGAAATTTCAACTCAGCTCAGAACTAAAACTAAAAACTCCCAAAAAAATACTCAATTTAAAAAAAAAAAGAAGAAATAAGAATTATAGTAATTAAACTGAACGTACCATTAAAAACGCACCGGAGAAACTGAATCAGATGGCTTTCTGGAGAGTTCGATTAGGGCAAGAAAGAGAGAGAAAAGATAAAACGGCATCGTAGGAATTGTGCAGAAGAGTGAGAAAAACCCTAAAGGGAAAGAGGAAGCAAAGAGAAGAGAAGATTGAGGCGAAGATGATGAAATTGAGGTCCCATTGGTTAGGATTTTAAGCTTTTGAAAAAGTTGGAACCTTTGCCTTTGCCTTTGCCCTGCTTTCAGCTGCTTTTATATATATACATTGAGAAATAATTTATATATAAATATATATATTTATATATTTATATTTCTCTGTCTTAAAATTAAAAGCGTTTTAAGACTGTCTCCGTTCCGTCTTTTATCTGTTTGTTTACTTTTTTTTTTGTTTTTTTGTTTTATCTGTTTGAATTTTTTATTTATTATAATTTTTGGGATCACTGTCAAGAGAACTGGGAGTTTATAAATTAATTAATTAATTAATTGTGTTTTTAAATGAATTGGCTTAAGTTGTTTTTTCTCAAACCAGTGCATTTTCAAAACGTATTTCCAAAATTATTGTCTTTCCAAACTTATTTCTTTACTTCTTACAAGTCATTTTTATTTATTTGCATTTTGTTTGTTTAGTAAAAAATAATTTTTTTTTTTTTTATATTTATTTGGCATAAAATCAGTTGGTTAACAGAAAATAATTTATTTATTAACAAATTTATTTTTTAAAAAATTATCATTTTATTTAAAAAAATAATTTTTTAAAAAAATTATTTATGAGTTAAACCATTTATCAAGCATTTGAGTATAATTCTATTCAAGTTAGACTTTAAACATATTTTTTTAAGTTGGGGGCTTAATTTGGCTTAACTCAAAACATTATTATATTAATAAAAATACTACATTTATTTTAATTAAGAATAAAAAATAATATTAAAAATCTTCTAATATTTTAATTTTAATATTTCAATAGTTTTATTCAAGTCAAATTTCAAGTATAATTGTTTAAATTCAAGCTTGATTCAATCTACTTGAAATAATATTATATTAATAAAAAATGACTTCATTTTCTTTTTCTTTAAAAATAAAAAATGATCATATTAATATTAATATTAAGTATTATAATATTTTAATTTTAAATATTTGCATTTTGTATATTTTTAAACATAAATATTTTTAATATTTCAATAATAAATGGTATTATATTATTACTTTAATAATAAATAATAAATAATTATATATTAACGTTTATTATTTTAATAATTATTATTGTTTAATATAATAAATTTTATTTTAATAATATGACTATTTTAATCATGTCTTAATATTTTTACTTTAAAATATTATTTTATATTTTAATAATAAATATTACTATTTATAAATAAATAATATGTTTGTTAGTTTAATAATAAATACTTTCAATATAATATATAAATATTTTTATTTTTTAATATAAATAATAATATTTAAAATATTATTATATTAATAGTAATAATATTTCAAGAAGGGTAATATTATTTTAAATATTTTAATATACTAATATAAATAATAATAAATAATTTTTTAAGTGTTTAATATTAATATAATAATTTAATATTAAATATTGTTATTAAAAAATTTCACCGACATGGTGATCTCAAGCGAAATTATTGAAAATACTATTAAAAATGGTAAGTTGAAAAGAGGAGAAACTAAGAAGGCATCAAAGAAGAAAGAGAACGAAGTTCAAGCTGTGAGCTTTGACAGACAATTCAAGGGATATCAACCCTATCCACAAGGTTACTCTCTACTATCCTACTGTAAACAATACCTTAGCCTACTCATACTAGCCCATACAACAACCATCTTACTCATCCACATACCAGCCTGTTTTTAGCCTTTAAGTTCCTACATATAGCCTTAACATTCAACCTCTCGCAAAACCCCAAATTCATCCTACTAGCCCAACAAATGGTTCATGAGAGCAACGAATTACTCAAGAAAAACTCGTATTTGATCCAATCCCCATGACTTATACAGAGTTATACCGAGAGTTCTACAATAACCACTTGATTATCCCTACCTATATGGAGCCACTCAAGCTACCTTATCCTATGTGGTATGATCCTACAGTCCACTATGACTACCACTATGAAATTACTAGCCATTTTCACTAAAAATTTCACTGCTCTAAAACATAAGGTGTAACAGTTGATCAAAGATGAAATGATAAGTTTTAATCAAAGAGGAGTAACAACACCTAATGTTAGTGGCAATCCATTGACTAATCACAATGTTAGTGTTCTAAATGAGAATCAAGAACACGTTGATCCGAAAAGGCCTAGAAAGTTGTAGTGAATCAGGGGGTAAGATGTTAATAAAGATCCTTCACTTGATTGTACAGGGGCACAATTTTGGAGAATGAAGATAAGGCTAGTGGGAAATTTTTTATCATTTTATGATTTTTTTAGAGTAATGTTAGGATTTCTTTTATGCAATAGGATTTCATTTGTTATCATTTTAATAAAAGGCAAGGATAATGCATTTCATTACATTTTCTCTTTCATTTAACAATGGTTCCATACTTTGTTACCTTTCATACTTTTCATTCCCACTATTAAATTTCATATGGTGAATATTTAGATAAAGATAACAATAATTCTGAAATTTAATTTTGAAAACTCATTCACATTGATATGAGAAGACTATTTGAGCAAAATAAGCTAGCTACAGCAGATGTGGAATAGATATGTCTTGAAAATGTGCAAAGATCTATGAGCTTATTTTTGTTCAATAGATGAAGTTCAAATAAAGCATTCATATTTGAGATAAAAAATGACTATTTTTCTTTTACCATTCAAAAAGCCATTCATTGCTACCCATTTGAGCTTATTATGATTTTTTTCTAAAAAACTCTGATCAATGATCACCTTTTACACTAGGAGCATTTTTTTTGAAAAAAGAAAAAAGAGACAAAAGATCGTAAAAGGTCTTAAAGAGAGAAATAAAAGCAAAATGAAATAAAGAGAGAAAAAAAAATGCCATAAACAAGTTGGGACAAAGTAATGAGAATCTTTTTATGAGAAATGAGATGAAAAAAAAAAGAAGAAAAGTAGGGAAATGATATGGAATGGGAAATGCCAAGTTATTTCGAATTATGAAAAATGATCATTTGGTTTTGAACCCTTTAAACACATATTTTGAGCCTATTTTACCCATTTTCTTTCATGACCCTTCACCATGGCCTACATTATAACCTTTAAGAGTTTATTTGGATCAAGTGTGAATGCTTAAATTGAATGATCATATATTGGACTAAAACATGCTCATTATGGAATAATGGAATCGTGTTACATTGCTTTAGTGATTGAAGTGTGAGAGATACCACAAATGGATGGGAAAAGATGAAAAAAATGAAAAAGAAAAAATAAAAGAATGGAAAAAAGATGAAAATGAAAGAAGTGGAAAATTCAAATTAAAAATTTGAAAAGGTGATTTGGGTAAAAAATCTATAAGTTGAGAGTTGGACACGTAGAGAAAAGTTAAAGACATTTGAAGATTTTTCAAAGGTAGGACAAAGTTCAATAAGTTTAAAAATGATCTCAAAAGTCAATGGAATGAGTTTTTAAAAAAAATTCTGGATTAATGTTAAGAATTATTTGAGTATTCATTATTTGGATATTATTACTCCATTTGTTCAATACCATTCCCAAGGTTATGCTTTAAATTTGCTCATTTGCCCAGTTATTTTTGTACCAGACTCACTTTTCATTGATTATCTTTCTCATAATTCACCTTGTGCTCTCTTATTATTGTATCCCCGGAGTAAATCGAGAAAATGTATGATTGTATTATATTTGTCACGATTTGAAATGATTATGAATGAATGAATATATATGTTTAAAAGATTCTTGCATTCCTTTGAAAAGAAATCTAAGATGATAGGGAGTAAAGAAAAATTTAAAAAGATGATTCGAAAAGACACATGATGTGACCAAGTAATAAATGTGGTGATGGATTGATCAATATAATTTATGAGAGGTAATCAAATGATGAGAATCAGTGGATAAAATTTATTTTAGAATGGCTTGTGCTGAGAAGCCTGTCAATGGTGATCAAGTGATAAATATAATGTGTATTAAGGATAGAATTTATTCTAAAATGGCTAGTACTGAGAAGCCTATAAATTATGGTGAAAATAGTGTGGGTCAATGGATAAAATTTATGCTGAAATTGCTAGTATTGAAGATCCTATGAGTTGTGATTAAATGATACAAGGCAATGGACAAAACTTGTTTTGGAAATTGTTAGTGCTGAGAAACCTATGAATAATGATCAAGTGATCAAAATAATGATGATCAGTTGATAAAACTTGTTCCAAAGTGTTGAGAAGCTAAACAAGAAAAAACGTGAGATGGTGGAGTCTTAAGAACCATATTACCACATTTTGATTAGAATTTCATGACATTGATATCTGCATTACATGCATTACATTGGCATTATTTTTTGGAAAATGTTTAAAACTTTGGTTTGGATATGCATTTGCATTATGCAGTAAATATTTGAATCATGGTTAAGAATATGGCATTGTGAGAATCTAGATTGTTGCATTTGCATCATTGAGAAAACATTTACATTATTGATCATGACATTCATTGTATACACAATTTTGAGTCACTTAAAAAGAAATGGAAAACTTTTGATGAGAATTTTTGAGTTCTCAAATAAGAATATTTGAATTTTAAATGAGAATATTTGAAATGTAAAACCCAAAATTTGTCAAATGTGAATCTTTGAACTCAAATGAGAATCTTTGAGTTTCAAATAAGAATTTTTGAGGTGTGAAACCCAAAATTTGTTGAATGTGAATCTTTGAACTCAAATGAGAATCTTTGAGTTTCAAATGAGAATCTTTGAAGTGTGAAACCAAAAATTTATTGAATGTGAATCTTCGAACTCAAATGAAGATCTTTGAATTTCAAATGAGAATCTTTGAGGTGTGAAACCCTAAAATTTATCAAATGTGAGCCTTTGGACTTGAATGAGAAACTTTGAATTTTTGGATTTGAATTTCCAAAATTCAAATGAGAATCTTTAAATGTTGGATGTAAATCTTATAATTTGCAAATACGAATTTTGAAATCTTACAAATTTGAATCCTTATAAAATTAAAATTTTGAGAATCAAATTTCAGTGAATTCTTATGAAGTTGAAAAGTTCTTGCGAATCTGAACCTTTGATTTTCAAACTTAAATTGTGAATCTTTGAGTTTTCATTACAAATTCCTTTAGACATGATCTATGACTCATCTGTTTAGAGGAGCAATTTATTTTTTAAAGTTGTGATGCCTCTATTTAGAGGAACATTTTATTTTCTTAAAATTGTGGTGCCTCTATTTAGAGGAGCAATTTATTTTTCAAAGTTGTGGTGTTTCTGTTTAAATGAGCATTTATTTTTCAAAGTTGTGGTGCCTCTATTTAAAGGAACATTTTATTTTCTTAAAATTGTTGTGCCTCTATTTAGAGGACAATTTATTTTTCAAAGTTGTGGTGTTTCTGTTTAAATGAGCATTTATTTTTCAAAGTTGTGGTGTCTTTGTTTAGAGGAGCAATTTATTTTTTCAAAGTTGTGGTGCCTTTGTTTAGAGAAACAATTTATTTTTAAAAAGTCGTTAAGCCTTTTATTTAGAGGAGTTTTGTTTACTTTTTCAAAAAATAAAAAGGTGATCATATGTGGGGTGTCTATGTCTCTGCGTAATTTCTGTTGCACAGGAAATGCATAAAGAGGGGTAGCTGTAGACACCCAACTTGGTCTAGGCCCGATCAATTAAGCCTGATCCAAAGGAATCAGGATCAAGCCCAAGAGTTATAGGCTTATTCATTTTATTATTCTAAATTTTATTTTATTTTATTTATTAATTAATATTTGTTAAATAATAATTTAGAAAAAAAAAGGTTACAATGAATTGTGGTTAGTTGGATTGAATTTGGATTCAATTTGTTTAAAGATATATTTCATGTTTTTTGGGAATCCTATCTAAAGAGAAAATCAGGGTCAATTAAAACTCTTCTGATTGAACCCTATAAATACCCGTGGATCATATACATAAAACACACACAAAATACATAAAATAAAAGAAAAAAAAGAGTGTTTAAAAAAGCAGAAGCAATTTAAAAATTTTAGGATTTTTTTTCAAAATTTTGGCATTTTTTTCTAGAAAATTTCAAGAAAAATTTCATATTCTAGTGAATTTTCAAGCAAAACTTGAGTTTTTTTATGACAGTTTCCAGTTTTCGGTGTGTTTTTTTCAATTTTCGATGAAGCTTCAACAAAAATCCTGAGATTTTAAGAGAGAATGAGAGAAAAGGGATAATAGATAGAGGAAAGAAAGGGATATCTGCTGAAAAGGCTGAGATTTAGCCTTATATACATTGCTAAAACGACGTCATTTTGAAGTTTAATAAACCCAAGATCTGCACGTTTTACCGCTGGGTGATTTGACCCGAGCACTTGACCCGCTTCAACCCGCGTCCTTGCCTTCGGCTCCAGTTGAGCCGAGCCGTAACCCAGCCGTCAAGCCATATCTTCGAGCCGCTTTTATTTCTGAAGCCGAGCCGTTCTGCAACCGTAAGTTGAGCCATTTTTGGTATTTTCTTTGGGTATTTTTTTCATTTTTTTTATGTTTTTTTTATATTTTTGCATGATTAAATTTAGGAAAAAATATAATAAAAAAAATAAAAATAAATATTTTGAGAATAAATATTAATTATCCAATTATGAAATTTATAGAAATTTTAAATGGTAAATTTCTACAAAATTCCTAGGTGAAAAATTTTGTCTAAATTTGTCTAAATAGTGGAATAATTTAGATAAAGTTTCAATAATAATAATTAATATTTATTTTAAACAAAAAAAATTAAAAAATATAAAAATATAAAAACATAAAAATATAAAAATTTTGAATTAAATACAAATTACTCAATGATGAGATTATTATAAATTTCAAATATTAAATTTTTAAAAAATCTCTAGGTGAGAAATTTTCTTTAAATTTGTCTCAAATGGTGGAATAATTTAAATGAAGTTTCAATAAAAAAATTTGTCGTATTATTTTCTTTCCAACAAAAAAAAAGAGAGAAATAAATAGAATTTCTAAATAGGTCCAAATGGTGAAAAATTTAGAAATTCAAAAAGAAAAAATATTTTTAATTTGGACCAAATAGTGAATAATTAGATATATTTTCGACGAAAAACCCAAAAAATAAAACCAACAAAATCTTTCAGATGACAAAGTTTCTTCAAGAAAACAAATGAGATTCTTGAATACTCTTGAAGTGAAAAATATTTTTTAAGAATTCTACCAGATTGATGGAAGAATCTTATGAATTATTTCCAATATTTCAACATAAAAATTTGAAACCATTATACTCAAGACCTAAAGATAACTTTAAAATAATATGGTACCATCTTTTGGATAGACAGTGAGGGTGTTATAACATTTCCCACATGTAATCGAACTTTCGAACCCTATTCTAGTTTGTAGACCCTAACCTATTCTTTTAAGAACCCTTAGGCAAGTTTAAGAGTTCTTTAAGAGGATAAATTCTTTAGGTGACCAATTATACTTAGATAAAAAAGATTGGTGGTAACTCCATCCATTTGTTAAGTCTAGCTATAGATTTACGGATATATATGTTATAACATATATTATTCTTAATAATATATGAATAACATGTAACATTCATAATACTGATGTGTGAATAACACCTTATTGTCTCTACGCAGAGAAACTCGCGGATCGACCTTTAGATTTTATATGTAATAATACTAAGTAAATGTATTTTCGATTTTATATGTAATAATATAATTTTTAATGTTTTTAACAAAAACTATGTTTATATTAGAAGCATCATTTTTTTTCAAAAAAGATCGTATTTTTTATCTTAAAAATATTATTTTTATTGAATTCTAAAAAATATAAATTTTCACGTTTTCAACAAATATTATATTTTTATCTTAAAAATATTATATTTTCAACAAAAATTACATTTTTTATTTTCAATACGTGATTTTTGTTGAATTTTGAAAAATATTTTTTCATGTTTTCAACAAAGATTACGTTTTCTATTTTAAAAACGTTGTTTTTGTTGAATTATAAAAAATATTTTTTCATATTTTCAACAAAAAATGCATTTTTAAAACATTATTAGTTCCAAGTGATCAATTATTATGATTTATCATGAAACGTTATTGATATTGAAAATATAAAATTTATTTTTTATATTATTTTTTACGATCAATTACATTTCATTTGTTAAAAACATAGTGCATTTCATATGTTAAAAATGTAGTACTTTTGAAATTATTAAAAAAAAATTTAAAATCCTAATTTTAAAACAATTTACTATGTTTTTCTTTTAAAAACGTTATTTTTATTATAATTAATTTTTTGTAAACTATTATAACATAAGACTCCGTTTTTAACATAACAATGTTTTATAAATGAAAAATTGATTTATTAATATTTTTTTTATACATCTTTCAACTATATTTATAATTCAAAAATATTCTCTTTCTAAAACTTTATCAATTGAAAACAAAATATTTAAATTTATAAAAATTCAAGTATATATAATTATTGCCAGATGTTCGATTGTGTGGCTAGGAATGTAGTTTTGCACGTTAGAATGAGTTTGAATTTTTCATGCAATTACGATAATTTTCAAAGATAAAATAGATGGTAAAAATTTATTATTGAAGTCAAAAGTGAGATAAATTTTATATTTCTCTCGGAATTTTAAAAAACTCCAAAGAGAGGTGGGTTTATGATTTAGGGTTATCACCCTATTTTTTTGATATTGTTAGGAATCTTAGAATACTCCAAGAATCAGATACCGTAAATTAGAGGTATACGTAATATATTAATACTCACAAATTACTAAGTAAATAAAACTCGAATTTAGTTCCATTATTATCGAGTTAAGCTGGAGTTAGAGTAGCTTGATTTATTGGTTAAGCCGAATTTGATATATTTAATTATTTTAATTAATAAAATATCTCGAACTCAAGCTTGAGCTCGAGTGTAAAAAATCAAATATTATATATTTTAAGAATTGAGCTTATTTTTTCATGTTAATCGAGTTTAATTGAGTTAACTTGAATAGTTCGATTTTTATTTTGAGTTGAACTCGAGATAAAAAAAATAAAATTCAGTTGAACTCAAGTCAAGTTTAAAACTTTAAATTTAAAGTCAAGCTAAGTTTGAGTTTAATATTATATCAGTTTAAACTCAATTGATTATACATTTACTATAAACCAAATTAAAAAACTCAAATTACAAAAACCAAGATTGCAATTAATAATCTAACTTTTTCTCGAATCAAAAGCTTCCTCTGAAGATATCCCATTTGATCACACAAAGATTGACTTAGGCATCAAGTGAGGACATACACAATATTTTTATCATTAAATTTTATATCAATAAATTTATTAATTTTATTAATAAAAATTATATTCAAGAGAAAATTTTAGGGTATTTAAAAGAAAATCACGTAATTACTTTGACGAATAATACTTAACTATTAAGCCAACTCTTTGTATGTAAACCAAGATTTCATTTCTTATAAATTATTCAATTTTTTTTTTTTTTAAATAATGAGATTCATTCCTGTCGAGATCCAAAGTGTGACAAGTGCTTCAGCTGGGTAAAGGTCAGCAACGTCATTGAAAAAGAATGAACACGCGTAGGCTGATAGCTACCATTTCACGCGTTCTCTTTTTTTTTTCTTCTTCTCCTCTTCCTTCATTGACTTTAATGCACAACTTTAAAATTATTATTCTATGTATTATAGGTGAGACTTTTAAATTTCGTAAGTGAATTAAAATATTTGTCACATATTTATTTAGTTATTATATTAATTTATTGTAAATTTTAAAAGTATTTTTAAAATATCTATGACCACTCTCTAATGTTCTTTATAAAATTTAAAAATTTAATTGATAATTAAGATAATAATTTGACTGATGAGTTGAAAGAAATTCTCACCAATGATATCGTTTTGTAATTAATAATTCAATCATAAAATGTAATTATAATGGGATAAAAATTTCATTTACCATGCTAAAGGAGTAAACAAAAAATATGTGGATGATTTAGGGTAAATAAAAGCAAATTTTGATAACGGTGGTGGTTGGTGGAGTACAGGGAATTATATAATGAAAGGACCCTATATTAGAAAGGATAGGTTAGATGGTGCTCATATTCAACTAAATAATAACGTAATCTTCCTTTCAATCCAAATGCTTTTTTATTATTTGTTAAAAAATTATTTTTTTAGAAGTGCAACTGAAAACTGTGTATGAATACTCATTAATACAAACTTCTTTTATCTATTTATTTAATTGTCATAAGAATCATAAGTATATTCTAAGATTTAAGTGATTGAATTTAGTATTTAAATACACTATGAGAAGAATTTGTTCACTTTGATAACTTTTACTAGCTGTTTGATTTTGTTTTATTCAAGAAAGTCAAATTTGTGTTTTTAACTTTATGGACTTTTTATGATCCATTTGTTGCCTTTAAGGTTTTAATTAAAATTATATGCAAAATTAAGTCATTTAAAATGGAAAATTTTGGAAGCAATCTTAATTGGAATCCATACAAGCAAGCTCTAGAATTCATTTACTTTTTTTTTTTCTTTTTATTGTAATTTCACATCAGTAGGTGAAGTCTAACCTAAGCTTACATCAAATCTTGATAAAAGCCTATGGCTCCACATGGTTTAATTTAACAGTAAATGGATTGATTTTGGCATGAGACATAGGCATATAAATTATAAATAACAAATTCTAATTTTTTTTCTTATAAATATTTAAATTCAAGCAATATTTATATGTTTGGAAGATATTTAAAGTAGTAATCAAAATTTACCTTAAAGTTCAATGACATAACCTAATTTATTTATGCTATAGTTATTAATATGATAAAATTAGGTTTATTTTTTATTCTTTTAATACTATTAGAATATCCTTAAACTTTTGTTTAAGCTTAATTTTATTTTCGAACAATTTTAAAAGCGGCATTCCCCTACATTGACATGATGCTTTTAATATTTTACTTTAAGAATACTTCCCACAAAGATTAAATCTAAGTTGATGTGGAAGGAGAACTCTTTTTACCAATTGAGTTCCTCTCTTCTAAATTGGGTTTATTTAAATTATTGTATTTCTCATTATTCTTCTTTTACACAATTGGGATACAATATCTTTGCTTGAATGGTAATTCTATGCGGTCCCCAACATGAATCAATAAACCCTTCTAAACAAAGGATAAGATTTGGGAAAAGCAATGGGTCAATTGCAATTTGTTCAGCAATGAGAATGGTGTGGGATCCCTTGGAAGTAGGGCATCATATTGGGGGACCATATGTTTTTAATGCATTTGGATAGGCATCATTTCAAAAAATAAAGAGGAAAAGGTTTATGTTTATGTGAAAGTTATAGAAATTAAATTTGTCACCATGTCCCACCAGATTTCTTTATTTGTACACCATAAAATACCATTTGTTTGCCCCTTTCATGGTCAGAACATTTATTTGCTTCAAATTAAATTCACCAACAATGTTCATTAATCTTGATATTTAGGCTTTGATGAAGAAGTAGGTCTCCTTTTCATCCATGTATAGGTACAAATTAAACCTACCATTATTCTTTTGTTGTATATTTGGAGATGGCAAAATTCGAATCCATTTTTTAAGAAGAAAAATCTATCAATCATTGAATAAATGTTCATATACGAATTCACCATTCAAATTTGTTATTACATATGTCATGTATCTGTCTATAAGGCATTTCTAAGAAAATACCATCCGATAGAAAAAACATTCATATATATTTCACACTTGGACAAGATCAAGGGGAAAATGAAAGTTGAATCCTGTACATTTACCTTTCCTTAGGGATAGATATGATAATTTAAAAAAAAATAGTGATATAATACGAAAATTATACAAAAGCAATACAATTTAAAATTTTAATAAAAATTGTATATGAGTTTGATAAATACTAAAATGCTAAAATACTAAAAAAGCCATTGAATTAATTCATTTTTTTTTTAAATAAGTTCTTATATTTTTATTATATCCAAATAAATTCTTATATAAGTCCATATTTTAAATGAAAGAATGATTTATATTAATGATTTATTGAAGTACACATTTAAAGTTTAAGGGTTTGTGTAGATACAAATTAAAGTTAAGAGCTTATTTTGATTCAAATTAAAGATAAAGGGTTTATTTGAATATAATTAAAGTATAAAAACTTATTTAAATAAATTGCAAAGATCGAGGGCTTTTTTATTACTTTAGCCAAACTAAAAAATTGTTTTTTGTATTTGGCCTAACACAAATTTGACACGATAAATTTTCATGTTTTACATGTATTTGACATAATAAGAATATGATTTGAGATTATTAGAGATCAATTTAAGATTGAGATTATATGTTTGTAATTATCCATAACTAGTAGATCTTTTCTTTCATCCGTAGATATAGGCAAATTAAAAGCTAAACCATGTTAAAATTATTGTATCTTGTATGAATGATTTATGGTTTGATTATCCTTTCACTAATTTGAATGTTTGATTGATAGGGGTTTTTGGCCTCACAACTTATATCAAAGTGAAGGTTTCAGACATGAAAAAAAACAAGTCTAGAAGAATTCGATTCAAGGGAAGAGTTTGAGTTCTTGTTTCAAGAGATCAATTTGTATAAAGTGTAAAGATATATAAGAAAATATTGTTATAAAACTTCCATTACATGTAAAGCCAAACATGTTTAGTATGAAAACTGATGATTTGATGAAATTTGAGCTAAGGTGAAGATTGTTGGAATATTGACTCAAATCTCAAAAGATAGAAATTTGTTATAGATTTTTTTTTTTTTAAATTGGCTAGATATTACTTGATGAAAAAAAAAACTTGCAAGAGAAAAATGATTCTTGATAGGCAAGCTAGCATAGGGGTGAGTAAATGGTCAGTTTGGTCGATTCGGTTTGAAAAAATCAATAACCGACTTAACCGACTTTCATTTAATAAATAATCGAACCGATCAAATATTATTAAATAACCGATCATAACCGAACCGACCAAAATCGGTTCGGTTAAATAACCGATTTTTTTAATCATTTTTCTTCATATTATAAATAATTATTTAACCACAAATTCAATTTAATAAAATTCAAACTCTAGTATCATTCAAACTAAATTACTAAAAAATTTAATAATTTCAACAATATTTTACAAAAAAATAATAAATAAAAATATTTATCTCAATTTTTTTTTATTTTTAATTATTAGAAAGTCGATTAATTCGGTCAGTGCGGTTATCAATTTTAAAAATTGAAAATCGACCGAATTAACCAATTTAATCGATTTAAAAAATTGATTATAACTAAAATCGAATAAACTGAATCGATTCAACCGAATTCACTCGGTTTCGATCAATCTAGTCGGTTCAAACCGACTTTTGCTCACCCCTAAGTTAGCAGGCTTATAAATAGTTAGAGTCTTTATAAGGTTAGGTATGAAAAAAATATGAGAGTTATAGGATTTTATTAGGTAGATACCATGGTGCGTATGTTCGAATGTTTGATGTGAAAATACTTTATAGGATTAGAAGAGATTAAAATAGTCTATATGTGTGTATATATTTTAAGTGAATTAGAGAGTCCACACGGGTATGTATGTATGTGTAAATGTTTGATTTGGGATCATTAAAGATTAATTGGGAATCGTTAGAGATCAATTTAAGATCATTAGAGGTCAATTTAAGATTGAGATTATATATTGGTAATTCTTTACAATTAGTAAATTTTTTTCTTTCATCTATAAAGGTAGTTAACTTGAATGCTGAACAATATTAAAATTATTATCTCTTATGTAAATGATTTATAGTTTAATATACTTTCACTGACTTGATTATTTGATTGATTGGAAATTTTTTTGCCTAATAACTAGTATCAGAACTATCCGATCCTGACATTAATATAATTGTGTAATTGCTGCGGCATGGATGGGGCTAGTGGATTTTGGGAATAGGGTTTGGAAACAACAAACTATGGCCAATTGGAACTGACACAGGGATTGGAAACTTTGGATGAGATGTTGGGAGGATTAACAACGGAACATATCCCACTTCTTACAGTTAGAGAAATTAGGACAATGCATGCACTTATGGCTTCAATGTACTTATGGAACATTATGGATATATATGACGGTTTACTTGACAGTTATAATTAGAGAAGGCAATATGTAAACTTAAGTCCCTTATTCCAGTAAGTTACCAGGATCCCCTTGACTGATTTTGTACAAAATTCTGTTTAAAAGTTATTGTCTGAAAATTTGAAGAATGGTTTGATTCTGAATGCAAGAAGACATTGGATTCATTAAGTGTGGAAAGTTTGGGGAGAATTCATGGAATTCTAAACAAACTATTGAAAAAGAAATTATCTAATACATTGATAGTAAAATTTTTGAATTTAATATACAGAATTAATAGAATGTCACATATTTTTATGGTATATAAAAACATTAATTAAAAAAATAAAATATGTCACTTTATTAAAATCTCATTTATAAAGTTAAAAAATTTTATGATATATCAAATAATTTTTCATTAAACTCTTTCTTGGTCGTGAATTTGATCTTGATTCCTCCTTTTCTTTTGTCCATCTAAGGACGTTTTTGTTTTTGTTTTCTTTATTGAAAAGGGTCATAGTTATAAAGATAAAAAAATATTACAAAAACGGAGATAGAAAAAGGTTTGCCTAATAGTACTGACATTGCATAAAATGAGTTGAATTTGATTTTTTTTTTTTATCTAACGAGTTATAGTTTCCTTCTCTAGATTTAATAGGCAAGAAAAGGGGGGATTGCTAGCGTTTGCTAGTCCACAGAAAAAGTGAACCAAAAAGCAAGGCAGAAAAAAAATAAATACACAGAAATGAGAAATGTTGATAGTCAAACTTGTCAAGGCATAAAATGTCCCCACTCAAGAAGAAATCAGTGTAAAATTTCCGTTCAAACGACTCTACTAATGACAGGCTAGCAACTGCAGGTTAACAGCTGCTGATTGATTCATCAAGCACAAATATAAGAAGTATCCATTTGACTATTTTGATAAGCAAATTATAAATCCCATTGTTTACCATAATACCCCTTTTAATCACACGTCATCCCAATTTTTTTTGTTTTACATAAGATGAGATAAAAAGGAAAAAAAATTATAGATATTGAAGTTTAAATTTTAAATTTATTATATATTATTTATTAAAATAATTATATGAATAAAATAAATTAAATCTTGATTTCCCAAGTAATAAACCTGCTAATGAGCCACAACTTTTCAGAATTTGCCCCAAGAATAAAGAGACAAGAAAAAGT
This sequence comes from Durio zibethinus, assembly GCF_002303985.1. The sequence continues at coordinate 2,652,594 of NW_019168026.1, forward strand.
GAAGAGAATGTATAAAAAAGAATATTCATTCATGGAAAAGCTTGGCAAGTTGAAAGCCACAATGTTTATGCACTTCAGCATTACATAGTTTATGTATTTGATTATTTGTCATTAGCTGAAGTAACTTCGGACAAAACCAAAATAGAGGGAAAAAAAATTGAAGAATAGCCTATAGATAGTGACCAGTTTATGGCTTGTCAAGTAATTCATTATGAGAAAAAAGGGGTAAAAAAATAATGTGAACTATTGCTTAATGCTACAAAATGAAATTGCTTACTGCATATCAGGAAGTGGGAGAGCTTCTTAATCCCTTGGAGCTGCGGGAGATATAGGGAGAGGGGATATTGTGAGGCTGACATATTCTATTCAGAATTCTTGAGGCTTTCGCGTGTCAGCCACAACTTCTTTTGGACGATAAACACAATGTCATCCCCTTCATGAGCTGAATCTGAACTGGAATCAGCTGTTGCTACTGCTTCCCAGTGCAAAGCTGACAAATACTTCCTTATGAAATCTATCACTGGTGGTTTGTCGTGAATAATTATGAAACCACTGGGCCTGAGAATGCGATCCATCTCAAGTAACAAATCCTCAGCACTGCAGCCTTTCTTCTCAATATCAGAAAATACAGTCCAAGCATGAAGTAAATCGTATGTTCGAGGATATGTGGAAAAGGCCTCACACCTGCCAAAAATATCAATCCAATTAATACAAAATTTACATTTTATCTTCAACATTCATTTCACTATCAATCCATATGGAAAAGACCTTCATGAGACGGAAAAGGAAAAGCGGCACTCTATTTTCCTTAAAAAAAGGGCCAGACAGGTGGCATCAATATGTTAAAAATATGGGGAATAACTGTAGCTGTTTTTTGTTAAAGTTACCATTTCACCAGATACACCTTTTAGTTCTTTCACTGACAATAATTGCTCTCCCTCTCTACCTTATTGGAAAAACAGGAAACCAAACATGCAGATACAACAAGCAAAGTACAGAATTTTGGCCTTTAACAGAAAATAAAATAAGTTAATATTTCACACTTAGTTATGCAGATTTCTAAGTTAATTTGTGCATACCAGTTATGAGTAGTGCCAATCAGACCTCTGTCATATATCAACTTAAGTGTGTTTGGTCCATCCTCTGGGACGACATTCATCACCCAAACATTCTTTCCTTTTAGAGCAGCTGCAAACGAACCCATGTTTGCTTTCATATCCATCAAATTTCTCAAAGTATCAGCCTCAATCTTTGGACTCAAGAGGTTCCAATAACTCTCTACCCACCGGCGCCAAGTTTCCTGTGGAATAACAAAAGGTTTATTAATGTCTATATGGTATATCATTGCCAAATAAATCAAAATATAAACAAAAGAAAATAACCACAAATAAAGGCATAGATGAAACAATGTTGCCCTAAGTACCGTGTCTTTTTCAAACATTTCACTTGAATAACCAAAATCAGCAAGCCTGGGAGGAGGAGATGTCAATCTGGCTGGCCAAGGAGCCAAACCACTACCCTTGGCTTTCTGGTCATCTGATGGCAACAAAGAGAAGTTTTAGTTGAGATAAAGTTTAGGCCCCTACCTTTCAATACCATCAATTAAAAGAACCTCTGTAATTTTCCATTGCAAAATATAGCATTGCTTTTAGTTGTATGTAATTAAGCAACAATCATATCCTATAACTTGCAAATATTCACAAAGTATAAATGGGCAGATGGAATGCACTAGATACAACATTACCCAAGCAGAAGCAAAACAAATAAAAAATGGAAGCAGAACACCACTTATTCGCAAATTACTAGACAATATCTCTTTTATTTGGTAAGACTCCCGCCCCTACTTCTCTCTTTACCCCTTAAGATAAAACCCAATCAAGCTTACTGTTAAGAAACTCAACTACATAAAGAATAAATGAAGATTTCAGCTCGTCGGAAGTTGATGTGAAGCCATTAAACAAGCCATTTCATGTTTGCTTAAAATATGTAAGCAACATATCAGAGGGAGAATGAAATGTAGTGTACTGAATTTATCACTTCAGAAATAAAATTAAGGATGACAATGCTGTAATATAAAAAACAAAGGTCAACTTCTAAGATAATAAAAAGCAAAGTTCAAGAAGACAATGTTTAAGGAAGACAATGTTTAAGAAATATTATGTAAAAAGTTATATCCAAATATTGACATCCTCAAAAAAGAAGAAAATATCAACCAAAGATGGGGAAAAAGACTTTAATGCTAGTAACATTGAAAAATAGATATACTCACGGTCAGAATAAGGAGTGATGCAAACTTCCATTGGCACACCCCAAACAGCATCTGGATCATCATCAGAGTGGCAGAGGGGGGGATTTGTACCAGGTTTTCTTTCCATATAACAATCATTTGTTAAAGGTTTTTGCCAAATGACAGTTTGATTCCTCTTTGCAGCTATTCTCCAACACATACGTCCCACAAGGGCACTCATCTCTCTCCATATTCTGAGATCCTCTTCGTCTTGTGCATAAGCTTCTGGAGATGAGTAGGCAAAATAGCCCCCAGGTCTAAGTAACCGATCTAGCTCAAGAAGAAGAATCCCATCCCTCTGAAGCCAATCAATCCTACAGCGAGAACAGTGAGCAAGTTCAAATGATCTGCTTGGGTAAGGGAGCCTTTTGGTCCCTAGAACACCAAGATATGCAGGAATTCCTCTTTCCAGAGCAAATTGGATTTGGTTTTGATGCACATCATTGGGTGCTAATGATATTGCTATAATATCAGAAGAAAGAAGATACGCTCCAAAACTTGCGACACCACAGCCAACATCAAGAACTGTTCGAATTCTTCCTTCATTATTTAGATTGTTGTGTGAAAAGTTGAGCATCTGCCAATTCAAAATCATAGAAATGTCATTGCTTCTTGCATAGGTTTGAGAAGTTTAAAGAAGGGCCATGATATTTCAAGAATCCATTCCAATTACTAAAAGAAGAAATCAAAGCATGATGCAGAAAACTCAGACAGACACACATTCGACCATTCTGTAGTAGGTCTTCTGATTATTGACCATGTTTCAATATATTTTCTTTTGAGCTAAAGATAGTAGGCATTGGCAATCTTACATTTGCAATTGAAGCAATATACTTGTCAGCTCCATAGTGAAAATGGGTGCCTCCCCCTGGAAATACTATCTTTTCACCTTTTACAACCATCCAGTTCTGGTCAGACTTCTCATGTGCAAGGTGAGTATGGGGAATGTTTGCCTTCCATACTTCATCTCTGCTTTGAGGCCACTTAATTGGGATCTGTAATTTCACATGTATTAAAAAACAGTCAATATATGACACATATGATCATGACCATCGCCAAAACAAATATACAGCAACAACAATCTGATCGCTCAGCTTATGGGAATCTGTACCTTGTATCCTGGAGGAGGAGGAATCAAGCAATTGTATCTCCTTTCAGGAGGGGGGCAGTGACGTTCATAGTGCTCCATCACAGACAAGTCCAGCTTTAATCTCATTTGGTATATCAAATTTCTGTCTAAGCAGGGAATTAATTCTGAATGACGATCGTCACAAACCTTCAAAGTCATAAGCAGAGAACTTAAATGAGATGGCAACCAACAAAGGAAAGAAGCAAAGGGAGATTACAAGTTGAAAGTTAAGGTACTAAGTATAGAATTAACAGAAAAGGAAAAAGACGAGACCTGAGGAGTGGGAAGATGGAAGGAGAAAGGTGCCTAGAAATGGTTCAGCAGTAAAAAACTTACAGGGAAAGTTTCTGATATGACATCTTCTTCTCCTTCCTCCTGTCCAAATTTTAATGAAGATTCATATTGCTTGCCATCAGCGTCATCATCTCCACCCAAATAAGATGATCCGAGTTTTCTCAAAGATCTGCTGCCATATTCTAGAGCTGCAGCACCACGGTTTGAAGACCCAAAAATAGATCCATAATATACATAGAGAAAACCAAGAAAGACTGCCACAACACAGACAGAGGAGATTAAACGTTTCTTTTGGCCTCCATCAGATCTTCCCCTCATCCTTCTTTAGTAATATGATTCTTCACAAAGTGTTTTTACTTGAGCACTCAATTGTCAAAACACGTCAAAATTTCTATTCAAAATTAATCTGTTTTGTTGCCACCATCAAGCTCTATTCAATAAATTGAATAACACAAATCACTTCAAACCTTGTAAGAAAGAAACACCGCAGGTAACTAATCAAACCTGTAAACAGACAAGTAAGAAACCATCAGGCAATTCTCTTCAGCATACGAGTCAAGCACACAAGTTACTGAAGTTACTTCTTCTATTACCCTTTTAGAATCAAAATTTGAAATTCAAGTTTAAAAGATCATATTACTATTACTTGAAATTATCAATTAATCAATAACATGATGCAAGAGAGTAACATCAAAGCCAGCCACCAACATACAAAGCAACCTTCATTAGAACATAGACACTAGAAAATTAAAAATCCTAACAATAATAGTAAGAGGATCCACTTATTAAACCACTAAGAAGTCTAAAATCTCTCAACCTACTAGCTTTAATTCTGACCAGCTCAAAATGATAAATAAAATAATATAAATGAGACACCAATCAATTACCATCGGCTCAAAACATGGTATTGCAGAAGGTTCAACAATAAAGTTCAAAACTAAGCTCTAAACTTATCGAACAATTCAGATCCATGTCAACAGTCAAAACCTATAGAAAAAGACTCATAGATTACATAATTAAAAAGAAAGGATAAGAAAAAAAAAAAAAAAGAAAACGACAATGCTAAATGATGCTAACTGCCTAAAGTTGTAACCAGTTGATTGACAACCAAGCAATGAAAAGGATTGATCCATGAAAAAGCACTAAAAAGCATGTAAATAATGCTCCTTTACCCTGAACTGAAACAATGGTAATCATGAAAACGACAGCTATGGAGTAACTATAATGAACTAAATCAACAGATCTGAGTCAAAAACTCAATCAAATCTACATTTTAGCATAAAGAAAAAGCATCAAAATTAACCAAATTCAAGCATCAAGAATCAAACTTTGATTCCAAAGGAAACAAAATACTAAAATTCTTGAAGTAAAGATAGAAAATTGAGATTGACCCATTAAAGCTACAATAAAAGCAAGCAAAACCCATAAATCAGATCCCCATAAAAGAAAAGAAACCAAAATTTCAATGAAAACCCAGAAATGTATTCACAAAGACAAAAGCTTAAAAGGAACAAAAGCTTACTGGGTTTCAATAAAAAAAAACGAAATGGGTAAATCGATATGAGATCTGAGAAAAGATGGTCTGGTTTTTCTCCCTCTATAAAGGACCAGGACAAAACAAGAAAGATAGGGGGATTAGATCTCAATAATCGGCTTTTTTTTTATTGTTTTTTCTTTTTGATTTGCTATATATATATAGAGAGAGAGGGAAGGATAGTGGAGAGGAGGTACAGGGTACTGTACTTCAGAGAGAGAGACAGAGAGTTAATGACAGTGTTAATGTTCCAAATGTTGTTAAAAGGATCCATGTGTGGATCTATCACTGTCCAAGATTGGATTTTTACCTGATCCAAAATTGACTTTTCCTTTTTTGTTTTTTAAGAATTTGGTTAATGTTGGTGTTATGTTTGGGAATCATAAAAATTAGGAGAAGTAAAATTTGATATTTAATGAACATGAGGTCATGAACAAGATGAAGTGATATTAATCGTTTTAATAGATTCATAATTAACATTTAACATTTACAACAAAAGGAAAAATAACAAAAGAATTATACAAATATATATTTATTTTCAAAGGAGAAAGATTTATATTTAACTTTTTGAGCATAAACTATTTTGTAAGTAAGGATTTATGTGAATTTGGATTACTCAAAAAGATACTAGTGTAAACAAAAAAAAAGAAGAAAGAATTATACAAAATATATTTATATATATCTAATATATCTAATCTAATATATATATATATATATATATATTATATAACAACATACATAAATAAATTTACCATAAAGGTACTTATGTTGACAATTTTTTTAGGTGACACATAGGATTTTTTTTAAAAGAATAAAATAATTTTTTAATTATAAATTAGATAATTTTAAATTTATTTAAATATTCAAATTATTCATATTATAATTGAAAATTAAATCAATTAAGAGATATATATTCTAAAATTAAAAATATGAAAAAGGAATTCTATTTTTTTAATAAATAATTTTAGTTGTTTACCAAATAATCTTATTTAAAAAATTATTTAATTATCAAAATCTTTTAAATATATTTAAAAATTACAAAGATTAAGTCTATCAAAATCTTTCAAAAATCTTTTTTATCTTGATTTAAAAAATTATTTTTTTAAAAAATTTACATAAGATATTAAAAATTCAAGCAATTTTGAAAATTCAAAAAATTTTCATCTTAATCTTTAAATAATAAGATTATCAAAATGATTATATCATTTGAACTCTAATTATCAAATTTATATTTCAAATAAATGTAAAAATTTTAATATTATTTTTATCACTTATTATATCCATTTTATATTTTAAAAAATTAATTTAAAAATTATCTATTTAATCCTAATTACCACTAAAAAATTCTTTTACAAATTTAAGATTACAAATATAATGTGTTATACATCAATTTTTTATTTTTTCAATAATTTTTTTAAGGTATATTCTATTACGATTGCAATTTATTTTTTTATTTATAAATTTTTTCTAAAATATATTTTATTATTATTACAGTTTTATTTTTATAAAAAATAATTTTTTTTCAATTTTTCACATATTTTCTAACTTTTTCATATTTTGTATAATAATTTAGTTAAGAAAACTAAAGTGAAAGTGTATTAATGCTTCTTTTATTATTTAATTTATCATTCAATAATATATATTTATTTTTTAAAAAATATAATTTATTTTAATTTGATATAATTTTACAGGTGTATAAATATTATTGTAAACAAAAAATATCCAAAGGAAAAACATAATTTTTTTTCGTGCTTAAGAAAGTTTATTTTTTGATGACAAGTCAATATAGATATATATTTTATATATGTTATAAGTTTTAAAGATTTGAATATAATTTTGAAAAGAAACTAATATATATTTATATTAAATAAATAAAATTATTTCATTCATCGTACGAGTTATAATCTAGTATATATATATATATTAATTTTTTTAACATTATACATTTTATAAGAAAGATTATACGTGAATTTGGATTATACAAAAGATACTAGTGTAATAATGTGATCTCTAGTAAAACCTTTGTAAAGCACACAATGTTAATTGAACTTTACTTGACCAAAAGGTAAAAATGAAAAAGGCAAATTCATTAAAAGAAGTTGTTTATAGATATAAATTAATGAATTAAAAACATAGTTGATGGTGGATATAAAAATATGTTACGATAAACAACTCAAATTTACCAATGAAAAAAGGTAACTATTTATCCAATTACTAATTTTTTTTATAATTAAGAATATCAGGGATTAAATTTTAATTATTGAAATTAAAAATTTAACATATTACTAATGGATTATGTAGCTGTTGGCAATGCTTTGGATTTTTACATGTTGGTTTTAAAGAATTGAATTCTTTTTTCTTTATAACTTGTAGTTTGTTGAAGTAAGTCAAAATAAAAGTTACTATTAAATAAACCAAACAATTTTCTCTTAAGTTTTGGATTTGAATTGAATGTGTAGATTATAGCTCACCTTATGTATTGTAAGGGAAAAGGTATAAAATATGACACTATTTTATAAAAATTTTTAATTATATGATTCTTGATAATTTTGTTTATATAAAAATAGAAAAATCATGATAAAATCATAAATATTATTAATATTATAATACAAAGTTAGGATCTTAATAAATTTTGTCAGTGTTAAGGGATTATAGTTGTTGAATTTACAAGCTAGCATCCCACCTAAGGTGATTGTTGTTAAAATTTTACCTAAAGTCATATCTCTGATTAGTATTATTGTTATATTAAAAAATCATTGTTCGCTACCTGGGAAGCAAAGTATATGCAAAAGTCAATTAAAATAATTTTTTTGCAAATTGCAGCCCTTTTTTTAATTACAATCACAATTAAAAAGATTATAAGCCTCATACCACATGAAAGCACAATTTTCCCATTCCTTTTCAATGCTTTTTTTAATAAAAAAGGTCACAATTTGAGATAGGTAAAATAATTGCAAGTATTGATGTTAAAATTTTAAATATGTTGAATGTCACTTTTTAAGAGTGAGTACGCGAACCAATTAAAATAAGTTCTTAGTTCTTAATATTTTTTTGCTTCGTTGACTTAGGCTTCATTTTGATTTAGTTTATGATCTAGTAAGGTGCAATTGGAGGCTTAAACTGCATTAATAGATTGTTTGCAAAATAATTTTTAGTGTGTTTGGATTTTCTCCACTAGATTAGAGTTCAAAAAGTTAATAGAACCCTTAAGGGTCCAGTGGAAATATTCTTCCTCATTGGACTTTTTTTTTCCCTTGCTTTCATTTTTTTTTTATTAACCTTAAAACTATAGTGCAAGGACAAAAATGTTCCTGTCACTTGTAGCTTTTGATTTTGTTTTTATTTAGTTTTTGGTATTATATAGTATTTAAATCTATACTTTTAAATTTATTAATGTTGACTTTTTGTTGACTACCATTTAGTTACCCACCTGTTATGTCTTTCCCTTTTTTTTTTTTCTTTTAATTGTTGCTCTTTTTTTTTTATTTCCTACAAGTTGGTTGCTTTCCTTTTTACTTTTTTCTCATCAACAATTTTCATTTTACCTTAATTTACATATATATATATATCCTATTTTTCTCTTCAATTGGTTCTTTCTTTGTTTTCTCGATATTTTATTTTTATCCTTTTCCTTTTTGTTTGCCTTTCTAATTTGCCTACATAATTTGTTTCTTTGTGTTTTGTTCTCATCTTTATTTTATTTTCTTATATTTTTGCCAACATGCTTTGTTTGTTGTGTTTTCAATTAGGTATTTTGCCTTTATGATTTCATTCAATTTCTTTAAGTTTTTTAGTGAGTTCAAATATGTTTTATCACTTTTTTAGGTTTGTTATTTGCAATATTGATAGGGATATATAATAGTTTTTTATGATAGATGTTTATCAGAATTGATGTGTCCCATACTTTTTTATTGGCCTTGCACCCTTTTGGCAATTTATCATTTCTTTTGAATTATTACACTATAGTTGACAATTTATTATATAAGAGGTTTGGTGGTTCATTGCTTTCTCGAGTTAGTTCTCTTCTTTGTTATCTTTGGCCCATTCTTTGTTATTGCCTCAACTTGGTTTGCCTATTTTTTCAGCTTTTTTATTTTGTTGTTTGACCTATATGCACATTTTTAATTTTGCCTTATTGTCCATTTCTATTTAGGATTTAAAATTCTTTATTTGTTTCAGGTTTCATTTTTTTTTTGTCTGATTAGATAGGTTAGGGTTTTGCTATTTATTGTTTGCTTTAATTATGTTAGTGGGTTTATGATGCAATTACCCTATTGGAACTAGTATTAAATGTTTGGTTTTAACATTTATTTTATCTGTTTCTTCATCTTTAGCTTTTTTTTTTACCCAACTATGAAACCTTAACTTGTCTTTTAATTGCCAAAATACTCAAATAAAGATAAAATGTTTACTCAATTTAGGACTAAACGTTTTAATTTATATAAATAAAGATTAAACGTTATCGACTTGTAATAATGTAAGATTTATTTCAATAGAAAATGAGATGTGCATTTTATGCACTGCAATAACGCGTAAAAAGAATACGAATCAGCTGATTAGATAAATTTCATGTTGATTTAAATTTTTTATTACTATTCTATAACAAAAATAAAAATGGAAAGTTATTTAGGAAAAAAAAAGCCTGTGTTTAACCCAAATAAAAAAACCTCAGTTTAAAAAACAAAAAAGTCCCAAACCTAAAACATATTATTCTTAACCCTAATCACCCAGACAAGTTATTTCAATAACTAATTCAATTTCATTCATTAATTTCTAGAAGGTCAACCACTTATTTTAGGATAACCAATATTCGGTTCAATCGATTACGTTTCAAAAGTTGATTCTATTTAGGGTTCAATCGTTTTAGCTCCTGAAATTTGGAAGGTTGGTTTTTTTTTTGTTAAATTTGTTTAAGCTAAATGATATGGTGAATAATATGTACATATATTTTGGGTTTTATTGTTCTTCATATCTAGCTATTTTGTGCTTGAAGATTTTTTTGTTGTTATTTAAAGTTAGACATATTCTAGTTTAAGGTTTTTTATAGTTCTTCTTTCTTAGGCATAATCTGATTTAGGGTTTTCTCCTATTGCTCTTAATTGCTCGAATTTATAATTAAAGTTTTTTTTCTGTTTAGGCATATTCTGATATATGGCTAATCATAATTGTTTAATTATTTATATAGCATTTTGATTCTTACACATGACTTAGGCTTTCATCAGTGCTTACATAAGTGATCACCCATCATTATTGTCTTAATTTATAGTATAAGTAAAGCCAATTAATTAGCATAAAAAATAAATGTTATTTCATAAAAAAAAATCAATAATTCATGGTAGTTAGGATTATAAATAGGGTTAAATTTATGATTAAAAACACTTACAACCTAAATTTTGTTTAGTAATTAAGTTATTGTGTCAAAAGGTTGGAATTAAATCTCCACCTCACTACCTAACTAAAAATATTTCAAAAATATACATTAAAAACCTAATTTTCAAGACATCTCTTAAAATTTTAACGAAGCCTAATATAATTGTCAACTACAACAGTTCAAGAACAAAATTATGATAGGAATAGCCACAAAATCAGCTATAAAATCATTAAAAAGATAACTACATTTAAGTATAAGCATGACACAATCTTAAGTCCACTTTATAAATTATCTTGGCAAAACTATTAGCAAATAACAACACCAAGTCAATCATGTAAATTCTAATTCTAAGAACAAAATAACACAGGAAAAACATGGTAAACTTTTCAACTAGGATGTGCACATAAAAAGATCTATTGTAAAAGAAATTACATTTCAAAGAAAGACATTTGATTATAACAAAGTAAAAGCTTATAATAGAAATTTTATAACAATGTAAGAGACATTGACACTTAAACTTATTGCAATTTTTATTGTCAGAGATTTAGGGTTTCTTATAACACTTATTACATAAATTTTTGTTGGAAATGATTCTTATAGCACTTATCAATTATTGTTGAATAGTTACAAAACCAGCCACAAAATCACAAAAAAGATAATCAAGCTTAAATATAAGTATGTTCATAACCTTAAGTCCATTTTATAAATTATTTTGCCAAAACATTACCAAATAATAGCATAAAGTCAATCATATGAATTCTAATATTTTAGAAAAAGACCCATGGTTATAATAATATAAAAGTTTATAACATAAATTTTATAATAATATAAGGGACATACATACTTAAAGTAACTACAAGTTTCATTGTTAGGGATTTAGGGTGTGTCGTAACACTTATAATATAATTTTTTGCTGAAAATGATTCTTATAGCACTTATCAACTATTGTTGCTGAAATTTAGGGTTTATTATGACAAAATTTAATTTTTTTGGTTATGTAGTATGAATTTTGATTATTGTGTCCTGTGATTTTACTATGCTAGGGCTGTTGTTGTTAATAGACATAATCTAATGTATATAAATGAGATAGTAAAAGACTTTATAATTGATCCTAATAAGATATCTTACTATGAGTTGTTAGATATTTGTAATGAAGTTGGATATATGAATATTAGTGAGATATTTTATTTAAAACCTGAAAAAACACTAGTTGATGGCTTGATGATAGTAAATGATGATAAAAGCACTCTTGATTTGATTAGGTATATGGTGGATATTGCTGTAGTTGATGTGTATATAGTACATGGTATAAATGAAGTTGTTTTAGCTCCTGAATTGTTAATAGAACTTAAAGTGAAAGATGTAGCTGAAGTAGTAGGGAATGAAAGGGTAGAAAATCAACATGTAGGTTAGGTAGTAGGGAATGAAGGGATAGAAATTGAAGAGGTAGTTGAAAAAGTAAGGGTAAGGAATGAAGATATAGCTGAGATAGCAATGGTAAAAATTAAATATGATATTGAAGCAGTAGGGGTAGAAAATGAATATGTGGTTGGAAAAAAACAGTAAGGGTAAAGTTGAAGATACGACTAGGGTAGAAGTTGAAAATACAATTGATAGAAACAACAGTAGGGATGACTCTAAGATAGAACCAGATTCAACCTCACTAGTTAATGATAATGTTGATAAGGGATATCAAAGTGAATACTATGACTCTAATAAGTATGGTGAACTTGTCAGTGACAAGGATGTAATGGTTAATGATGCTACTAGGATGAGAAGTAAGTTTCTAGTGTATGATCCTAATGCAAAAATCCCTTATATTGAGTTAGTCATGTTGTTTGAGAATTCAAAATAATTTAAATATGTTGTCTTTACTGTTTATTAGGACAAATAATGGTATTACTTGGGTTAAAAACTATAAGAATTTTATTAAAGGAAGTATGCTATAAAATAATGTTCTTGGATCATTTATGCAGTATATGATAGAAAATTATAATCATTTCAAGCGTTGACTTATAATAACAATCTTAAATGCAATAAGGTTTTCAAAAACCCAAGATGAGTTAAGCTATTTTGACTAAGTTGTACACAAATAGATTTATGAAAAATCTTTTTATTAAGAATATAAAAGTGTAGGAGTTAGTTAGGAAATAGTTTGATACATGTGTGAATAGTAGCATGATAAGAAGGGCTAGAAAAGAGGTGGCTAATAAAGTTATTACCAATTATAAAGATGAGTTTAGATTTTTATGGGATTATGTTGACGTGATTAGATAAACTAATAAAGGCAGCATAGTGAAAATGCAAGTTCATAGGCCATTGGCAATTTTTCAGTTGTATTTGAACGGTATTATATATGTTTAAAGGCACTTAAAAAATGTTTAGAGAGTAGTTGTAAGTCTTTTTTAGGACTAGATGGCTGTTAGCTTAAAAATTTAACAAAGGGTGAGTTGCTATGTGTTATTGGTAGAGATGAAAATAATCAAATATTTTTAGTGGATTGGGTGTTAGTAGAAGTGAAATGCACAACTTCATGAAAATGATTTCTTAATTTGTTGAAATCAACCCTGGTGTCTTTGAAAAATGATATAGGATGGATAATCATGATAGATCAATAAAATATTTTAACTTAAATTTTTGGTAAATATTTATATGCTAATTTAAATTAAATTATCTACTAAATACTTTAACCAATTATTGATTATTTTCATACTACTTTGTACGGCCTTGATAATGCAATTGCAGAATTGCTTCCAGATGTTGAACATAGATTTTGTGTTAGGCATGTATACATTAATTGGGTTAAGAGGGGACGTAAGGGTAAGGAGATGAAAAAGGTTTTCTAAATAATTGTTAAGTCTTAAGCAATAAACAATTTTCATGAGAAAATTGTAGGAAAAAATGAGATTGCTGCTGTAGACATAATAAAAACCTCACCTCAGCAATAGTGTATAGCCTTTTTCAACACAGGCTCTATATGTAAGTTGGTTAACAAGAACTTGTGTGAAGCATTCAATGGGACATTGTTAAATGCAAAGAAGAAATCAGTTATTTTTTTATTTTAAAACATAAGAAGGTCTTTGATGGTAAGAATTGAAAAGAAAAGGAAAGAATGCTCTAAATGGAGAAGTGTGATTGATCCTAACATTGTAAAAGTGATAGAAAAAAATATAATTATAGCATCACAATATGTAATTGCATTTAATGGAGATGGTGGATATGAAATAGATGTGGGTGTAGATAGGTTCATTGTCCAGCTTGATGAGAAAACATGCAGTTATAAAATGTACCAAATTTCAAGGATCCTATATGCAATTAGAGATCTAGGTTGTGTTTAGTTAGTATCATAAAAAAGTGTGTCTGTAGACTTATAGTAATGTTTTACAACCTATGCATGAGAGAAAGGATTAGGCCAAACCAAGAATAGAAGAAAATGTTTTACCCCTAGAGTCTAGGAATATTCTAGGTATGCCCAAAACTAGTATAAGAAAGGATCATGATGAACCTAAGAAAAAAAAGCCTAACAATTCAATATATTTGTCCAAGAAGGGCATGATAATGATGTGTAAACTATGTCATCAACCAAGCCACAACAAAAGAAGTTGTCATATAGTAGGCAATAAAGAAATTTCATTCTATTTTATTTTTATTTATTATTATAAATATTGTACTATTATGAATTTTGATTATTAAAGTGCCATAACCCATCAACTTAAATTTATTATTCTTTCTATGATAACAAGATTATCATGTACTCAAATCTAGAGATCAAAATATGGATCAAGGTGCATTAAGTACTGTAGATCTTATTGAAGCTGCACACAATCCAAATAATCATGCTACTGCTTCAGTTACTGCTTATGGTGTTTCTGCATCAGCTTTTACTTATGCATCTATATCTATTTCAACTAATATTAATGATTTTGCATTTGCAACTGCAATTGCATCTACACAAACCCTAAATTCAGTTTCAAATCTAGCTTTAACAAATTCAATTTTAAATCCACATTTCATTCCAATTTCAACTTCAGATTCCAATCTAGTTTCAAATCCAATTTCCATTCTAGTTTCAACTCCAGTTTCAAGTCTAGTTTAAAATCTAGTCAATATTGTTGCCATTATTACTATTGAAAATATAAAATTAAAGTCTAAAAGGCTAACAAGATCTACTGAAAGATATTTTACAAATGAGAATGAGAGATTTTATGGGATGACTGGTGGAAAAACAAGTCCCTTATCAAAGTCCAACTTTTCTACAACAACCACTAGAAAGAGAGCAATTTTAACAAACAACATTAGAAGTCACAATGACAAGCACACTGTTAGAGTTGCAACCAAAAGCAAGACAAAAGGCAAGCAAGGTTATGGATTATATACAAATTTAGAAACAGGGAGATAAATCTTAAATGTTAGTGATTCTTTACCAAATATATATAATATTTGATTTTATTTCCTTAAATATTACCCATTATAACTTGATAAATGTTATCTAACAGCCTAGATTGAAAAGTTAGAGAGTGATAGTAGTTGGGATAAATAGAGGTAAAAGAAAAGTTGTTGAGGATGTACTTGATGCTAAAGAAAGTCAATTCTTGCTTCTAAAAGAATTAATGGAAAACAAAAAATCTGAGAAGTTAATGTTCTGTTTTGTTGACTATTGCTGCTAACTGCTGATGTTAACTATTTTTTTTCTTGTTAATGTTGTATGAATACTTTTTATTCAACCTTCTATTAGCTAAATGTTTTTTATACTGAATATTGTGTAAGAATACTTTTTGTTGACATTTATCAGATTGCTTTCTTATAAGATTGCTTGTATTATCAAATTACCTTATATTACTTTCTAGTTGCATATTGAAAGTTGAATATATTGCATTAAATCACATTTTCATAGCTAATAACATAAATCAACAGAATTCACAGCTAATAACATTGATTCAATTACCATTGACATAATAAGAGTTTTAACAAATATTTATAAATCCTTATAATAATCCTAACTTACTATCAAGCATAAAATTTAAGTTTTTAAAATTTTTTGGCATTGAAAAGGATTACACAAAACACAAGCATAAAAAAGAATGAGATAAGCCAAATTATTTTTAGTTGACATCTCTACCATGTCGACCATTAGTAATTTTATTGCATTCTTTCAATTTCAACATAAAAAAGCTAATTTGTCTCCTTAGTTGCATATTTTTTATAATAACATCAACTTCACCAACATTTTCTTTCAATTTTGAAACTTCATATTTCAAAATTTGAACATGACCATATAAAAAATTCTTTTTTTTAGCTCCAAAATAATCTCTTTTGTTCTTTCAAAAATTTTAAGATCATACCATAAATAAAATCCATAAACAATGCCCTACAATCACACAAAAAAAAAAATCAGCAAACAAATTTCAATAATCACACTAAAAAAAATCAAGAAATAAATACTAGTAAAAACACCAAAGAAATACCAACAAATTTACTAGATAATATGGGCATCCATAAAATATTCTACTAGGATTACTATTCATCCATAAACTCTACTTAGCTACATTCATATTACACTAATAGAAAATGAGTTCTCTTTTAAGGTCCCATTTTATAAGATAACTGGCTAAAATTAACTTATACGTGTTTATATCATAATACCCTCATTTAAAAACCCTACAATTTTAATATTTTAAAGTACAAATTTAAAGAAAATCAGAGCATAAGAAAAATCCAAAATTTATACTAACTTTGAATTTATGTTGTTAGATGAACTGATATTTGAAGAAGATATTGTATTTAGATGTTATTACAACAATTTTTTTTTTCAATTTATAGTGAAAAATAAGAAAAAATGAAGAGAAGACTTACTTAGAAATAAGAAAACTGTAAGCTCATTCTAACTAAGGTTATTACAGACATAAAGGATAAAGAAGAACATGATAAAAAAAAATGAGAATAAGCTTAGAAAAATAGTTAAAATCTTAGCTAGGTTGTCATTACATGTGGATAAGTTAATTCCATGTCATGTTTGTCTATAATGGTTTTATACATGGGCAACTTAATGGTGCGTACCATGCACATCCCATTTTTTGTTGAAATAAATCTTATATTGTTATAAGTCGATAATGTTTGATCCTTATTTGTACAAATTAAAACATTTGGTTATGAATTGAGCAACCACCAATACTTTTGATCTTGATTTGAGCATTTAGCCCTTTTGATTATCTTTATTGTTTTAAGTTGCCATTTGTTTTTTTTTTTTTTAATGTTTCTATATATATATATACTTCATGTCTATTATGCATTTTGGTTTAGTGCTTTTTTTTGTGTGGGTTTTTTTCTCCTTGAAAAAAATAATGGTATTTTAAGGGGTCTTTCTATATGTTTTAGATTCATATTGTTTCATAGATGTTATTGTTTTAAGTTTTATTTATGTCTGTTATTAATCCTTTTTAGTTCTGGTTATCATTTTTTTTTTTGTAAATTTAACTACTTTTTAGATTATATGATAGTTGATTTTTTTTATTATTGTGGATTTGATCTTCATAAATATGAATAAATCAAAAAAGATTGTTATAGAGATATTGAATGTCATTCTCATCTATTTTTGCTTTATGTTTTTTATAGGATGCATTCAAAGGCTATTTTGGTGGATGTTCTCGGTTTTTTTTTACTTTTGCTATTTATCGTTTCTTGCGATTTTTAGTATCCATTATATGTTTCTAACTCTAAATTTGTGCATGTTAGCCTTTTGTTGTATTTAGTTATATTCTTATTGATCGTTTGCATTCTTTGCATTTTTTTTTTTTTAATTTTGGATGATATGATTCTGAAAGTTTGGTCAAATGCAAGTTTTATGATTTTATGTTTTTTTACATTGTTGGGATTAGTTTTCGTACTACTTCGAATGAAAAATATCCTCTATGATGCATTTAGTTAAATATTGTCAATAAAAAAAATTCTTTTAGTTGATGTGGTTTATTTAGTTTTGGTTATGTCACTTTTTATTTTATTTTATTTTTACTTTTTTAGTTTACCTATATCGATACTGATGTTATATTTTGGTTTGTCTATAGTGATAACAGTGTTATACAATCTTTTTTCCATTTTGAATATGTTTATTATTGGCTTGCTCAATGTGAATTGATTAAAAAGGTTATAATTACAAATATATTTTGTTGTTGAACTCTTTTATGTTGTTTGTCTTTTTCTTTTCCTTTGATTATTGTTTTGGGTTGTACAAGAGCTAGTTGCTTTGACATATTGGATTTTATGATGCACATAACTTCTTTTAGGTATTACTATAATTAATTTTGATGCTATGTTTTACTTTTAAATTATAGAATTATATGTTAACCTAAACATTGTGAAAAAATGTTTTATGTTAAGTTGGTGTTGTTTGTTAAGTTGTTTGGGTTATTATGCTATTATTTTTCTTTCTTGTATTAACATTTTTGACTTTTTTGTTTAGCTATGATGATGCTAATGTTATATGATGCCTTTTCATTTTTTATCTGTATATTGTTGGCTGCTTAATGTCAACTGATGAAAAAAAATTATTATAAATATATTATAAAAGGTTTCATTTATTTTTATTTTATTTTTTGTAGGTCGCATTCTAAGGTTATTTGTTATGTTGTTCTCTTTCGTCACCTTTTGTGTGTTGGTTTGATACATAATGCTTCTATTTTTATTGTCTTGTTTTATGTTTTAATTATGTATATGGCTTGTTTTTATATCTTTAAATATGGTTAGCTTGTTTATCTTGAAGATTATCTCTTTTTTTTTGTTTATTGTTGTTTTGATGATTATTATTCTTATTATTTTTTATGATGCTTAGGCCTATTCCTACTTAAGTTTTAATGTTTAGTTTGATATTTAATCATCATTGATCTTATTATATTGTCTTTGCTTAAGCATAATGCTAAGGTTTTTAGAAATAATAGGTTTAAAAGGTCAAGTATTCGTAGATACTGTAGAGCCCGCTATTCTCGTGATATGAATTTGGATGTTCCACTTTCCATTTTGTTTGACAATATTTAATTGATGAATTATCCAAATAATTCACCTTAACTATGTTTGAATTGTCATTATCAGTTAAATAATTTACTTATGTTTAAGATCTAAAGGACAATGTAGCATATAAGTGTTCATTCATTAGTCAACATTCAAGGCAACCTTGAAACCATTCAACTGTTCAAATTGAGATTTCACTTATTGCTCAATCTGTTTCTAATCTGTATTATTTTGGATCAAACCTTGATTTGAGCTTTTTGGTCCCTTTAATCTTCGATCTTTTAATTATTTATTTGTTAAAGATGGTCATCTAAATTCATAATCAAATCTTAGTTCTCATTGTCCTGTTGTGCAATTTATTAATGATTATGGTCAAAATGGAAATAGTTGTAGTGACATTAATCCACTAGTGGCTATACGCCTATTAATAATGAATTTTGTTTTGGGCATTTCTTTTTTTATTCTTTTGTTTGCTTTTATTTTACAACTTATATTTTCGCGTTTGTTTAAATGCTATTATGCTTATTAGTATTTTATTTTATTTTTAAAATAAATATATTTTGTTGCTTTTATTCCTTTATTGATGTTGTTGTTATTATATGTTTTTAGAAAAGTACTTTGAATCTCTTAATCTTGGTGATTTAAATGAAGTTTGTTCCCATTATGGTGTAAGAATGTGATTTGAAGAAAAGGATCAAACTATTAATAGAAAGGGCATTTTTCATTTTAACCTTTGTTGTAAAGAAGGAAACATTAAATTGTCGCCTTTTAATTGTGCATCTCCTTATTTGGATTTGCTTTAGATTATGAAAGGGTTATAGATGCCAAATTTCGTTCGAGTTCTTCGAATTAGGCTTTGATTTTTAATTTTGTTTAATTTTACTAAAATTAATAATTAATAATTAAATATAATAATAATTAAATATATGAAACAAGAAAAGAAGA
The DNA here is from genome assembly GCF_002303985.1 of Durio zibethinus. The sequence goes on from NW_019168026.1 coordinate 2,672,155, forward strand.
AGACAATGGTGCCATGCTCGACACCACTGGCATTCTATCATACTCTACAACTACCTCTGAGACCCATACCTATAAGCCTCAACTACACCTGCCGCTATCCTTGGTAGCATGGATCATGTCGAACATGTGAAAGGATCGCGGTCGGATCTTTATAAATAGAGCTCCATGGATGACCAAAAAGAAACATACCAAGCCAAAAAAAGACCCTGTAGAAAAACCTATAGATACCTAAAAAAAGAAGAAGAAATCTTGCCAAAAAAAACTAAAAACCACAAAAAAAAAAGATTCTACCAAAAAAAAACCCCAAAACCAAAAGCTGAATAAAAAAAGAAAATCCAAACAAGTATAACACAAAAAACCACAGTCCCTTCGATGAGGGAACCTAGCATCAACACAAAAAAAAAGCTAGAAAGTAAAAAAAAAAAAGATTTGGCCGAAACTTTGAAAGGGAATATACGGAGATTAGGCAATTTCATGAAAAAAAAGAAACCAAAATAGGGATGAAGAGGACGGGAACATCATTTGGCATTCTTTGGTGGATTTCAGCTACTAGAGGCGATGGCTTATGCGATGGTTGGTGACTTGAGTTTGGGATACTAGCTGGCTTGGAGGATTTTTTTTAAGAGAAAAGAAAGTGTTTTTTTTTTTTTTTATAGGTGAAGGAAGAAAGAAATGAATTAAAAAAAAGTTCTTTTTATAGTAAGTTAAAAAGGCCAAAATAATGCCATTTTAACCCCAAGGTCTGCATGTCAGACCTGCCATAACTCCTTAAGCCCATGCCTTAGCCAATCCAATTGAACCGATGTTGATTGGTCCAGTTCAGGTAACTTTTTTTTATTTTTTGATATAATTTGTTGTAATCTTATTTTTAGGTTTATTATTATTGTTTATGCATATTTAAAATTCTAATTTTGCTAGAATAAATATTTATTATTATTTTTAATAATAATAATAATAATGAAAAAAATAAATAACAACAAAAAAATAAAATTTAAATTTTTGATAAATATAAATTCGATTAAAAAATTAAAATAAACCTTATAAAATAATAAAAAATAACTAGATAATAATAATAACAATAATAAAAATGAAAATGATTTCAAAACTTTTAATATTTTTAAATTTGAAAAATAAAGAAGAATAATAACCAAAAAATAAAAAAATAAAAATATACATATAAAAAATGATAATGAAAATAGAATAATAGAAAAGAATTTTTTCCCTACTTAGATGATGGAGGGAATCAAAATTATTTTTTAAAAAATAATAATAAATAATTTCACCTAGATATTAGGGAATTATTAAATAATAATAAAAATAATAAATTTTATGAAAAAAGTTTAATTAATTTTTGAAAATCATAAAAAGTGAGCTTACTCTGAAATTTTGCCTAGATCTTATGAATTTTTAGAGATGTTCATTCTTTTTTTAAATTTTGAAATCTTAAAATCCAAAATCCTAAAATCTTAAAATCCAAAACTCTTTAAACCTTAAATATTAAACCCTAAAATTTTATAACCTTAGAAAACCCTAGCAAACCTTAAATCCTAAAATCTTAAAACTTTAAACCTTTAAAACCTTAAACCCCAAAATTTTAAAACTCTAAAATCAAAACCCTAAATCTCCGAAACCTTAAAGACTTTTAAAACCCTAAAAATCCAAAATTTGAAATCTCAAAATTTCAAAACCCTCGAAACCCTAAAAAACCTTTAACCCTACAACCTAAAAACCTAAACCTTCAAAATCCTAAACCCTAAATTTTAAAACTCTAAAATTAAAAGCTTAAATCTCCAAAACCCTAAAATCCTAAAAACCTGAAAACTTTAAACTTTAAAACTCCAAAACCCTAAAACTTAAAACCTGAAACCCTAAAACCATAAACTCTAAAACCTTAAAATCTCAAAACCAAAATCCTAAAACCTTGAAACCTTAAACCCTTAAAATCCTAAAAATCCATCAAGAACTTAAATCTAACCCAAAATCCTAAATTCAAAATGCAATCGCAAATTATCACCCAAAAATCATTCAAACCTTAAAACCCCGACCTAAATACAAACGCAAAATCATTCCAAAATTCTAAGGATACATGTGAAAATCTCATGTGAAGTAATTTGTTACTGAATGCCACCTAGAATATGAGGTACTTAAAATATTTTATTTAATTAAGCTTTTCGTACGAGTCTTTAACCTGTGATAATTGTAGACACCCAATTGGGCCTGGCCCAAATGGGTAAGGCCCAATTGAATTTTTTATCCTGTATTTTTTCTTTCTTTTTTCTTTTGTATATCTGTATTTATTTATTTTTATTTAGAATAGATTTATATGTATATAGTTATATATTTATTATTATTATTTTTTTTGTAATATATTTTTGGGTTTATCTTTTTTTATCTGATTCTTTTTATTATCTGATTATTATTTTTTTTTCCTTTTTATCCTAACTTTTCTAATTATCTATTTTTTTAATTTGATTTTGAAGGGATGTGATTGAAAGTTGAAGAATCCCATTGTGAATGGGAATTCAATCAGAAGAGTCCAAATTGGACTCAAAGATTAAATTCCCATCCAAAGAGGAATTGGGATTGATCAGAAACTCCTGATCAATCCCTATATAAAGGACCCCTGGAATAGATTGCAGAAGAGGGAAAACAGTAAGCAAAGCTACTGATTTGAGAGAAAATGAGGCGTATAGAAAGCTAAGAAAAGTTTAGGAGTGTTCTGGGAGTGAGAAAAATTTTTTAGAAATTTTTGGCGAAAAAATTTTCTGGAAATTTCTAGGAAATTTCCAGATTCCGACGAATTTTTCAGCAAGGATTGAATTTTTCGGCAAGAATTCCGGCCAAATTTGAAGTTTTCGGTGACCTGCCCAGTTTCTGGCGAAGAATCTCAGAAATCGATGATCTTTCGGCAACTTCCGATGAACTTTCGGTAAAATTTTCCAGATTCCGGTGACAATTTCCAGAATCCGGCGAAATCCCCACCGGAGTTCTTCAGCCCTTAGAGAGAAGGGAGAGAAAAAGGGAAGAAGAGAGAGAGAGGGGAGGGGTGTTCTGTCGAAAAACGAAGGGGACTGCCTTTTATACCCTCCCAAAACGACGTCGTTTTGGCTTTAAGTTAATCAGAGGATCCGTGCGTTTTACCGAAAATTCGACCCGACTTGAGCGTCGACCCGCTTCTTGACCCGCGCGTGCCAGCCCCCTTCCAAGCCGAGCCGAGCCGAGCCAAGCTGTCAAGCCGCTCCCCCCGAGCTGTTTCCCTGCCTTGAGCCGAGCCGATAGCCGAGCCGCTCCAGGTTTTTTTTTTTTTAATTTATTTATTTATTTATTTATTAGATTAGGTTTATTTAATATTCTTTTTATCTTTATTTTATTTTATTTTTGTTTTACTTTTCTTAATTTATTTTTATTTTTATTTATTTTTTTTATTATTCTATTTTCTTTAAATAAAAATAAAAAATTCCAAAAAAAATATTTTTAGGGAAAAGTTGAAAGTATCAATTTTCCTTAAAAATAAATTTCAAAAAGGGAGGAAAAGTTGAAAGTATCAATTTCCCTTAAAGATCAAAATTTTCAAAAAAATATTTTTAAGGAAAAGTTGAAAGTATCAATTTTCTTTAAAAAAAAAATAAATTTTCAAAAAAATATTTTTGGGGAAAAGTTGAAAGTATCAATTTTCCTTAGAAATAAATTTTCAAAAAAAGGATTTTTGAGGAAAAGTTGAAAGTATCAATTTTCCTAAAAAAAATCAAAATTTCCAAAAAAATATTTTTAGGAAAAAGTTGAAAGTATCAATTTTCCTTAAAAAAATAAATTTCCAAAAAATATTTTTGGAGAAAAGTTGAAAGTATCAATTTTCCCTACACAAGAACAATCATTCTTTTCTCCTTTTCTATTTTTGTGTTAAATAATCCGACGACGGAGCCTCTGTAAGTGAAACAATAGTTTTTCTTGCATACTTTGAGGTAAGGGAATTTTCTCAATTTTTTGCTAAAAGTATTAGAGTCAATTGAGAAAATTTCCAATAATTAATTACTTGGTAAAATTTTAAGGCTTTTGGATAACACAAATTTAAGCTGGTACCATCTTTTGATGGGCGTTGTGAGGGTGCTATAACCTTCCTCACACGTAACCGAACTCTCGAACCCTGTTCTGGTTTGTAAACCTGAACCTATTCTTCTAGGGACCCTTAAACTTAGGTGTTCCCTAAAAAGACAGATTCCTTAGGTGGCCAATCGCACCTAGATAAAAAAGATTGGTGGCGACTCCCTAAAGTCAATGTCTAGCGATAGATCCCCGGATCTAGACGTTATGACAGCTTGGCGACTCCATTGGAGACTTTGAGAGTCAGGCTAGCAAATAATTTGTGTTATCCAAAAGCCTAATAAAATTGAACCTTTTTGTATATATATTTATTATTATTTATTCATGTTTATTTACTTTGTTAATTATGTCATTCATGTGCATGTGCATAACATGAGCTCTACAGCCGAGCTTCGTCCCTCTAGGGGGAGTAAAGTACCTATTGCTTTCGTGAGGTCTAATGCCTTCGCAGTGGCTAGCGAAATACTCCCACTCAAATTGAACATTTTTCGCTTGTAGCTGTAATGGGTGAGGATTAGGGTGCCTTACTAGTCTGTGATGGACAGGGATGTAAGGAGCAATTTGAGGACCTTTAAACTCTGACCTTAAAACCGCATGTAGTGAACCTTAAGAGTGCCTACACCTAAGATAGAGCCCTTTCTACCCAATGATAGATATACCCTGAAATTAGGACACAAAAAGGGTGTTTGTCTAATCATTTTGATTGTTTAACTTTGTGTATTATTTTTATCATATGTAACATTATGCACCAGCATCACTTTCATCTCATCTATGGAACTAACTATGTTGTTTGTTTGATTGTATGCATCTGTATTATTTTCATGATCATGTTTTAACATAATCATTTGCATTCATTTCATACTAGATTTTTTTCAAAAAATGTACATTTCATTTGTGTATCAAAGCATCATACATAAGGCACAGCATAATATTTCTAATCATAAGTATGGTACTCAAGGTCCGAGAATAGCTCCATCTAGCAAAAACCCTACTCATCCATACAACACAAGATCCAGAGCAAGGCAAATGGAAGAGGAAAGTTCTCATAGATTTGAAAAGCTAGAAAAAACTCAGGAGAAGATTGAAAGTGAACTAAGCAAAATTTTGGAGGCCCTTAATAACATGAATAAAGGAAAAGGAGTTGAAGGAAGTACAAGCCAGCAAGAAGTGGCTGACCCTTTGTACCCATCAGGTTTTGGTCCACCTCAAGCCCAGTCTGCCCAAGAGGTCCCGCCATAACATTTCGCATATCCTGGAATGCCATCAGCTTTCAACCCAGGGTAGTATAATAGCTATATAAATCCTGTATTCACTGAAAAAATAGTAGAACTAGTTTCTGATCTAGATGATTTAAAGGAGAAGGAAAAAGAAAAGATAAGAGTGGAAGTTCAGGAAAGCTCTAAAATTAGCATGCTAGAGCGGATGTTACGGGCTGTGGAAGGATTTAGCTTTTATGGGTCAGTTGATGCTGCTGGGCTCTGCCTAGTTTCTGATGTGGTTATCCCCTATAAGTTCAAAGTACCGAAGTTTGAAAAATATGACGGTACAAAGTGCCCTAAAACCCATATCACCATGTATTGCAGAAAGATGACAGCTCACGCACATGATGAAAAACTCTTGATGCATGTCTTCCAGGATAGCCTTACTGGTTCTACTGCCAGGTGGTATGTTCAGCTGGATAGGACCCACATTCACTCCTGGAGCAATATGGCACATAACTTCATTAGTCAACATCGACATATTATCGATTTGGCCCCTGATCGTTTGTCTTTACAGAATCTGGAGAAAAAGGCAAACGAGTCTTTTAAAGAATATGCCCAGAGATGGAGAGATATAGCTTCACAGGTACAACCTCCATTGACAGAAAAAGAGACTACTGTATTGTTTGTTAGCACTTTAAAACCTCCCTATTATGAAAAGATGATAGGAAATGCAACAAAAAATTTCGCTGACATGGTAATCTCTGAAAAAATTATTGAAAGTGTCATAAAAAATGGTAAGTTGAAAGGAGAAAAAACCAAGAAGACATCAGAAAAGAAAGAAGCTGAAGCTCAAGCTGTGAGCTTTGATAGACAACAATTCAGGGGTTATCAACCCTATCCATCCCAAGGTTACTCTCCATACGATTTTACTGTGAACAATGCCTCATCCTACCCATACCAGCTAGCTCCACAACCACCTTATTCATCCACATACCGATCAATTTATAGCCCTCAAGATCTCACATACAGCCTCAACATTCAAGCTCCTGCAAGAACCCAAGTTTGCCCTATTAACCCAGCAAATGGTTCACGAGAACAATGAACTACTCGAGAAAAACCTGTATTTGATCAAATCCCTATGACTTATACAGAGTTATATCAAGAACTCTATAATAGCCACTTGATTGCCCCCAGTCATGTGGAGCCGTTTAAACCACCCTACCCAAAGTGGTATGATCCTACAGCCCACTACGACTATCACTATAGAATTACTGGCCATTCTACTGAAAATTGCACTGCTTTAAAGTATAAGGTGCAACGGTTGATCAATGATGGAATGGTAAGTTTTAATCAAGGAAAAGCAACAACATCTAATGTTAGCGCTCTGAGTGAAAGTCAATAACAGAAAAGGTCTGGAGAGTCACAATGAATTGAGGGGCAAGATGTCAATAGAGATTCTTCACCTGATCGCATAGGGGGACAATTTTAAAAAATGAAGATAAGGTTGGTTCAAGCTTTCTTCTATCATTTTAGGATTTCTTTTCAAATAATGTTAGATTTCTTTTTGCAATATGACTTCACTTGTTATCATTTTAATAAAGGCAAGTCAATGCATTTCATTACATTTTTCTCTTTCACTTGACCATTACTCCATGCTCCGTTACCTTTCATAACTTTACATTCCCATTCTTAAATTTCAAATGATGAATATTTAGACAATGATTCTGGGATTTAATTTTGAGAACTCATCCATATTAATATGAGGAGATGATTCGAGCAAAAATAGGTTGTTATCGGAAGTGAAATAGATATGTCTTGAAGATGTGTAATCTTTTATACAGATTCATGAGCTTTGTTCAATAGATGACGTTCAAAAAAAGTATTCACAATTGAGATGAAAAATGGCCATCTTTCTTTTACCATTCGAAAAACCATTTATTGCTACCCTTTTGAGCCTGTTATGATTTTTTTCTGAAGAACCCTAAACAAGGATCACCCTCTACACTGGGGGGAAATTTTTGAAAAAAAAATTTTCACAAAAGGTCTAAAAAAAAAAGGAAAGGAAAATAAAAAAATGCCACATATGACTTGGGGTAAAGTAATAAGAATCCTTTGTGTGAGGAAAGAAAAAAGTAGTGATATGATGTGGGGGCAAAATGCTAAGCTGCATCAAATGATCCTTCGACCTTGAACCTTTTTAATATATGTTTTGAGCCTATTATATCCATTTTTTTATGACCCTTCACCTTGGCCTACATTACAACCTTGAAAAGTCCATTTAGATCAAGTGTGAATACTCAATTTGAATGATCATATGTTGAGCGAAGGCATGCTTATGAGGAAGCAATGGAATCATGCTACATTACTCTAAAGTTTGATGTATGAAGGATATCAACAATAGATAAAAAATGAGGAAAAAAAGATGATGAAAAAAAAAAGAAAAAAAAAGAAAGAAAGAAAAAAATGAGAAAATGAAAAAAGGAGATTCAAATTGAAAACCCGAAAATGTGATTTTGGTAGAAAAAGATCCAGGTCAAATGGCTCACATGAATGGAAGATCAAAGACATCTGAAGATCCCTCAAAGACTGGGGTAAAGTTTGCCAAGCTCAAGATGACTTCAACAGTAAATGAAATGAGTTTTTGAAAAAGAATCCTAGATTAATGTTGAAAATTGTCTGAATATTCATCATTTGGACATACCATTCACCCCAATGACAGGTATCCAATTTATTTCGTGTCCCATTTATTTTGTACCAAAATAGATCTTCATTGATTATCTTTACCATAATTTAACTTGTGTTCTCTTATTATTTCACCCTTAGAATGAATTGAGAAAATGCTTGATTGCATTGTATTTGTCAGGATTTGAAATGATAATGAATGAATGAATATGTGCTTAAAAGAGTCTTGCATTCATTTGAAAAGAAATCTAAGATGATGGTGGAGACAAAATGAAGAAATGGTAGAGACCTAAAAGAGATGATTTGGAAGGATATATGATATGACCAAATAGAGAATATGATGGGGCAAATTTTAAAAAGTGGTATAACCAAGTGATGAGTACAATGATGAATTGGTCGATATGACTTGCAAGTTATGATTGAACAATCAATGGACAAAGTTTGTTTTGGAATGGTTAATGCTGAGACACCGTGAACGTCAGACCCAGTGATGGTGGATGAAACTTATTTTAAAAGTGCTGAGAAATTCATTGAATGATGGTCAAGTGATGATCGATTGATGAAGCTTATTCCAAAGTATTGAAATTGAACAAGGAAGAATATGAGTGGAAAAAATAATTAAGAGCTACACTGGCTCGATCTTAGAAGAGCAGTGTAATTGGATCTCTGAAGAATCAAAGGGCTTGATGCCTAAGAAAAGAGCTTGAGAAACTTGAGTACCATACATTGAACAGGAATTAATTGGCCAACATTTGCATGGCATGCATTGAAATTCATATGCATTTGCATAGCATACACTACTTTCAGGAAAGTATGGTGTATAAATTCAAGAAGCAGGGGTGCTCCAACATCCCACATAGAGAAGATAGATATGAAGATATTTTGCAAAATTTGAAAAAGAAAAAGCTTGTCAGGTAAGTCCCTAATCCTTGAAATAGGATGTCTTTTGGTATCAGGGTTGATTTATAAGACCTTTGGGCATAATCTCCTGAAATTCCTTCAAACACAACTTTCAACTCCTTTGGACATGATTGTCAAGGAGCAATTTATTTTCCAAAGTCGTGGTGCCTCTGTTTAGAGGAGCAATTTACTTTTAAAAGTTGTGGTGCCTCTGTTTAGAGGAGCAATTTACTTTCCAAAGTCGTGGTGCCTCTGTTTAGAGGAGCAATTTACTTTTCAAAGTCGTGGTGCCTCTGCTTAGAGGAGCAATTTATTTTCAAAAGTCGTGGTGCCTCTGTTTAGAGGAGCAATTTACTTTCCAAAGTCGTGGTGCCTCTGTTTAGAGGAGCAATTTAATTTTTCAAAGTCGTGGTGCCTCTGTTTAGAGGAGCAATTTATTTTTCAAAGCTGTGGTGCCTCTGTTTAGAGGAGCAATTTACTTTTCAAAGTCGTTGAGCCTCCGTTTAGAGGAGCTTTGGTAAAAAAAACAAAAAAAAACAAAAAAAAAAAAAACAAAAAAAACAAAAAAAAACAAAAAAAAAACATAAAAAAAATACAAAAAATAAAAAAAAGACAATGTTGAGTTGAGTCTGGATTGGTGTCTACGTCTTTGCGCAATTTCTGTTTCACAGAAAATGTGCAAAGAGGGGCAGCTGTAGACACCCAATTAGGTCCAGGCCCAAATCAATTGGGCCTGGCCCAAATGGGTAAGGCCCAATTGAATTTTTTATCCTGTATTTTTCTTTCTTTTTTCTTTTGTATATCTGTATTTATTTATTTTTATTTAGAATAGATTTATATGTATATAGTTATATATTTATTATTATTATTATTTTTTTTTGTAATATATTTTTGGGTTTATCTTCTTTTATTTTTTAAATTATCTGTTAATTTTATCTGATTTTTTTATTATCTTATTATTATTTTTTTCCTTTTTATCCTATCTTTTCTAATTATCTATTTTTTTTATTTGATTTTGGAGGGATGGGATTGAAAGTTGAAGAATCCCATTGTGAATGAAAATTCAATCAGAAGAGTCCAGATTGGACTCAAAGATTGAATTCCCGTCCAAAGAGGAATTGGGATTGATCAGAAACTCCTGATCAATCCTTATATAAAGGACCCCTGGAATAGATTACAAAAGAGGGAAAACAGTAAGCAAAGCTACTGATTTGAGAGAAAAGGAGGCATATAGGAAGCTAAGAAAAGTTTATGAGTGTTCTGGGAGTGAGAAAAAAATTTTAAAAATTTTTGGCGAAAAAATTTTCTGGAAATTTCCAGATTCCGGTAAATTTTTCGGCAAGGGTTGAATTTTCTGGCAAGAATTCCAACCAAATTTGAAGTTTTCGACGACCTGCCCAGTTTTTGACGAAGAATCCCAGAAATCGGTGATCTTTCGGCAACTTCCGACGAACTTCCGGTGAAATTTTCCAGATTTCGGTGACAATTTTCAGAATCCGGTGAAATCCCCACCGGAGTTTTTCAGCCCTTAGACAGAAGGGAGAGAAAAAGGGAAGAAGAGAGAGAGAGGGGAGGGGTGTTCTGTCGAAAAACGAAGGGGACTGCCTTTTATACCCTCCCAAAACGACGTCGTTTTGGCTTTAAGTTAATCAGAGGATCCGCGCGTTTTGCCGAAAACCTGACCCGACCCGAGCGTCGACCCGCTTCTTGACCCGCGCGTGCCAGCCCCCCTCCGAGCCGAGCCAAGCTGTCAAGCCGCTCCCCCCGAGCCGTTTCCCTGCCTTGAGCCGAGCCGAGCCGAGCCGATAGCGGAGCCGCTCTAGGTTTTTTTTTTTTTAAATTTATTTATTTATTTATTTATTAGATTAGGTTTATTTAATATTGTTTTTATCTTTATTTTATTTTATTTTTGTTTTACTTTTCTTTATTTATTTTTTTTATTATTCTATTTTCTTTAAATAAAAATAAAAATTCCAAAAAAAATATTTTTAGGGAAAAGTTGAAAGTATCAATTTTCCTTAAAAACAAATTTCAAAAAGGCTTTTTGAGGAAAAGTTGAAAGTATCAATTTCTCTTAAAGATCAAAATTTCCAAAAAAATATTTTTAGGGAAAAGTTGAAAGTATCAATTTTCCTTAGAAATAAATTTTCAAAAAAGGATTTTTGAGGAAAAGTTGAAAGTATCAATTTTCCTTGAAAATCAAAATTTCAAAAAAAAATATTTTTGAGGAAAAGTTGAAATTATCAATTTTCCTAAAAAAAATCAAAATTTCCAAAAAAATATTTTTAGGAAAAAGTTGAAAGTATCAATTTTTCTTAAAAAAATAAATTTTCAAAAAATATTTTTGGAGAAAAGTTGAAAGTATCAATTTTTCCTACACAAGAACAATCATTCTTTTCTCCTTTTCTATTTTTGTGTTAAATAATCCGACGACGGAGCCTCTGTAAGTGAAACAGTAGTTTTTCTTGCATACTCTTGAGGTGAGGGAATTTTCTCAATTTTTTGCTAAAAGTATTAGAGTCAATTGAGAAAATTTCCAATAATTAATTACTTGGTAAAATTTTAAAGCTTTTGGATAACACAAATTTAAGCTGGTACCATCTTTTGATGGGCATTGTGAGGGTGCTATAACCTTTCTCACATGTAACCGAATTCCAGAACCCTGTTCTGGTTTGTAGACCTGAACCTATTCTTCTAGGGACCCTTAAACTTAGGTGTTCCCTAAAAGGACAGATTCCTTAGGTGGCCAATCGCACCTAGATAAAAAAGATTGGTGGCGACTCCCTAAAGTCAATGTCTAGCGATAGATCCTCGGATCTAGACGTTATGACAATAATAATGTGATTAATTACAAGAAAAAATAAAATGGAATTTTAAATATAAATAATTGCACTTTATACTCTGCCTAAATGATGGAGAGTCAGAGTGATCTCATTATATTAAAGAACCTAATTTCAAAACTACATTTCATCACCTTGCATGACATCCATTGTCATAGATGCATCTATTCATTATTGTTTGTAATCCTTTTGCATGTTTGCACCTTTAATTGTCATTTGCTAACTAATTGTACCATCATTAGTTTTTTAGCATAAAAATATATTTTTTTAAATATGTAGTTTAGAATGTGAAATTATAAAATAAAATAAAAATAACATTCCGAAGGAAATAATTTTTGGTACTCTGTTTAGATGTTAGAGAGTCACCAATAATTATCTTCTGCAAAGAGTGTTATTTTTATTTTAAAGAATGTTATAATAAATCTTAAGCAAAAAGAGTTATTTTAAAATTTTCTTAGATGTTGTAGAATTTTAAAGTAATTCTTTAACTTAAAGATTGCCTTGATATTCCTAACTTTAATAAAATTACTTTCTTTTCAAAAAAAAATAAAAGGAATTTTTGTTAAATTTCCAATCAAAACCATTTTATCCAACACAAAAAAATAATGCACGATTAATTGGTACCAATTTATGGGCGTTGTGGGATTGCTAATCTTTTCCTACATGTAACTGACTTTCAAACCCAATCTTATTTTTTATAAATAAAAAATTATCTTTTTGATAAACTTTAAACCCGTTTTTTTTTAGTTTTATTAAAAAGATAAACTTTTGGATGGCCAATCACACCATAAAAAAGATTGTTGTTGACTTTTTTTTTTCTATTTTAAAATTTTAAATGTCTAGCAATTTCAAAACTATTATGACAACTTGACGGCTTCACTGCGAACTTTTTTTTAAAAGTCAAGCCAAAAATTAATCATTTGCACACACTTTGCATATTCATTCGCATGCATGAGTTCTAAACCCGGGCTCTATTACTTTTAAGAGAAAGTAAAGTAGCTACTTCTTGTGAAGTGATAACCTCTACATTTGCTAGTGTAATATTTCTACTTCGACTAAACCCTTTCTATTAGTAGCTTGTAATGGGTAAGGATTAATGAGACTTACTAGTTTATAATGGATGATGATGTGAGGAATAGTTTGGAAACCTTTAGACATATAAATCCTAACCAACCATATCATGAGTAATAGGAAGCTTGCCTAGGGTAGAGCATGCCACCTTTTAAGAAATCACTGAAAGTTAGGACATTATATTTATTCTATTATTTTGTTGTGTTGTTTTTATTATTTAAATGGTTGGATTATTGATTCATTTTATGTGTATAGTCTTTAATTTTGTTGCTTACATTATATAGGTATTATCTTTTAAGAGGGGATATTTTTTGTGGGTCAATCATCAGTAAATGAAGTTCTCATGAAGCCATCAGTAGTGTCAACCTCTTATAGAAATTATTTAAAATTGAAAAGCTATGCCAATTTTTTTCGTAAAAATTATCCAAATTAAGATATGTGAGGCATTTTGATATAATTTGTGTTTAAGGTAATAGTGTAAATAAAGTTAGGATAAAAAAAAAGTCCAAATAAAAAGTAAAAAAAGGTAAAAAAAGAAAGAGATTTAGGATAAATAAGGAGTTTGTGATCTTTTTAGAATTTAATAATTTCATTTTACATTTATCGTTAAGGTGATTTGTATATTTTAGGTTTTTACATTTTTGTAAATATATTTGCATCATTATCCTATTCAAGCATTTATAGATATATTTTGTGTAGCATGCAAATAAGAAATTGTGTCATTCATTCAGCAAGAAAAAAAGTATAAGCGTTTTGGTTTAGACCTTTGAAATAAAATATTTGTTTTAATGTATATAAGAAGCTGAAAATATGGATGATCAATTGGAGATTTGAATTAGTGCATTAGAATGCAATCAAAAGAGTTTGGTCATGACATTTGAGTGATGACAAAATAGCTCACTAAGTTGACGAATATCGTTGATAGACTCAAAGAATTTATTTTGGTGCCTTCTCAAGGGTCCTTACTAATTTCAGCCCAAATACGTCCTATGAATTCATGAAGTCATGATCAACCGATTCTCGCTAGCCCTAGTATACTTCCTGACCATGTTGAAGCATTCAATGGTTTTAAAAATAATGAAGGTTTGGACAAGATCATGAAAAGGATGAGTGATCTAACCATTTAGTGTCTAAGCTTTAGAATTTGATTTCCAATACGAAGTTACCAGGTTTTGTATAACCTTTACCAATCATTTTGAACTTGAACTTGCATTTAAATCATTCTTATGTCTATTTTGACATCTTTTCCAAGCATCAAAGATTAAGCCCCAAAGCTTCATGCAATCTCTGAGAAGTCCACATCTGAACCAAAATCATCGACCATCCATTCCCCAATTACCTGTTCAACTAATTGCTCAATTTTGAACCTTTGCACCACCACAAAATCTTTAGACTCTTAGTCAACCTATTGCCCGAAATTACCCAAGAAAAAATAGTTAGATCTAATTCCCATTTAATATAGAAAACTTTATCTCTATTTGTTTGAGAGACACCTTGTTGCCCTATGCTTTTAGAACATTTAAAGCCTCCATACCTAAAATATTTCGACCCAAATGCAAAATGCAAATGTTACGGTGGGATTATGAGACATTCCATTGAGAATTGTGAAGGTTTTAAACATAAGGTGCAATCACTCACAGATGCGAAATGTTTTGATCCAAATACTATAAAGGAATAAATATTTAGGAAGAATGAGAAGGAAATGGCATGATGATGAACATGGATGGGACTTTTGATTAAAGAAGGTTTTTAAGTGATAGATTGTTGGGAAATAAAATGTTTCGTGTGTTTCTTCTATTTGAAAAATGCTTATTTATGTTAATATGTTGTTTTTTTTGAATTTAGATATGTGAATTATGGTTTGACTTTAATTTTTGTTTTTTTTTTTTAAATTTCCATGCTTTTCGCCAAAAAACTTTATCATTTGTGCATTCATTTATTCATTCATTCATCCATTTATTCATTCATTCATCCATTTATGTATCAACTCAATAGAATGCAATTCATGTGTACTCTAAAAAAAAAGAAAGAAAAATTTTTTGAGAATAATCTCTTTAATTTTTGCAAAGGATAAGGAGAATATTGATTTAATAGGAGAGATAGAGAGGATTATCGAGGGATTTTATGCTTAAGAAAATGATCAACCTAAAGGATCTAGCTTAGGACCCATAAAGGAGGGGTCAGGGAATCTAAATGAATAGAGAATGTATAATCTCTTAGAAGAAAGAGTTCAAGCTATTAAAGGTAAGGATAAATCTTATGATGCAAAAGAATATTAACTAGTTCTAGATGTGGTTATTTCACCCAAATTCAAGGTTTCAACATTTGAGAAGTATAATAGAACCGAATGTCTTGAGACACATTTAGTTCAATACTATCACAAAATGGTTAGGTATGTGGGTAAGAAAAATCTGCTTATTCATACCTTTCAAGAAAGTTGACTAGGGTAGTAGCCAATTGATATTATAGTTTAGAACTAGTCAAATTCGTACTTGAAAAAATTTATTGTGAGTATTCTTGAAGTGATACCAGTATATGTTGAAGTTGGCTTAGATCGATTAACCTTTCAAAATATCAAAATAAGCCCCAATGAAAGCTACAAAGAATATAAGTTAGATGAAAAGAGGTTGCGTCGTAAGTTTGACCATCTTTAACTAATAGGGAGCTGATTTTTCTATTTGTGGATACCCTTTCATCTCTTTATTATGATAAGTTAATTGATAATACGTCTTTAGAATTTATCGATTTGCTATTTTCTGTAGGTGAAATCAAGAATAGGATAAAAAATGGAAGAATTATGGATGCCGATGTGAAAATTTAGAATGAAATACAGTTAAATTTAAATAAATTTGTTTAAGAGACAATTGTTGAAGGGCCAAATGAGTGAAATCTCACCATGATACAAAAAGATTTAATGAATGACTATTTCTAATGGTCACTATGTTGTTCTCAACTGACATTTCAGGATTGTAATTTTCCTCAACCACATCATCTGTGTGCTTCAATTTCTTTATCAGAAACAATCACAAAATAAAGGATCAACCTAAGCTATTCACAAAGTTTTAAGAGAAAGAGAGTCAAGGTGTGTCATTCATTTTCAATGCCTTACACTAAGCTTTTAATCTTACTTCTCAAAAATCATATGATCTCTATTATTCCTATAAGACCCAAAAAATTACCCTACCTAAAATGGTATGATCCTAATGCTAAGTGTGAATTCTATGATGGAGTCGAAGGGCATTCCATAAAAGATTGTACGCCTTCAAGGATACAATTCAGGTTTTGATTGATGTTGATTCTATAAAGTTTAAATAATTGGTTGGTGGCCTCGATGATTGATAGTAGTAGAATTATGAGTCAATGATGCTAAAGTTGAAGGGTCAAATGGAGAACTTTTATTTATGTAACTTTAAATGTCATCTCAATAATACCATTGGGAATGTAAATTTTTAGGTTAAGTTTGAATGTTTGCATTGTATGAGTGAAAGTTGTGCATCATAGTGTCTTATGGTTATATTATCATTTGAGGTCTTTTTATTTTGTTTAAGTTTTAGATATTATAGGTTTTCTTTGAAAGAAAATGGTAAAAAAGAGAAATATATTAGATTTGAATAAAGCCTCACATAGTTAAGTACCCAGGTTGTAGAAAGAGAAATGCCTTAAAAAAAAAAAGAGAAAAGAGAAAGGAAAAGTGGAAAAAGAAAAAAGAAAAAAGACAAAAGACAAAAAAGGGAAAAAAAGGAAAGTTTTAAGTCTAGGATGAGTTGGCAATCACTATTAGAAATTTCTCGAATACCTAAACACCAATTTTCTTAAATCATCCAATTGACTCTATTTCATCAATTATGACTTTCAATAGCCTTGAATTTGAATTTGTAAACCTTGCTTTCACCTAATAATATTTTGATATCAAAGAGTGTTACTCATTTCCAAGGCAATGAACAATAAAATAGCCAATGTAAAGAAAATGTTGTTCCCAAAAAATCAAGTATATATGACATTTTTAAGAATTCAAATACGGTAATTTGATGTGTCAATGTTATATTGTAGTTCCAAAAAATTTCAAAATTAAAGTTCCCCAAGTCTTGTAAAATGCTTGAAACATACTGACCTTTCTACTCTTTACCTCAAACATTGGCCTCGTCCTTTGTTTTGGGGGCATGTTGGTAAGAGAAAAAAGACCTTATTGCCTTTAAGACAACTTGAGTTATGATCAACCCTGTTATTCTCTTTTTATGTAGTAACTTAGAACCCTAAACAGATTTATTCCACATGATCCTTTTCTTATTTATTCTGCATGACTTTTTATTATAATAACTTTCATTAAGGCTAGTTTGTTAAAATAGGACATCTTCTATGAAACGTATTACTAACAAAATGAATTTTGGTATGAGTTATGGGGGGCATGTCATAAAAACACAACAAAATAAAAAAAATAAGAGAAATAAAAATAAAAGAAAAATGATTATGACATCATACATTTAGAAAATTTGAATAAATCCTAATAAAGTCTTGACAAATTCAAAGTTTTGGAAAAATGATAAAGAAAAAGCCCAAAATAGAAAAGGCCAATAACTAAAAAAAATAAAAAAATAAAAAAAACTTTTGAAATGAAAACCTTTCTTCAAGTTCATTTTTCTAAAAAGAGTTGCTCTTTAATTTAAGTGTTTATACTCGAAATGACAAATAATTATCTTTCATTATCCCTTCATAAATATAGAAATTTATCCCTTGTTACCCCATTGAGCCTAATTGAATTCTTTCAAAATAAATCTTAATTAAGAATCATCCTCCATATTGAGAGGCAAAAATGAGGGTTAAGAATGGGGATGTCCAAATGAAATCTCGTATGTTAAGGCAAAGGCCCAACAAAAGAGTTCCTAAAAGTTTTAAATCCATTCAGTGAAAGAATACAAAAAAAAAAAAAAGTTAAGAAAAAGAAATGAATAATTAAAGGAAAAGAAAAATAAAAGAAGGAAAAAGAAAAGAAATGAATGGGTAGAAAGCATAAGAAAATAAAAATGAATATACCTCAAAGTGTAGCATAAGAAAATAAAAAAGAATATACCTCAAAATATATCCTTCAAATGAAAAAAAATAATCCTTAATTTTAAATATCTTTAAATACTTGTTTTGGGCCTTTCTATCCTTTTCTTTGACAACCTCGAACTCTAAACTACATTATATCCTATGAAAAATCCATTTTGGATTAAGCATAGAGGTTTAAAATTGAAGAGTTTCTCTTGGAGCAATGACTGAATCTTTTGGGTCTCCCTTTATTACCTAATTTTTTATTTGGATTATAACCTCTTTTGAAAAAAATTCTTTTCCTCTTTCAAATAAAATCATATTCTTAGGTGCATGGTGTAATAATAAAAAAAATTAAAAAAAGAAGTAAAGAAAAAGAAAAATAAATAGAAAAATAAATGTGGCTCTAAGGTGAAAACCCTAAAAAGGGTAGTTTAGAGCAAACCTTGAAGACCACTTCTAATGCTAAATATGGTGGATACTGAACATAGGTGAACCAAACCTTTTTGAAAGATCCAAAATATCAAAGTACCATAAGTTTGAGATGAATTGATTTTGAAAATTTCAACTTTGGTCCATTCCCAGATAACCTCTCAAAATCTCAGACCCTTACAACTAACCTTGACATTTCTCAAAATGTCTTATTTGGAGATTAAAGAAAATGTTGAATATGTTTGATTTTCAAGGAATTTATGTTTTTAGAAAAACTTATGTTTCATCTGTGAGCTTGCATGAAAAATTATATGTTTCTTTTATTCCCTTCAAGCGTTGAAACTCTTTGGGATAAACAAAAATCTTTGTATATAAAACCATTAAATCCATTTGAAAAGAAAATTTTTACCTTTTTAATTTTTGATAAGGATCATAAATTCTTGAGAATTTAAGCTTAGTTTATTTGACACCTAGGTTTCAAGTCTAGATTATTTGGCAGCAATGAAGTCTTAAGTCCAGTTTAGCTAGTATAAATAAGATTTAAGCCTAGTGTAACTGACATACAAGCCTAGTATAGTTGGCACCAATGAAGTCTTAAGTCTAGTTTATCTGGCATTAATAAAGATTTAAGCTTAGATTAAGTGGCACATAAAGCTCAGTATTAATTGGCATTGAAAAGCTATAACCCTAGACTAACTGACACATAAGCCTAGATTAGCTAAAAAATTATACACCCCTTTTATTTCCTTTAAATGGTGAAGTTTTTTTGAATCAACAAGAATCTTTGGGTACAAAATGATCAAATCCATGGAGAGAGAGATTTTTCACTTCTTTCATTTTTTAATAGAAATTGTCAATTTCTAAAAAAAATTTAAGTCAACACAAAATCTTAAGCATAGTTTAATTGGCACCAAAGAAAGGTTTAAGCCTAAATTATTTGGCACACCAAGAAAAGCTTAGATTATTTGGCACATTATAAAAAAATTTTAAGCCTAGATTATCTGGCACCTTAAATTTAAGCTTAGTTTACTTCACACCAAAGAAAGATTAAGCCCAAACTATCTAGCACACCATGAAAAGATTTTAAACCCAGCTTAATTGGCACCTAATGAAAATTTAAACCCAAATTATCTAGCAGCTAAACTTAAGCCCAGTTTAGATAGTACGTAAGCTTAGATTGGTTGGCACAAAAACCTAAAATTAGCAAACATGCAAGCTCAGATTGGAAGTCACCACATTTGACCTATAGTTTAATCTTGGTCACCTTATTCGACTTATGGTTTAGTCCTAATCAGCTTTATTCTTTGACTCGTGGTTTAGTTTTGATCATCTCTATCCTTTAACTTACGGTTTAATCCCAGTTATCTTTTATTTTCTTATGTGTAACTCAGTCTTGATCATCTTTATTCTCTGACTTATAGTTCAGTCATGGTCATCTTTGTTCTCTAACTAGTGGTTCAGTCTCAATCATCTTTATTCTCTGACTCGTTGTTCAGTCCTGGTCATTTCTATCCTTCGACTTAAGGTTCAATCCTAGTCATCATTTATTTCTCGACTTGTGGCTCAGTCTTAGTCATCTTTATTCTCTGACTTGTGGTTCAACCTTGCTCATCTTTATTCTCTAACTTGTGATTCAATCCCAGTCATCTCTAACCTTTGACTTACGATTCAATCTCGATCATTCTTTATTTCTCGACTAATAGTTCAGTTTCGGTTATTTTTATTTTTTGACTTGTAGCTCAGTTCTAGACATCTTTTTTCCTAACTTGTAGTTCAATCTGATCGTCTTTATATTCGACTCATGGTTTAATTTCTATCATTATATTTTTCAACCCACGTCAATTCAGATGATTTCCAACATTACATGCCTTTGTTTAAAAAAAACAAAAAAGAATACAACAAAAACAAAAGTAAAAAATTTTTTTTGAAGAATCCTCGAGTTGGCTTTGGACAAAATTGTTATACTTGTCTTTATCCTATTCTTGATTCCTAGCAATACGTAAAGAGGGACAGTTGTAGATACTGAATTTTATCTGGGTTCTCTATATTAGGCCTCGATTTTTAATTTTGTTTAATTTTATTAAAATTAATAATCAAATATTAAATATATTAATAATAATTATTAAATATATGAAAAAAAAAGAATGAGAAGACAATGGTGTTGTGTACGACACCACTAGTATCCTGTCTTAGCCATTTCCACCTACCCTACAACTATCCTTAAGACCCATACCTTGTAAGCCCCAGCTGCACCTACTGCCATCCTTGACAACATGGATTATGCCAAACTTGTGGGAAGATTGTAGCCAGAGCTCTATAAATAGAGCTTCATGGACGACCAAAAATGAAAAGTCCCAAAAAAAAAACCTTGCTAGAGGACCCAAAGTTTACCCAAAAAATGAAAAAAGAAATCCTGCCATAAAATAACTAAAAACCATAAAAAAAAATCCCTAAACTCATCCAAAAAAAAAAAAAATAGAACCAACAATTGCAAAAAAAAAAAAAAAAAACCCAAACAAGTATAACCTAAAAAACCACAATCCTTTTGGTGAAGAAACCCAGCGTCAACAAAAAAAAAAAAGAGGTTTGGTTGAAACTTTGAAAGTTGAGCTACAGAGATTAAGGTGATTTCAGAAAGAAAAGATACCAAAATAGGGACTAGAAAGACTAGAGGATCATTTTGGTGTTCTTTGGTTGGATTCTTGCCACTGGAGGCGATGACCAATGGCAAGGATAACAATGGCTTATGCAATGGCTAGCAACTAGAATTTGGGATACTAGTTGGCCTTGGGGACTTTTTCTAAAGAAAAAAGTTTTTTTTTTTTTTTTTTTGTGAAAGGAGAAAGAAATGAGTTAAAAAAAAAGAAGTCTTCTATAATAAGTTAATAGGGCCAAAACGATGCCGTTTTAACCTTCAAGATCCGTGCATGACCCATAACCCGACTTGAGGTCCGCGTGCCCAATCTACTACAACTCTTTTAGGCCAAGTCTTAACTGGTCCTACTAAATTAGCATTGACTGGTTAAGTTCAGGTAATATTTTTTAATTTTTTTATTTAATTTTTTAAATATTATTTTTAGTTTTATTATTATTTACGCATATTTAATATTTTAAATTTCCTAGAATAAATAGTTATTATTTTTAATAATAATAATAATAATGAGAAAAATAAATAATAATAATAAAAATAAAATTTAAATTTTTGATAATTTTAAATTCCATTAAAAAAATTAAAATAAACCTTATAAAATAACAAAAAAAATTAACTAGATAATAATAATAACAATAATAAAAATGAAAATGATTTCAAAACTTTTGATATTTTTAAATTTGAAAAATAAGGAAGAATAATAATCAAAAAATAAATAAAATAAAAAATGATAATAAAAATCGAATAATGGAAAATATTTTTTTCTTGCTTAGATGGTTAAGAGAATAAAAATCATCTTTTAAAAAATAATAATAAATAATTTTACCTAAATGTTGGAGAATTATTAAATAATAAGAATAAAAACAAATAAGTAATAGATAATAATAATAAATTTTATGAAAAAAATTTAATTAATTTTCAACAATCATAAAAAGCAAGCTTGT
Source organism: Durio zibethinus (assembly GCF_002303985.1). Next base: position 2,694,005 of record NW_019168026.1, read on the forward strand.
TTCAAAAGTTTACCTAGATGTTGAAGTTTTTTTAATTTTAAAATCTTAAAATCCAAAACCCTATAAACTCTAATTCTTAAAATTTTGAAACCCTAAAAAACCTTAAACCCTACAACCTCAAAATCTTAAACCTTTAAAACCCTAAACCCCAAAATTTTAAAACTATAAAATCAAAACCCTAAACTTCTTTAAAACCCTAAAAATCCAAATTTTGAAACCCCAAAATTTCAAAACCCTAAAATCTAAAATTTTAAAATTTCAAAACCCTTGAAACCCTAAAAAACCTCAATACTCTAAACTTTCAAAACCTTAAACCTAAAATTTTTAAAACTAAAATTGAAACCGTGAACCTTCAAAATCCTAATACCTAAAAACCTAAAAACTCCAAAACCCTAAATCTTAAAACCTTAAACCCTAAAACCATAAGCCTTGTAACCTTAAAATCTGAAAACCAAAATCCTAAAACCTTAAAACCCTAAAACCCTCAAAATCCTAAAATTTCATCAAGATCTTAAATCTAACCCAAAACTCTAAATTCAAAATGCAACCCCAAATCATCACCTGTAAATTATTTAAACCTTAAAGCCCTGACCTAAACCTATACGCAAAACGATTCCAAAATTTTAAGGATACATGTGAAAATCTCATGTGAAGTAATTTATTCTCAAATGCTATTTAAAAGATAGGGTACTTAGAAAGTTTTATTTCATTAAATTTTTTGTACGAGTCCTTAACCCGCGATAATAATGTGACTAAATCAAAAGAAAAAAAATGAAAAGAGATTTTAAATATAAATAATCATCCTTTAAATTCTGTCTAGATGTTGGAGAGTCAAGGTAGTCTCACTATATTAATGAACTCACTTTCAGAATTGTATTTTATTACCTCGCATAACATCCATTGGCATACATGTATCTATTCATTATCATTTGTACTCATTTCACATGTTCACACCTTTAATTATCATTTGCTAACTAATTGTACCATCATTAGTTTTTTTCGCACAAATATTTTTTTTAAATATGTAGTTTAGAATGTGAAATTGTAAAATAAAACAAAAATAACATTTCGAAGGGAATAATTTTTGGTATTCTGCCTAGATATTGGAAAGTCATCAATAATTATCTTCTACAAAGAGTGTTATTTTCATTTTAAAAAATGTAAATCTTAAACAAAAAGAGTTATTTTAAATTCTACCTAGACGTTAAAGAATTTTAAAGTAATTTTTTAAATTACATATTGCCTTGATATTTCTAAATAATGAACTTTAATAAAATTACTTTCTTTTTAAAAAAAAATAAAAGGAATTATTATTAAATTTCAAATCAAAGCCATTTTATTCAACATCGAAAATAATGTATGATTAATTGGTACCAATTTATAGACATTATAGGGGTGTTAATTCTTTCCCACATGTAATTGACTCCCAAACTCAATCTTATTTTTTGTAGAACAAAAATTATCTTTTTAATAAATTTTAAACCTATTTTTATAGTTTTATTAAAAAAATAAACTTTTGGATAGTTAATTACATCTTAAATAAAATTGGTGGCGAGTTTCTCATTTTTCTCGATTTTAAAATTTTAAATGCCTAATGGTCTCAAAATCGTTATGAAATGGGTTGAGAAACTATTAAATATAAAGATAATATTAGAATGTATAACTCAGAGTTTTAGTTTACATAAATTGGTGGAAATATTGATACAGTGATTAATAGAAGCTTTAGTCTATATGCCTTTAAAATAGGTGGGCAAATGCATCATTGTATTGGAACTTTGTTACCTCTAGTGGATACAACTCCAAAATTTGCATTACTATATATATATATATATATATATGACATAGCCAATGAAGTTTTTAACAAGGTGTCTACTTTTTATTTTACCTTAAATTTGAGTTCAATTGATGTCAATATTACTAAAGAGTTAATAAAGATGTTAAATGACAACAATCAAGTTGTTAAGGCTTTTAGGATGGCAAAGGATAGATTCATTGAGTCTAATGTTATACTTATGAGATTGTGATTGATTAGATGAAGAAATGGAGTTGATTGAAATATGATCAGCCTTTGAGTTTTGAAATTGCAAGTTTGTTAGTAAGAAATGATGAAGTTGCTATTGATGGACGTAATATCATTGTCAATCATCTTACTGATGGTTTAAAATGAATAAGCAAGCTGCATGTTTTGTTTTTAATAGCATAGTACCTTTTGCTATTTTCTTATGGGGAAGATGGATTTTTGTTGGGTCTTCTATATCAAAAGCGTAAATTTAAAAATAATCAGTCTAATGATAAGGAAAAAAATTCATTAAAATGATGGAATATTATGCATACTTTATTCAACAACATTTCTAGACAAGAAATACTTTGCTGAAAGGTGAAAAACTATTTTAGCAATTTATTATGGATGCTTATATATGTGTTGAATAAATGCGCTTACAATGGATACAAGAAAATCAAGTACAGTTGAGATTTAAGGTTTATCAAGAGGTTAAAGATGTTGTTACCAATGGTGATCTTGATGTCCAGGCCACTGGTAAAAAATTATCTTTTTATTTACTTTTGTTTCTAGTTCACAATTTGATTTTTTCCAAAATTATCTAAATCCAATGGCTATATATAGATATTATCACTATCTTGATTTGTTTAGCTCATTTACATGCAATATTAGATGCCAAAAATGAATGAAGCTTTATTTATGATTAGTAAATAGTAGATTACAGATAGACCTGATATACTTGCAAGATTGTTTAAATTTAATTTGAAATGTTTGATGGATGACTTGATTAAAAATAAACATTTTGGCAAAATTGTGGTAGGTCAAGTTTTTCTTTTGTATGAATTTTATCTTATTCTTTTGTTCCTTTTATTTTGTTTTATTATCATTGTGTGCCAAAATTGATAGAATTAAATATAAATTCATCTATTTTTTCTTAAATGTCAAACTTGATGGAATTATATATAAATTTTTATGATATTTTTAATTTAAATTTTATGTTATATAGTTTTTTATACCATTGAGTTCTAGAAAAGAAGATTGTCTTACACTCATATCATGTTATGGTTGCAGTTGAGGGATAAATATTTGTCTCCAATTGATGTTGATAGGATAATATCCATTGAAATTCCTGATAGGTATTTAGATCCATTGGTATAGGACTTTGTTACTAATTTTATGATTTATGGACCTCGTGGTGTTATTGATATGAATAGCCTTGTATAAGGGAGAACAAGTGTTTAAAGTTTCATCAAAGATGTATAAAAAGAAAATTATGATTCGAATAAATACACTTGTTTCCTATGAAAGAAGGCCACCTCAAAATGATGGAATGATTGTTAGAAAATATGGAGTTAATCTAGATTCAAGATTTGTTGTGCCTCATAATGTTGATTTGATTGTTCCACATTAAGTTCGTATCAATGTTGAAATCTATAGCAAAATGAAGTCCATCAAATATTTGTTTAAATATATAAACAAAGGATCAAATTAAGCTAGAGTTGTTATTGAAAAAATACCAAACACTAATGGAATTGTGCCTTAATAGAATTCAGTTTAAATTGATGAGATTAAAATATTTTTGGATTGTAATACATTTTGACTCATGAAGCATGTTGGCATCTTTTCAAATTTGATGTTCACCATCAAGAACCTACTGTAATCAAATTGTCGATCTGTTTGCATTATCAAAATTATATAACATTTTCTAAAAATACAAATTTGGTTAATGTTATTAACAACCTTTGTTGGATAAAATGATATTCACTAAGTGGATGAAAGCAAGTAAGAGATACTTTAAGGCTTGGGAACTTACATACATTGGTTTTTCAACTAAACAGGTTTAGTTACAAAAACTAAAAGTTTGGAAACATAAGGAAAGAGGCCTAGCTATTGGGTGAATTAATTTTGTCCATTTAGTAACATCTTAGCTTTATTTTTTAAAGATGTTTCTCAACATAGTTAAAGGTGAGATGAGTTTTACATATTTAAGAACATTGAACAAAGTTGTGTATCTAACATTCCAAGCTGCATGTAATATTTATGGTTTATTAGAGAATGATGAAGAGTGGCATGATGCTTTATAGCAAGTATCTATTTAGGCATCAGGTTTTGAATTGAGTCAATTATTTGTTATACATGCCTTATGTTTTATGAAGTATTTGATGTAATGACATTATTAGAGAAAATTTGGAGATATTTTAGAAAATATATTAAATATAGATTGAATTATTTGTTTGGTTGAAATAGGTATCAAAGTATTAAACAACAATTGAAAAATCATGTTTTGGTTTCTTTGGAAGAGTTGTTTAAAAAAAATGGTTCTTCTTTGGTTGATTATAAATTGCTTCTACAGCCTTAATGGTGAATTTTAGATTGTTAAGGAAAGAAATGAATTATAACTTGGCTAAATTATAGATTAAGCATTAAATGTTTGTTACCAAATTAAATGTTAATTAAAAATTAATTTATGATGCCACTTTGAAATCGGTTTTTGATGATGAAGGACAGTTGTTTTTTGTTTATGATCATGGGATATAGTTAAAACATTTATTTGAAAAATGATTATTGCAACAGTTAGATCAATAGGGAATATTGTTTTAATTGTTGCTTCATCTGGCACTACATCATTATTGATTCTTAATGGCAGGATTGCTCACTTAAGATATAAAATTTCTTTGAATGCTAATAAGATTTCGACATGTGAGATTAAATGAAAAACTAAACTTGCAAGATTGATTCAAATAGCAATTCTTATAATTTAGGATGAAGCATCAATGATTCATAAGCATTGTTTCGAAACATTTTAAGTAGAGTTTTTAAGATGTTATGTGTTTAGAAACCAATGGCTTTCAAGAATGACCTTTTGGAAGTAAAACAGTTTTATTAAATAGAGATTTTAAGTAAATGTTACTTGTGGTTCCATCTGGAATGCATTCTCAAATTATTAATGCATCAATTAACAAATCACATTTGTGGAGTCATTGTAATTTTTTTTTCTTTAACAACAAATATGAGGTTGAGATTAGAATTCCGTGATAATAATTTGAGGATTCAAATGCAACAATTTGCTTAATAGATGCTTGATAGTGGTGATGGTAAAATGGAGGCTATTTCTCATGAGGTTGATAATGAAGTAACATGGATGAAAATACTTGTTGATCTAATTTAAAATCCATCTAACACATAAATTTTTTCTCTTATTCAAGTTGTTTACCTGTATTTGCAACATAGGTTTATTAATTTAGTTTTCCTTTATGAACATGCTATCATAGCTTCTTATAATGAAACTATTGATTTGATTAATGCTCAAGCACTTTTTTTAATATCAGGTGATATTAAAATATATCATTATTTTAATTTAATTGTTAATGCTGAAGGTAATAATGCTAATAATGATTATTTGTACCCTTTTGAGTTTTTGAATTCTTTGTCATTTTTAGATTCCTATTCATGAATTTGCAATTTTACAGTTGAAATTAGGATGTGTTATTATGCTCTTTATGAATTTGAATCAAACATTAGGATTGTGTAATGATATTAGACTTATTGTAACACAATTAGCTACCAAAGTTATTGAAGCTATAGTCATCTGTGGTGGTCATATTAGTAATATAGTTTTTATACCTAGGATATTTTTCATAAACAAATAAAAGAAATGGCCTTTTGTTTTTAAAGAAAGCAATTTCCAATTTGGTTATCTTACAATGTGATAATAAATAAAAGTCAAGGTCAAACTCTAAAATCTATTGGTCTTTATTTACCTACTTGTATTCGTTCTTGGTCAATTATATGTTGTAATTTCTAGAGTCACACATAAGGATGGTTTAAAATTTTTTATTAAGGATGGTGATGGTAAACCTTATCGATGCATAAAAAATATTATCTATCCAGGGATTTTTGAAATTGATTTTAGGTTATTGTTTATTTTTTTTAGATTGTTGAAAACTTTACATGCTCAGTTGCAATTAATTACTTTCCTCTCAATCATTGATATAACATTTCAAAAAACAAAAGATTTCTCTTAATGATTAAGGTCAATTTTTCTCTAAGTTGATCAATGCTCAAATGATCATCACTCAGGTTTTATGTTGATAAATTTTTTTATCTCATAATGCAAACAAGTCAATCTAATTGAGATATTCTGCTCATGTGCAACCTTGGTGATTTTTTTGTTTGTCTTTTTATTTATGTTTCATATTTTTTTCTATTCATGTGATAAGTGTAAATATTTTATAGTTATGTTTTTCTCTTGTAGGTTTTAATGTTATTCAATATATCATGCTTAAAAAGTAAAAGCTTTTTCCTTCATTATCAAAATGTTATATCATTATTATTGTCCTTTTATTTATGCATGCAATATAAATGTTAAGCCTATTTAGGTTAACTATTAGATTTTCTTTTATAGTATTAATATTTTGACTTTTTTAACTTCCATTATAATATGGTTGCTATATGAGCATGCAATCTCAATGAGTTATCAATTTTTAAACTAGCTCAAACATCGTAAGTATTCACAAAAAATTAAAGTGCATATTATCATAATTTGGGATTCTGTTCTCTTTAGTACTAGAAGAAAATTTATTAGTTTTGATTTATTAATTGTGGTTTTTAAATATAATACCTATTAATAATTTTATTTCTCATTTTTAGGAGTCATAAAATATATTAATCATAATTATACTATATTTTGCATTTATAGGGGAATGCAATGCAAGCATCCATTGAAAAAATGATGCAAACTTTTCAAGCCAAAGCTTAAGAAAAGTTTTTTTTTTCTTATAAAATTGCTAATTTCTTTATTGGACCAAAGAAATCACATTAAATTGTATTGCAACTAAATCGATTATCAATTTTGTTCAAACAACAAAGATTGTCAAAATTATTGATAGTTCACTATGTTGTCCTATATATTATTTTGAGTTTCAACCTTTTTGTTTGCTTGCCCAACTTGCTCTAAATGGTAAAACATTGATCGATTTATCATTTCCCTTTCAATGCTTTTTATAAAATTTATATTTTATGTGTGCACAAGCTTTAAACCCTTATTTATTGATTTTTACTTGACTATTAAATTTTATTTCTATTTTATATGTCATTGGATCGTAGTAGCCATTGCCAATATTGTTGAACAGCATGACAAAGTTAAAAAAAATATTGTGGATAGACAAGATTTATTGTTTCGAGATGAATATTTAATATAAAATTTGCTATTTGCTATTTTGTTTTTTAAATGATGTCATAAAATTTGGTTTTGATTGATTTTGCATTTCCCATTGGTGACGATTTTATTGTTACATTGTGGGCTAATCATGCTAATTCTTTCAAGCAAAATTTATTACAAAGGCATCCAAATGTTGTTATCATACTAATTGGTATAACTGTTAGGGAATTCTAAAGTGAGTGATTTGCTTATCTTAAGTTTTTACCTCATTAAATCCTTAAGTTCATTATCTTTATTTAATCTATATTGATTGACCACTTGAAACAAAATGTTACATAGAACATAAATTTGTATAACACTTCAGCAACTAAGATATTTAATGACTTGTCGGTTGTCGATACTAATCTTTTTAAAAAAAATGTTGATTTTCTATTAGATAATTATTTGTTCCTTGAATATTATGAAGTTTATTTATTTTGTGCTAACTATTATTACAATATAGGTGCAAAGTTTCACCATTATTCGCTCACTTACCATAGGATAATAATCAATAACAACCAATAGCTACAGATGATATTGATGAAAATAGAAAAATCATTAAGGTATTAATAAAAATAGATTTGCTGAAATCCAAAGTTGCATTATATATGCCTTTAGTCATTAACATCATTTTAGATTGCCTTAGAAATTACACCTATGTTTTAATATTTTGACATATTTTTTGGTAGACATGTAGTCCTAAGCTTGAAATTTATAAATTTGAGATTTTATTGTTCAAATGGTAAAAATGAAGTACAAAATCTTAGCTTTTATAAGAACAATAAATATGATATTACTTTCTATGTATAAAATCTTACTCATGCATAGAATGATTTTGCGCAATCAAGATAAAATACTTTCATTCATTTTTTATTTCATCACATTAGCTACAAGATTTGCATAATGGTTGAAGACACCATTGATGGAATTGAATTGATTGCTTTTGTTCAATAGTTGAACAACTCGCTAGGAAAAATGACAAATTGCTACTAAAGAGCCTATTGATAAGATGATTTTAACTATTATTGTAAAAAATTTAATGAATCAAGAAAAAATTTTCAAACTTAATCTTACTAAACAAGCGATTGAAACTAGTGTTTTAATATTTGTTGTCAACAAGAGTTTTTCACTAGAGAACAAAAATCATATCTGGGAACCAATAGAACATCTTTTTCAACAGTAATAGTCCCATATGAGTAAATTGTTCAATCTGACTTAACTATTGAAGAATAACAAACTATTACACAAGCCCTAATTAATATTACAATTAATTTTTTTTAGTAGAGTTGCTTATAAAACCAAAAGTAATAATATATTGCTCATTTTTTTTCTAAACAAAAAAAAATTGATGCATCACTTCGATTGAGTATTATATGTTGATATTGCAATACATATGTAAGCTTTATGAATATAAAACAATTAAACTTCTGTTTTGCAGCACAAGGGAGCCAACTTTTATGGTCAATCAAAAACAAGATGCATTGAAAGACTTCACTGCAAAAAGATTTGTTTTTAGGTAAAATTCTCACATATAGACAATCTAATTACAATTCTTTTAAATTTTATAAATATTCTCTGTAAATTTATATTTGCATGTTCTATGCTTTATTGATCTATCTTTGTTTACGTAAAATTAAAACTGACAAAAAAATATTGTTAAATCAACTATTGAAACAGAAGTTGAATTGCAAGATATCAATGATGAATAACCTTGGAAAAAACTTAAATCCAAGTTTTTCTACCTCTTATTTTGCAAATTTATGACTCACTCAATTGCTCATATGAATATTTTATAAATTTAAAAAAGTTTTTCAAGATAATTTCTTTCATAAATGTAATTATATCTTTTGTTAAAACTAATTATTCATGATTGTACATATAAATGAACTTTTATCTTCTTTTCTTTTATGCTTACAAGGGAAAAAGAAAAAGAAAAATGATTAAAGAAATTTTGCTGTAACTTTTTGACATTATCGTTTTTGTTTTTGCATTATGAATAATATGAAACACATAATGTCATCACTTTGTTTGGTATGTCATCATAGTGTTTCCTTTTTTAGTCACCCTCTTTCTTTTTAATAAGTTGATCACAGATAAAAATAAATTTATTGATGGCTGGCAAGATAACAAATTTTTTAAAAGAGAAAGCATTTTGGTTTCAAGCTACTCAAGACGTAATGTCGCTACAAAGATCAAAATTGAATAAAATAATATTTAACAATATAATTAGGATGTCATCTCAATGAAACAAATGTTTTTTTAACCATATGTACAAACAGATAGCTGATTAAATCCTAATTATTTTGATCTTCAATCCAATTTAGTTTGTTGTTAGTTAAATTATGTATTAATTATTCTTTTATCTTTTTGCTTTATCATAAAGTGAAAAAAATTGATGTTCTTTAAGAAAAATATATTAATCTACAAATTCATATTTGATTATGTATTTTTTATTTTCATATATTTACTTATTTTTTCAAAAAATAGTTAACATAAATATTTATATTATAATAATATTTTATTTTGATAGCTTTATCATCAACTGAAATTATGTGTCTTATCTTATTTTTAGTTTTGCCTTAAACTATGTTGCTATTTTTATTAAATAGCTTTTTTTTTTTTACATTTTTATTTTATTGAATGAGTAGTTATTATTTTTCAAGATATTTCTTATCCACCAATTACTTAACTTTTGATCTCTTTTTTTTTTTTTTTGCAAAGAAAAATCGATAATAAAACTAATGATTAACTTTTTTAAAAAAATTAATTAAATCCCTTGCATCCAAACCTCATAACAATTTAAATTTAACTTTTTTTTATATAGATGTTTCATTCTTCATATGTTATAACTTATATAAATACTAGATAATAATAGTGATTCATTTGCTATGTTATGCCAATATTTATTTTCTATTTTTGAAAACTTTACTAAGCTAGTTAATCATAAATTAATATGTGATCATTGAAACTTTTTATTAAGTCATATGTACATACTGATAATTAATGATATCATAAGTATTTTTTTGTTGTTATAATTTTTTCTTTGTTTGTAATTGCTTTGTTTATCTATGATCTTTTTCAAAAACCTTTATCATCAATCAAATAAAAAAAAAAAAATCTTGGACATTTATATATCAAATTGTTTAACTTTTTTTTAGCTCTAATGCCATAATTTTTTACAATATAAAAAGCATATATTTTAGTAATAACTTTCACTTTTAGAACTTCAATTATAATTACTACTTTTAATTTAATGAAATATTAAAAATTTGATTACCCAATAGTAATTTAATTTTTTTTGTTTAAATGTTTGATTTTTAATTTTTTTAAAAAATTATAATTATTGTTTCTTCAATGCATAGTTATTTAACATGAAGATACATAACAACAAATCAAATCTTTTTATAAGTTTGTTAAATATAAAATAAAAATGAACATAAAAAATATTGAATTAAATTACAATAAACTAAACAACAAGTATAACACAATCCAAAATAAAAAAAATACTCATCCAATTTTTTTAACTAAGCATTAATTTCTCAACCTACCCTAAACCTCAGAAGTTAAAACTACTCCAACTTTTTCACTTCCATCATCATCAAAATTTAACCCATGTGTTAATTAAGTCTATCCTAATCCGAAAAACACAATATATATTGATAGCTCACATTTCTCCTTACAAAACCCTAACAAATATTCTTTCAAGAAGTTTAAAATTCATCCACCCCATACAAAAACCTCCTATTGTCTCTAATTGAGGATAGGCAAACAATAGGGTTCCCCAATGGAAAATCTAAGGAACACAGATCATCTTCAGAATTTTTTCCATCTTTACTTCATAAGCATGTTACTTGAGATTTTATTGTAAAAAAACATCAAATCACAGTTTTTTTGTAGTTAATGTCTATTTTTTCCTTTTTTATTCTTCAATCTTACAAAAATGTATATGCATTCTCTTTTTTGTTGGATTATTTTTTACCCTACATTTTATTCACATTTTCTTGAGTTTTTATATTTTTTCATTAATATTTTTGTAGTTTATGCTCCTTTATTTTTTAATATTGATTTATATTTTCCTTCTCTTGGTCAATTTGTTAGTTATCATTTTTTTTAATAGAATACTTACAGGTTACATATATTTTCTATTATTATTAAATACCATAATTTATTTTTTTAACACTTTATACAAAATTCTTTTTAATATTTTCTATACAATTTTTATTATATTAAACTATCTCATGAAATTATCCTTATTCTCCTTATTGATGCAATTACCAAATTTCAATGCATAAGCTTATCTCAAAATTTATGGTGTATATAACGTTTATGTTTTAATTGGTTTCTTTATGGTTCAAATATACACATGCAAATTAAAAATATTCATTGTTTAACATGATACAATACATCCAGAAATATCTTCAAGTGATAATGCTTAACAAAGAAAAAAAATTCTAATTTGTATATCTATATTCTATATAGAACTTAAACCATCTTGCTTATGCATACACAGAAATAAAAAAAAAATTAAGTAACTTTTTTACTCTGCACTTGAGTTTTTCTATATTTATAATCAAATTATAAACCAACAATCAATAACATTTTCTACATCTTTCTTCTTTGATTTATATTCACATATTATACTAAAAACATAATGTGATTTCAAAAAATTCTTATAAGGTTTGCCCAAAGACATTTGTCAGTTATTGAAACTCTGAACACTATATATGTCAAATTGTTACTTCTAACTCCATTCAAAATGGAATTGGATCAAGTTGCTAGTCGTTTATGCTTCCAAAATGGATGAAAAATTTTTGTTGATGCACAATATTTGAGATATGGTGATTTGTTAACATTCAAATATAATAAAGATAATATTTTTTTTATGTATATTTATATGTTGAACCAACTCTGTGATCACAAAAAATGGCTTTCAAATGAGAAAATACACCATCTTCATTTTGATTGTATTCTATTTGTTACAAATGCAATCAAATTATATTGATTTTTTTTTAATTTTTTATAGCTAAAAAAGATAGTAAAAATGTTGCAAGCTCTTCACAGAGTTGACAAACAAATATCAATAGAGTTATCAACATTGATGACTCAACCTCTGAATAAGATGATGAAACTGGAATTTATCTTGATGACAGTGACAACAATGATGAGAATAATCCTTATGTTCTTTTTTTTTTTATACACCATGACAAAAGCAAATACCAAAACATCATACCTCTTGGTAATAAATGATACTCATTATTTTCATGTTTCACTGTGTTTTGAGAGTTGATATCTTTAAAAAAAAATTATGTGTGAATGATTGTGATATATTATTTTAGCAAACTAGATTTACATTCTTAAATAGTTTTTTTAAGTAGCATGTCCATGTTTCACTCTACAAATAATGCCTACTAGAACATGATGTTGATTTCACTTTGATGATTTCTGGAATACACACAGTTTGGCTTGTGTGATTCGTATTCAGTGATAAAAATAAAATTTTCTTGGCTCGTTGGAAAAAGTTCGCAATGGACAATAATTTGAAGTTTGGTGATATTTGTATTTTTCTAGTGGTTGACAATTGCTTCTTCAATGTCACATTCCATTGTAAGTGTATGTTAAGATCTTAACTATCTTATAGTAGGTTTTACTTTGAAGGTGAAATTGTTTTGAATATTTAGCAATTACGCTTCTTCTATAACTAAAAACTTTTTGTATGTTGACTATATGTTATGACTACACATCTTAAAGATTTTGATGTAACTTTGACTTAAGTGTTATGCTTTATTAAACATCCTATTATTATATTTATTGGATGGCTTTAAAGTTCAAGCCTTGGTTACTTTTTTTTTTTATTCGTAACAAAATTGATGTATTTGTTATTATCTTTTTTCTTTACTATAGCCAATATTCCAATACACATCCTTAACTTTCATTGTTCACACATAAAAAAAAAAAAAAAAAGACTTACAGCACCAGATAGGCCTACTACTAATGAATTTTTAATTTAATTATTTTATTTGCACATTAATCAAAGTAACATCTAAAATTTTACCTAACTTAACGTTCTTTTTTTCGCCAACCAAACATTACTTTTAAATATATGAACAAAATATATATACACATATTGAATGCCCCTAAAACCTAATAAACTTTTCTTAATCAAATATTTTATTAGTCATTAATTAATTTATATCCGATCAATTTGTTCTAAAAACACTATAAAGCAAACTTTTAATTAAATATAACTATTCTTGTATATACAAATAATATATTTAAAAAATTGTAAATGCTAATAAAATACAAGTTCTTTAATAACATAAATATCCAATCTAAAATTGCAAGAGTTAAAAACTATTATAACAGAAAAAAATATTTTAGTGACTAAAAAAAACAGCTTAGTCACTTATAATTAATTATTTCAATGTAATACAAAATGCCAATATATACCAACTCTTTTTTTCTCAAAAAGAATTTATATTAGACCAGTTATTTATTAAACTATCAAACTTCCAGCCTATCAATCCTCTTAATTACACTTTTTGTTAATCCTGTAAATTTTCTCTACCAAGACAAAAAAAAAATCATATTCACCACCTACAAATAATCAGCCATCTACTACATCCTAACTATCTCCAATCAATTAAATGCATATATTAAATGCAGTACCAATTTATCAAAATCCTAATCGATCACTTTACCAACCCTCTTAAATCTACATCCAGGCAAATACTACTGAATTCCCCTACTAAAACTAAAATACCTAAATTCCATCATACCAAATATTTCACCACCTTGATTTTAGTTATAGCTGTTTTTTCTTAGCCACAGAAAAAAAAAATTATTTGAATCAAGAAGATGGCTAGTAGCTCATTTTCGAATGCTAAGGATTCGAATGAAATCTCATAGCTTTTTATGATTTTGCTTAAGATATCACTTAAGATTTTGTAGTGAACATTATGCAAACACAACTAATTCTCTTTATGTTTTACCTTTTTTTTTTTTAATTCTGCCATAATTGATTATTTTAATTCATGTATGCATTTTATGTTGTTAATCTATATTTCACCATTTGAGTTAGATTTGCAACATTGAGTACCATTCATGCTTATATTTTTTTTTTAGGTTTGATTATTGCTCCCATCGGTTTCCTCTTATTTGTAAACGGTAACACACCTCTATGATTGTGAACGTTTAGCCTTTCTCCAAATAGATTAATACTTTCACGACTTATTAATTCCTAAATAAACCATTATTGCCTATATTCAATCTTTACCTTTTTTGCAGCTACTATGATTCCAATATTATTTTCCCTATTTCTTCACCTATTGTAATTGATCCATTGAATGTTTATGCATATGTCATCTTAGAATCTGTAAGATTAAGCATTCATAATTCATCAAATTTATGATAGATTCATATATTAATTTTGTTTGTTATTTTGTTTCCTTTTTCTCTAATCAGCTATTTTGACAAATTTTCAAACAAAAATATTTTAGAGACTTCCTAAAAGGTTTGCTCACACATACATATCAAATATCCAAACTCCAACATATATGTACTTTAAGGGTTTATTACAAATCTGTTTTGAATGGAACTTACTCAAATTGTTGGCCAATTATACTTTCAAAATGGGGAAACACCTTGCTGATACTCATTTTTTAAAATCTCAAGATTTGTTGAATTTCAAATAAAATGAATATATGATTTTTGAGGTTTTTCTTCCTCTAGATCAGCCAAGTTGATAATGACAAATAAGCTATTGACAATGGCATGTAACATTTTCATTTCAAGTTGATTAAATTTGTGTTCTATACATTTATATTATATATATTTTATTTGTTGTAGTGAAAAAACCAAATAAATTATGCAAGCTCTTCTATTGTCAATCAATCGAATCCTATTGAAATCATTGACATTGAAGAATCAAAGGATGAATTAGATAACAAGTTTCAAGCTTATCACCATGAGACATCTGGAAGTGATGATTACATTGACAATGATCCTCGAATGTTTTATTGCTTAATAAGCAAGACAAATGTTGAAACGTCTTACATTTTTCTAATAAATCATATATACACTTTTTTCATACATTATTATATCATTTTGATCCTCAGCATCTGAAAAACAACTATGCATGAACATTTTTATCATTAACACCTTAGAAATAACTATGCATGAAAACTTTTGATCAAACAAAATTTTTTTGGCAAATTGCAATAAATTCCACCTGAATTCCATGACTGTCTACCTAAACGTAGCACTTCTATGACTTTGTTGATTTCTGAGTCAAGCAAGTTTTGGATTGTGTAGTGTAAATGCAATGAATAAAACAAGGTGTTTATAGCAAGGTGGAAGAAATTTACCATTGATAATGTCTTAAAACCTAGCAATCTCTACTTTTTTGGGATAATCAACTAAAATACTTTTGAATTTATCATTTATCGTGATTATGAATAAACACCTGCACTACTTTAATCTAGAGAAGACTTAACTTGTAATTTTTTTTGTTTTACTTTTATCCTTATTGATCTGCTTTGAACTTTGACTATATGTTATTATCTTCCTTTTGATTTGTGATGGAATTAAGACAGCTGTTATTATCTCTTTACCTTTTGTCTATGACGTATTATACAATGTAATTTTGAATGCCAAAAACAAACCCCGTAGCAACGCAGACGCAAGCTGCTATTTATATTATAACTAGATAAGTCAATATATATTTTAATTTTAAAAAATATTTTATATATTATTAATATCATTTTTATTAATTTTTAGTTATTTATTACCAAAATTATTATTTGATATAAAAATAATTTTAATAATTTATTAATTTTATAACTGTTGAATAATCTAAAAGTTTATTTTATATAAAATTTTATATATTGTCTATAATGGTAATTTTTTATCACTACATTTGCATCTAAACACATATTTCACTACTAATTTTAATTTTATCGCTATAATATCTAATCTCACAAATATAATAACTAATCTTACTACCACTACTGTTTTCAATCTTATCAAAACTAATCTCATTGCTTATCCAAATATACCTTTAGTTGCCATTTGACATCTTTGGAAACCACGCAAGAAAGATTAAAAAATAAAAGGAAAGCCCCTCGATGCTTTTGTTTGCATATGAACTATGGTAACACTAACCGGTAAGTTGGTAACACTAAATATGTGTATATTTTAGTCATTTCCTCCTCTCATGCCTTTTGTATTAATGTATATCTACCATTATTTCATATTTCGCTTTTGTCTCTATCATATGTATTCGCTTTTTTAATTTCCTTCTTTTTTTTTTTTTTGCTAGGGTTATGTTTAGATGAGCAATTCGATGCAGCAGCAAAAGTTATATATATAGGAGGGACCAATTTACATAATGTTAATTTTTTTAATTTTATATATATTTTAATCATGATTTCATTAATTTTAATAGATAAAATTAAATTATTTTTTTAATTTTTATTTATCTCTTTCATCTTTTGGATATGTTAAAATTAATAATTAAAAAAATATATAAAACTTTTTAGTTTTTTACATTGTGTAATATATATATATATATATATATGCACTTCATTTGAACTTACATGAGTGTCGTTTTGCATTAAACCCTTAAAAGCAATATATAATTTGTTAGACCCCATTTATAATCAACAACACGCTACACGATGAGATGTTTGCGTTTATAACAAATTTTATTTTATTTATTAGTTAACAGATTTATAATTCAAATATCATATTAAATATTTTTAAAATTTAGATATTACATTAAATATTTTATTATAATTTAGGGATTATTTATGACATTAACCTTTGAGTTATGATTTTCTTTTAAATGGGTTTAACAACTTATTGCTTAGATGTATCTCACTTATCTATTAATTAAAAGCTTTGTATTTCCAAAAAAAAAATCACTCCATTTTGGATAGGCTACTTATGTATATCTAAAATTGCTTCACCTTATCAAAGAAAAAAAAAATCAAACACCCAAATTCATCACAAGTTAAAAATACTTTAGATTGTTATTAGAGAACCAAAATCATTATTAATTTTCACATTCACTTTACTAAGATAAGCATATAACCATTAAACAAGCAATTATAGTAATATCTTTGCACCCAAGAATTTCATTTGATTTTACTTATAATGATGTGTTGTTCTCATATGCACCAGAAAATACAAAAACAAAGGTCGAGTATCAACTTTGGTCCCAGCAGAATCTGAAATATATCATATAATGATGCCTAGGTCTAGTAAAATAGTAGTCTCTTGTAATAAAGGTTCAACTTAATAATACTGATGGATACAGTCAACCAACAGTCAAGAACTAATAAAAAATTCCATCATTAAATAATTCAATTTTTTTTTTTTTTGTAAATAGCTCATGTCTTTCTTTCTTGATTTATTCTTGTATTTAAGAAGCCCTTGATTCAAAGGGACATACCACAATGTAATCCTATAACCTAGCTATAGAGAAAAATTGGTATTCAAAAGATCATCACTGTCATAAGTTGAGTTATATTTGATGCAATTACCTAATTGGTATTCAAAAACATGTTTCAGACACTAATTTTTCCTTCACACAATATCTTCATGCATTCAACCAAGCACAACAATGAGAAAACAAAGAGCTATGCAATCAAGGTTTCAAGGAAATTAACAAAGAAACAAATCAGCCAATTTATAGGGCTGGACCAAGCAATTTTCCAAATAGCCAAAACTCAATAGTCCATTATTGCACTGGTTAGAACTCAAGTGTAGAGAGTGGATACATAGAAGGAAAACCAGCTTGGCTTATCTTGATTAGTCTTGAATCTAATCCAAGTTGTGATAGCTACTTATTCAACATTGGAGTGATTAATCCAGATATGATTATCTACAATTAGACAATTTAATTTGTTGTCTCCTTCTCAAAATCCATATCAAATCACGTTTGCCTTCAATGAAGAACTAACAATATTTCAGTGTTTATTAGGGTTCATGTGAGATGTGACAACGGACTTCCACTTAATAAATAAAAATATATATATATCTTCATTTGGGGGAACATACATGACAGATATGGAGAAATGGGAGATGAATTTGTCTAATCTCTAAATCAGGCAACTAGCTATAGACTATTCAAGACGAAGACCCATCCTGGTTATTGCAGCCTGATATTACCTTAACCTACTTCCAGCCTGCTGCAAACTTGTTTCAGTGGACTAATAGGATTTTAGCTGTTGAAAACACGGAACCCCACATATTTCTAGAAGGCTAAGACATAAACTGCTGTTTACTTAACTGTTTTAAGTGTTTAGTGCTGCTTGGCTTAGTCTTTTCCTTCACTTCCATATCCATTCTAGCAGTAATCCTTTTGTCAAACAGAAAGATAAACAACCGCAACAAGCAAAAGAGAGAAAGAAGAAAAACGACGAACATAAATGATACTAAAACAGGAATGCTTCTGTAACTCACCTGACACGTGATTCTTTGCATACCCTTTTTAGTGCCTGATTTGATTTGCCAATATCCCCAATCCCATGGCCAATACATAAGTTTTTTGGAATGAAAAATAAACAGAATTAAAAGAAAATGTTTTTTTACCATTGAAGAAGAGACACACAACATGATCTGAAATTAATAACTTGTCATAAGTGGCCTATCAAAAGTACATATCAATGACAAATTGGGTGTTATGTCACATAGATCTTAATTACTACAAATAGTAGAGACCTTGCTGATACTGTTATCAGTAAAAACAACTACTGTTTTAATCATGGTAAAATAATTAATAGGAAATACTAAGAAAGATGTAGGGTAATATCCAGTTATGAAGCGAGCAATACCAGACAAAATAACAAAAGGAAGCGGCTTTTAAGACAATACCATCCGATGTTGCAGATTATATACTAATAATTAAGATAGGATAAAACTGAAGAAGAAACATTGGTGAAACCATGTTCTTTTCCCATGCATGCAGCTCGTTTGATCACGTCTTTACTTTTTTTGTTTTTTTTTTTACTTTTTACTGATTTTGGTTGACATTTGGAGGAGGAAGAGGTGGAGCTTGAGGGGGTCGCTTTCTTTTCTTCTTCTCATAACTTACGCCCCTGGCTTTAGCCTGCGAATCACGAACCTCACGTAGGTAAAGCCTAACAGCTCTAGCCCCAAAAGGGTTTACTTCAGGCTTGCCTCCGTGTTCCTCAAAGGCAGCTCGGAGGCGTCCGATGAGTGCATCAAGGCTTCCCCAAGCTTGGCGGAGAGGACAGGGGCATGGAGCTGGAGGGTTAGGGTGACCAAAGAAAGGACAAAGTGGAGTGTGGACTTTGGTTTTCCCAAACTGGTCAAGGTAGCGGAGGAATTCCAGGACGTGGGCTCCGCTGCAGCGAGAGAGGGAGAGAGGAGGGCGGTGGTTGCGAATGTATTGACCAAAAGTGTTCCAGTCACGGCGCTTTTGGTTTTCATAGCGGCTGAGAGTGGAAGGAGCAGTGGAGGAAGAAGAGGATGGGGAGGAGGAGGAATTCGTGGCTAAAGGGTTTGTGTTGGTGGTGGTAGCAACGGTGGTAATGGAAAGGTTTGCAGGGAAATTTGGGGTTAAAGTAGTGGAAGGGTTTGTCTTTGAGGCTTCTAAATCCTGAAGAGAATCCATATGGTCTTTTGGGATTAAACTAATGGAGATAATGATCTTTTTTCTTGTAAGGGCTTAGATAGCCTGAAGAACTGGAGTTAAACAAAAGGAAAAACAAAGCAAAAGAGTAAATACAAAGACAAAAATTTTTGAAGAAAGGAGAGGAAGCTGAAAGTGTTTTCAGGATGATTATTTTTCTTTCACCAGGGATTCAAAGAGAGGAAAGAAAGGAAAGAGGATGGAACTTTGACACGTAGGGGAAGATGAACAGAAAGGTCTAGGCCAGATATATATAATTATTTGTAAAATTGTGGGGATTGAGGTTTGGTGAAGACTGACAGACAGGCCAAAAAGTGGATTTTACCTGGGACTCAATAATGCTATGAGAAAAGAGAGAAGATGCATGATTGATGAGGCCAAGTATATAGGAAGAGGAAAAAATAATAGTATAGGGGCAAGCATTTGGGTCTAGTCCCTTTCTTTTCTTTTCTTTCAGGTTTCTTTGAATCTTTTGTTTCATCAATCCTAGAAAACTTGAAAGGCTTATGATGCTCATGTGGTGGGCTTTTCCATTTCCTAACACATTTGAAGGTTTTGGCAGATGTCACATTTTTTCCTTACGAAAAAAAGATCTCGTAATTTAAACTTCATACAGTAACTTAATATAAAGTATTACTAAATCACAGAGACTGGCAATGGTAGATGGGTGAGTGGAAATAACTTCGTCCAGGGCTTGTATGGGAATGGAAGAGGTTTTAACAGTTAGGAAAAGAAAGAGAGACAGAGAGAGAGTGAGATGATTGATGGAGACAGGATAAAGCTATTGGGTTAAAAATAGGAGGGAATAACATGATTTTTGTTTCTTCACTCTTTTCCATTGATTGACAACACCTTTCCCAAATGACTACATTGCCCTTCACTGACTTCAATCGAGGTGTAACTTGCATCACCTGAAAGCATCAGTCCACCAAGCACAGTTCTTCACGATCACTCCATGTGGGCTATAGTTTCAACTTTCAACCCTAAGTTTTTGGCTGCCATAGAAAACAAAAAACTCGATCTAACGGACACCATTACAAAACCAATTTGGTAAATTTGCAATTGATAAAAACCAAATTTGTATTTTATGACACGAAAAAACTTTATTCATTTAATTTTTGGTAAAAAAGCCTTTATTAATTTAGTATTTTATATTTTTCTGACTATATTATATATAATTTATATACCAGAAATTAAACTTCTTGTTGTGGTTGTGTATATTCTACTAATACAGTTGACAAAAAACCAAATTCAAATTTATATGAATTATACATAGAGACCAATTTCTATATTCACTGCCCTAAAAAAATCCACTACTCAAAGACCCTATAATTTTGAATAAGGTAATCAGGATTGGACAATCTCCAGAGAAAATTTTCGCCTGAAATTTGAATATTGCCCAATATCATAATCATCAATATGCATGTTTGATCCAGGAAAACTGTCCAACAAAAGGGTTTTCCGACATTATTAACTTGGCTGAGTATTGCTCCAAAGGGTATGTATACTTTTGACTGAAATTTGAAGCACAATTCTTAACCAATAAGTAATCGATTGATTGATTTTTGAATTTTTAGATTTAATGATTAAGATTTAATTTTTGATAATTTTAAATATAAAAAATTTGAAACACAACCAAAAGCAAAGACTAATTAATGAATGAAAAAGAATTTCGCTACCCTATTAAGATTGTATTATAGCAAAGAAATTTGCAATTTTCCTTTCTAGAAAGTCATTTATATCTTGAAAAGATGTTGCAAACTTGTTTTATTGTTTATCGATTCTTATACAACTTCATGAGTGCGTGTTTTTAGCTACCATTTGAAGGAGATAGAAACTAAAGCTATCGGCCAGAGAAAAAGTGCAAACTTTTTTTTTTTTTTATAAATGAGATCTTAATTTAAAAAGTAAAAAAATTATAAATATCGAGATTTGAATCTTAAACTTAATTTTTTAAAAATAATTATATAAATTAATTAAATTAAATTTTAAAATAAAAAAATAAAAATTTGCTGTCTAGATTCGCGGTCACAGTTTTGGCCTATAGTTTATACTTTGCACGCATTATTGTCTAAGTTGACAAGGAAATGCTTTGCTATCCACAGTCCAATTTTTGCGTGTTTCTTGTTTAAACCCAAAACCAGTTAAATCACAATAACAAATCAATCAGCATCCTATAAATTGCGCCCTTTCAATATCAACTTTTCTATTTTTTTTCTTACTGGAATCTTTTGCTCAATCGTTGGATAGATACTCATATCTGTTAAAAGTGAAAATCTGAATATTTCCGTAAGTTACAGCAAATGACTTCGCATGCCCAAATCATTTGGTAAAAAAGAAGTGAAAACAAGTGTTATTTTTAAGGATGTCGAGCATATTATAAATCTTGCATGAAAAGCTCTTCCTTCTTAGTTATATTCATAGTAAGTAATGCGCTATGACACAAATACTAAGCAAAAAGTTAAATGTTTAATGAATTCGAAATTTAGTTTAGTTGGTTTATATAAAATATATATTCGAAGTTTAATTTAATTTATTTATATAATTATTCTTAAATGATAGCATCTAATAAATTTAAAATTCTAATCTTAACACTTATAATACTTTCCTTCTTTCCTAAACTATTACCTCTTATTTATATAAATAAAAAAAAACTACACATTTGATTACTATTCAGTTGGGTTGTCTTTAAGCTTTGCTTAAGTGAATTTTTATAAACAATCTTCAAAGCTTGTATTTTCATCGATATGGTATATTCAAAATTTTATTTTTGAATCAAATCCTAGTTGATAAGGGAATGTGACCTCTTTCCTTATCAATTGGACTAAATCACATGAATGATTATTTTATATTCAAATTTTTATTTTCAAAATATTCTCCACAAAAATCAATTAATTAGTTTATTAAAATATATACAAAAAAATTGATGATATTTATCATATCTCATACAATCCCCTTTGGGTAATAATAACTCCTCTTATCATAATATATAATGTCTTACTCGTAATTAATTATATATATAAGGTTCATTTATAAACTTTCTATTTTCTCTTTAACAATAGAAATTATTGATAAGTATATGTTTTAAATCAACAGACTTCTATCACAAATTAACTGCAATAACTAGGTGTGTTAACATTAAGTCTACATTTTTAGTGTAGTTTTTCTTCTTCTTTCTTTTTTTTCCTTTGCCCCACTAATACTTCTATGCAAGTTAATTCATGGATTGCAAAAAATTAATTTGAATGTCTCGCCATCTTTTTAAGAACAAAATTCGTATTCTTCTTTTCCCTTCTCTACTTATCTTAAAGAAACTAATAGAATATATTTCTTTTACCATAAGAGATCATAATTGAGGAAGAATTAATAGTATGAATGGTTCTTAAAATATAATAAAATATTTAATGTGGTACTTGAATTTTAAAAATTTTTAATGGATATTTGAACTATAAATCTATTAACTAATGTAATACGTAAAAGATTGTTTGTCCCTCATATATCATTAGAAATGAATATCATATTAGTTAATATATTCATAATTCATGCATCATATTATAAATTTTTAAAATTTAAATACAATTTTAACATTTTATTAAAATTTAGAGATTATTCATGATATTAATTCATCTAGGAATAAAAGAAAATGTTGCAGGTATGGGATTTAAATCCTAAATTTACTGGATGCTATTTTTTAAAAATAAAAATAATTGTATAAACTAATTGAATTAAATTTTAGATTCTCAATAAAATATCTTTAAAAAATGCTAATCAATCTCTCAATCATTTGTATTATTCTGTTTTTTGCACAGACATGGTCAGATTAGTCCTTTAACCCAAGGATTATCTTTCAATTCACTAGTAACCGGAGATCAAAATAAAGATCTGGGAAGCGGGCAAAGGTGCAAAGCTACCCGAATTAGTTTTCCCCTTTTCTTTTTCTCTTTGATTAGGAAAAAGCAAAGTAGAATTGAGACATCGTATCTCTCAATCTTTTGCATTAGAGATATTGCAATGTTCGGAAAAGCCTTGCTTTAGACGGAATTAAAACCTTATTCAAAATTTAAACATGAAATTAGCTTCATTTGGTGGTAATGGTGGACATAAATTCAAAGAAAGTGCAAACAAAAAAGTGCCATTGAAGCGCTCAAAATGTGAAAGATAAAATCAATTTGTACGGGTGTTAATCATCCCAAGTTAATGGAATCTTTTCTTTATAACAATTCTCAATTAGAAGAAGACGAAATTTACCAGGAAAAAGTTACTCTTTATACGTTTCTTTTATATATATATATATATTGAAGATGAAGGTTGGGATTGCATGAACTCGAACTCAAGTCTTACAAAACGCCACAGCTCTTTTTTCATCGACTCAGCTAAGAGGTTGTTGGCTTCCATGATTCCCACACATTGATCTTTCAACTTTATGTTTGCCTTCAATATTGAGGACAAATTCTTGCTCTCTTGTATGATTCTTGACTTCTTGCAGTAACATGTCAAAGAATCATACATACATACATATATATATATATATATATATATATATAAGTCACAAATATTGGCTTACCTACAGCAATGGAGTTCATTTCATGTACTTCTTGTTTCATTTCTGTTCTATATAATGTTACAAGAGAGCTACATGTTTGAAGGGAATTCAACAAAAATTTCTAGAAAATTATTTTGATGTTCAAGGTTTATAGAGTTTGTAAATAATTTGAAGTTGCTTTTCAACTTTTTTGTGGGTTTAGGACAATTTCTATATGAGGAAGGTTGGATTAATTATTAACCACTTAGTAGAGTTATCAAAGATTTAAATGCCCCTTACCTCCTTTGACCTATGCATGTGATCAGATGAGGGGCAAGGAGCTTTAAGGGGTTCAAAATATAAATTGAAACAATGAGGTGTAAACCATTTTCATTGCAAAAGAAATTTGGTTTGATATGAAATAAATATTCTCAACGGTTTAGCTTCTTTCAACGATCTAATTAATTAAAAGGCAAAAGATCGATAAGTGACTGTTTGATTCAATGATAAATATTGTATTCTCTCACTTAAAAAGCAACTTTGAATGCTTTTCCCGGAAAATCAAAAGAATGGGATGGCCAAGCAGGTTTTCTTCTCGACATTCAGCATGGTATATGGCCAATATAATTTATAGTTTGGCCAACTTTTTGGTTTTTTCTAACAAATTTGCATTGGCATTGTATTATAGTGGTAGAATATGTGGAGGAGAGGTCACAAATACTAGTCTTGTAGCCCTAAAGCTGCCCTTAGCTGCATCAGATTTAGTTGATTTTGCCCTTATCTGGCTCGCGGGATTTAACTCAAGAAATTAAACGACATGATTCATCGAAGAAAAAACTAGTGACTATATATCTACGAGACAAACAGAAAAGATAGGAATACCTCATTATGAACACATACTTTCTTATTTGGAGAAGGAAGGGTTCAAGTCAAATTCTTTAAGAAAAGAGATCATGGATATCAATCCTTCCCAACTGAACAGCAGATAGATGATGGAAATGTGGAGCAAAGCGCTTTTGACGGTTCTTGAACCCAATTGCATCAATCCCAATTGGTTATTAGCCTTCCCAAGAGTCATCCGAAACAGGAATTCAAGGCAGTACTTCATGATTAAAGACATGAGTAAGGCATAAAGTGCGTCAAAATAGTGAAGGTGGGGCCTTTCTTTGTTTATCCTTAACCAAACAATATCGGTGGAATTGCTTTAATAATGTTGGGTGGCTGATAACTGATATATCAAATACTCTCTATTAAGGAAACATGACCGTCCACGTTCTGTGTTTATATCAAGGAGCCCCCAACATGACAAGGAAGTCTTCACAAAGAGTCCTGCCATTTTTTTTTTATATTTGAGTTCATGTAAAGTGTAAAAGTATGCCGATAAAGAGCCCAACCAGCTTCTGCCAACTCTCCAGAATCCCAGTATGGGAATAGGTTACGTTCACATCAAGTTACAGTTTGCCTTTTCAGACGATACTTTGATGTCCTTCCAACTGTTCCTGAATCCTAAACTCACATAATCCACTGCCAAAAATTGAGTTTTAGCCTTTTCAAAGGATGTAAAGAGGCAGCAATTAAAAGGGTTGAGTTGGATTATTTCATGTTCAAATCGTGAAATTTCAGGCTATTTTTGAGTTGGGGTCAATTTTGTTTTCAGATTCCTCGCATCCAATTTTAATTTCACCTTGGGATCCTTTGACATTCTATTAAAGAGAACTATTATATTGTTAATGGGTTTGGTAGAGTTGATAAATGAATATTTTATTTGTAAAGTTTAAATTGAAATTCCTTTAAATTGGAGTCTCGCTGTCAGTGATTTTTTTTTTTTTTTTGTAGATGAGATATAAATCCTATATAATTTTTTTTAGATTTATAGCCTGTCCTGAATATGAAATAAACCTGGACTTAAATTTTTAAGTTAAAAAACTATTCTTTTATTTATTATTTATTATTTTTATATTATAATATTATAATAAATCAAATATATGAATTTAGACTTCGAATAATAAATATAAAAGTGAAATTATTATTTAAAAGTAAAGGACGCATAGAAAAAGATTATTATTTCATTCATCCTGTTGGAGTTAGGGATTTAGAAATTTTAATTAATTTCTAAAAAAATTTTACTAATATTCTGGAATGATATATGACAACTTTTTTAAACGTTAATAAAATCCACAAATTTCAATGTTGAGATATTCATAAAACTCTTATACTGCAATTATACAAGAAATTAATTTTCTTTTGAGTAATATTGGTTAAATATTTTACAAAATAGTGCAAAGAGCTAACAAAAAAGGAGAAACACACTTCAATTGGCAGAAATCACTGAAACATAAACAGCTGAAACTCAGATGTGAAATTCAAACACGATAAAGCTTTATAACCTGCTCAATCTTGGCACGACATACAGGGCAACTCCATTTCTTGGTTTTGATCTCATTCAAACAAGACAAACAACCAGCAACATGGCCACAAGGAACACAAGCTGCCTCGGATGGAGCATCCAAACATATCGTGCATGAAGAAGGACCTCCATCTTCTGTTTCTCCAGCACTAGCAGGTAACTCTTCACCATTTGAGGAAGACATATCAATAGGAGTGGAATCGATGGATGGATATCGAATTGGACCATTTTCTGCAATCTCGTCCACATCTAGTGGAGCTGATGGGACTGAATCTGGTGTTTGCAGTGTCTTATGGATATTGGTGCCCTCGGTTGAATTGCTACCAGAGCCAGCTTCAGTCATTGCCCATTCACTGATGCTTTCTTTTGAAGGAGCAATTGCAATTGGTGCTACTGAACCACCGTGACAGCTAGTACTTGTAGAGCTAGCCCAACACGTGGATGAACTAGCTTCATTGCCAGAGTGCAAATCAAGATTGGCTGTCTCTGCAATAGCTGACTGGATAGAGGCATTTATTGCCGTTGCTAATTCTAAATCCTCTGCATCTAGTGGTGCTGTAGCCTGAGCAGCTGGAGGCTGAGAATTATGCAGGAATGCAGGACCTGTTGCCTACACATTCCAATGCAATAACTCAAATAAAAATGGAGATTTAACGTGAAAATTGACTGGACAAGCATTATGAACAAGTTGTTTCATATTTTTAAAAGTTGTTCCTTTTTTTTTTTCTGCCCAAGTAAAAGTTGGGTGAATGAACAACTATCCTGAGGTTTTACTTATTACCGCATATACTCTGGAACTCAACAGCCTTCCGCCCAACAACGAAAGTGTACCTCTCGGATGCCTTAGAATATTTATGTAATTTCAACAAAAACTTTTACTCATACCATCCAGGTTCGCTACTGAGGAACAGTGTTGTGCAACACCCTCGAGCAAATAGATCCAAAAACATATACTCCACCAACTGATTTCAGCTTCACTAAGCTACATTAACTTCTTTTGGAAGACCAAACAAATTGAGGAAATATTATTATTATGATAAAAGAATTCCACTTCTGATCAATAATGACTTGCTCCTCTTGTTCGGTCTGCTATAAGTTATGCATAACCCTATGAACAAGAAGCAGAAATTAAACATCTGTATAAAAAGGCTGAATGGTACCCGTGGAATTCCTTTGCATGCATCACAAAACCACTGAAGCTGCTGCCTGCCATTTTCACTGCCAGGAGCAAGTTTAATGCGTGTTTCTGGAAAAAGAACCACAGCATGTTGATGAGAATTGTAGCATAGAAAGCATATATTTATCTTCCAGAAACGGAAACAAATACTTACTGGTAGTGTCCAAGCATCAAAGCTAATAACCAGTTTTCACCTAATTATTGGAAATTGGAAAGGCAGTCAAAAGGGGAAGAGAAACCTAGTTAGAAAGACTAAAGTGGAGGCTAGAGTATGGTGAGGCTGCAATTTAGAGTCCCAGTGATTTCCAGAATCAAACAACTTTAGTTTTATCTTGTTGCATGCAACTTCAGTCAAATTCAGGGTGTCTTTTACATAGTTGTAAATATATAACTGATAATTATCATGCTTACACCTAACTATTCCAGGCTTACACCTACCTATCGGGAGTTGTACATACTTTGTCTCTGCCTCTCGCATCTTGAGACTAAGCATGAAGATAAAATCAATCAAAATATGGAGACTAAGAAATCAATCTGTGTCTTCAAAAAAAAAAAAAAAGAAAAAAGAAATCAATCTGATTTCAAATTCGAAATCATAGCCAGAAAAGATTGAGAACTAGAAAATTTGGCAAGAGAAATTACTGCTGGAGTTATCAAGAATTGCCACTGAAGGATCAGGCTGGCTAAGCTTTGGCTCCTCCAAATTAGCTTTCCTCAATGCAATAAACCGTACGTGGTTGGGCATCCTGTTAATTAACCAATTACCCAAATAAGTGGTAGAACATCATTTAAGGAGAAGAAAGGTTTAACAATATGAAACAGAAGCAAAATAAAACTACTAAAATGATAAATTATTTCAAAGTATTATTTAATTGTTCACAATTGGGTTGATGTAATATTAGAAACAAGCTAATCCTAGAAAGGTTAAGAATCTATCATACCAAAGCGCCCCCCCCCCCAAGAAATCCTGGTTTGAGCTTACCAACAAATCTCTATAAGATATCCCATTACCAACAACAACAACAACACAGTAAGCTTTATATCCCATACTTTGGGGTCGGCTGTATGGAAAACCAAAAGAGAATCAAGTTAGATTATAGTTTGAATCTTATTGCACCACTCATTTCTATCAACAACCACCTTTTTATTTAACTCTTTAACCATCATGTCGTTTTTTATTACTTGTATCCGTATCTTTCGTGATTTATCTCTAAATATTTTGATCTCTCCTAGATCTAGAGACTCAATTCTCTTAACCGATGCACAGTTAAGCCTACGTTTCGCATGTCCAAACCATCGCAAATGGCTCTCTCTCATCTTCTCTTCAATTCAAACTACTCCTAATTTTTCTCAAATCTTTTTATTTTTTATTTTGTCTTTCTAGACTTACCACACATCCATCTAAGAATCATCATCTTCGCTACATTCATTTTCTTCTCACGTTGTTTCTTAACAACTAAACACTCAATTCCATATGGTAATGCATGCCTTATAGTTATTTTATACAACTTTGCTTTCAACTTTAAAGACATGTTGCAATCACACAAAACACCTGAAGTACTTCACCACCTCGCTCATCCTACATGAATCCTATGTGGACATCTGCTTCTATCTCACCATCACTCTGAATAATTGATCCCAAATATTGAAACTGTCTACTCTTTGGTACTCCCTCATTACCCAACTTAAATACATTATACCCACTTCCTTGTGACTACTAAACTTGCATTCCATATGTTAAGTTTTAGATCTACTCAATTTAAAACATTGAGACTCCAATGTACTCCTCCATAATTCTAATTTCGTATTAAGAGCATCACAGGTTTCAGCAACTAAGATTATATCATCAACAAACAACATACACCATGGCACCTTGCCTTGGATACGTCTAGTGAGTTTGTCCATAACTAATGCAAAAAAAATTATTAAATTTCATATACAAAATTATAAATTAATATATAACACAATTAAAATATACTATTTAATTTTAATTAATTTTCATTTAACTTATACAAAAAAATTTATCAAAAATTTTCATCTAAAATCTCTATATATATCATATTAAATTATTAATCCCTTAATTTTTTTAATTATAAATCTTCAATCCCTTTAATTAGATTTTATCTAAAAAAATTTCAAAAATTAAAAATTTTCAAACCTATATTTTTTATTTTTTAGTTTTTAATCTTAATAAGAGTAATAGATCATAAAATGCTAAATTTATTAAGTAACTTAATCTTTTTGATACACTAATTGATATAAATTTTTTTATCACAAATAACTTTCAATAATTATATAATAAATACAATCTTCAATAATTACACAAAAATAACAAGAATTAATCTAATATCAAAAGAATTGACAACAATATAAATATCAAAATAACAAATAAAATATTAAAATTCATATACAAAATTATAAATTAATATATAACACAATCAAAATATAATATTTAATTTTAATTATTTTTCATCTAACTTATACAAAAAAATTTATCAAAAATTTTCATCTAAAATCTCTATATATATATTATATTAAATTATTAATCTCTTTTTTTCTAATTATAAATTTTCAAAACCTCTAATTAAATTTTATCTAAAAAATTTTCAAAAATTAATTACAAAATTAAATAAAAAATTCAACCCCAACCCCCCAATGCCCCACCACACGCAATCCTCCCCACCCTACCTAATCCCTCCCCACGTGCCCCAATATCCCTCAATTTGTTTAATTCTAGCAGACCTATCTAGAAACGCAACTTGCTCTCTTCTATTTATCTTTTTTGTGCTTTCAGAGCTTGACTTTTTAGAATTTTTTTCTTCTCTCATTTTTTTTTCATCTTTTATTTTCTCTCGTATCTCTTCATCACTATCACTTGCTTAGTACTTACGGAATACCTCATTCATCTTTTTCAAACTCTCACAGCAAACATTAGTTTACAAAAATTTTGTAAAAAAAAAAAGGTAATTTAACTTTCTTTTTTTACCTTATTTGATCTTGAATGTTGATTGAAAACTTGAGGCTGATTTGAATTTGGGTGTCGAAGTGCCGATTGAATAGTTGAAACTTGAAATATTCGTCTGTTTCTAGCTCATTTTTAGATTAATTTTGATGCTAAATATATAAGATTCTGAATTTTATTTTTTGCTTTTGCTTTTACTTTTACTTTTGCAGGCTTATTGCTTTATTATGTAGAGTTGAAATTTTATTTTTTTTAAACTATTAGATCCATGAGTAGGAAAATGGAATAGTGGCAATAACGGTCCGTTATTGCTACTATTCCCCATTACGCCTTTTACGATCGTTATGCTTCGTTTTTACTATGAATGAATTTTTCAACCGTATTTTGTCCAATAGCGATGGTGGGTGGTGACGCTACCGTAATTTTACGATCGCTATTTTGCTATTAAACTGCTATTTGAATCCTTGCCTTAGAGAGCATGGAAGCATAGTTTCTTTAACTTGCATGTATTTGTATGTGCGGGAAAATGTAAGTTTTGTAAGCAAGCTAAGTTAAATAAAAGGAAGTTTATCTCCATCATTGTCTTAACATCTGCATAATTCAATTCATATTTGGTCATCACTGCATCCAACATAATCTAAATTACCAAAAGCGGTGGCAAGTATGCATCGATTCATGGGAAAGAGTGGCAAGAAATAAGATCTTAGCAAATTATATGAAAAATGTTATTCAAAAAGTGATTCAGAGCTTAGTTCAAAATAATAATAATAATAATAATAATAATAATAATAATAATATTCGTTAGATCTGATGTGAGGTTGCTTAGCTCCATAAAAGATTATTTAAAAATTAATTTAGAGCTTAGCTCAATAAAAATGGCATCTAACAAATACGATGCAACTTCAGTAAAATGTGATTCCAAGCTTAGTTCAGTAAAAAACTATTGGGCCAAAAGCAATAAACACAATAACGTAAAAGCAATATATCGTAATAAACCCATAGCAATAGATAACGATCAATAATAAAAAAATGCAAAAAAAAATAAAGCACACCAAGATTTACATGAAAAACCCTCTAGTGTAGAGAAAAAAAATCATGGACCACCAGAAAAATCTTCACTATCAAATAATAGATATACAAAATTTTTCTCTACTAAAACTAGCGTTAATCAACAACTACAGAAACAATTGGAGAAATCTCACCAAATAAGTGACTTAACAAATACATCTTGGATTTCTTCCTAGAGAGCTTCAAACCTGATCTTCACCATTCAAAATGTAGAACTCTGAATCATAAACCTATTGACAAAGTTTTAGCTCAATCGGACCACGAATTGACATCCGTTAAACCAATTTTTTTTCTCTTTTTTCTCTTTATTTTTTTTTTGCTTTTCTTCTTTCTCTTCTTGGTTTGTGACACTATCTTAAAATAACCCCACCTCTTTTTATTAAATAGCTAGGGCTCTATGTAAAAAGAAAGACCAAGGCCCATGGCCTTTGATTGGTCCAAAACTAATTACATGAGGCTGGACCTTATTTTCCTAACAATCTCTCCTTTTAGCCCCATTAGTAAGAGATTCATCACCATAGCAATTTTATTTGAAACTTTTCCTAGCCAAGAAACTCATTCTGACCAAGTTACTATAGAGCTTGAGCTTTTCCATGAGAAGTATCTTAGTAACATATCTGTTACATTCTTATCAGTATGAATTTTCTTAAACAACATTCGTTGTTCTTCAATCATTGAATGTAACCAGTAACATCTAACATCAATGTGCTTCATTTTAGCATGGTACATGACATTCGAACTCAAATCTAAAGCACTCTAGCTATCACAAAATATCACATATTTTTTTTTATTCAACCCTAATTCAAGAAGAAAATATTTCATCCAAAGTATTTCTTTACTTACTTCGATTGCTGCAATATACTCAACCTTTATAGTTGATAAAAGTAACACATTTTTGCAACTTAGACTGCTAAGATACAACTCTTTCTGTAAAAGTGAACAAATACCTTAAAGTAGATTTTTTACCATCAAGATCACCTATCATGTCAACATCAGTAAACCCTTTTAGAATTGATTGTGAAATTTCATAACTCAAGCACATTTTTTAGGTTCCCCTCAAATATCTAAAAATCAATTTCACTACTTCCCAACGAACTTTTCCCAGATTAAAAAGAAATCTGCTCACTACACTAATTGTATGGGTAATGTCAGGCCATGTATAAACCATAAGATACATTAAAAAATCAACTGTAAAAGAATAAATAATATTATATATAGCTAGTTGCTCTTCCTTAAACACTAGATAAGATTTTTTACTCAGATGAAAATGGTTGGCAAGTAGATTACTAACTGATTTAGCATGTTGCATGTTGAACTATTAAGCACTCGTTCAACATATTTTTCCTGTGACAACTACAACTTTTCAGCTCTCCTATCCTGAATAATGTCTATATTGAGAATCTATTTTGGTGGACCTAAGTCTTTCATGTCAAATGACTTAAATAATTGTTCTTTCAACCTACAAACCATACCAGCATTTTATCTCACAATCAATATATCATCAATATATAATAAGAGAATAATGAAGTTACCATCAAAATTTTTTTTTGAAATACACACAAGGATTCGCTATCGTTATTTTATAATTGTAACTCATTATAAAAGAATCAAACTTCTTGTACCACTGTTGCGAAGCTTGTTTCAAGCCATACAAATTTTTTCATGCAAATATCCTCCTGCAAGTTACCATACAATAATGCAGTTTTAACATCAAGTTGCTTAAGCTCAAGATTTAAACTAGCTGCTAATTTTAACACCACTCGAATGAAACTCATCTTCACAATTGGAGAGAAAATCTCAGCAAAATCAATGCCTGATTTTTTAGAAAAATATTTAACCACCAATCGAGCTTTGTACCTTACTAGCTTGTCACCATTTTTTTCAACTTGAATATCCATTTTATTTTTCAATGACTTCTTCCCTTTCGAAAGTTTAACAAGATCATAAGTATCATTTTTTCGTAATGACTCTATCTCTTCTTTCATTACTTTTAACCAGTGCTCTCGATCCAGAGTAGCCTGTACATTTTGAAAGTTCTCTAGCTCCCTCTCACTGATAACTAAAATAAAATTTAAACTTGTATACCAGTAGATTGCCTGTATTCTCTAATAAATCTCTTAGGCTAAGACACTACATCATCTGATGTTGAAGGTAGATCCCCCTACTTAACATTATCAGGTAGAGAGGATTACTTCTTTTACTCAAAACTGATTGCATCTGGCTCATCACTAACTGTGGCTAGCTTATTTATATCCTCAAGTTCTGTTTCTTGCTCATTTTTATCATTTGTGACTTTTTTCTGTGAAACCTTTATCGGTGTTGAAACACCACACTTAACATAACTTGTGTAGTTTTTTCATTTTTCTCAAAGTCTATTATGATTTTTTTTTCATGAAAGATCACATCTCTGCTTTTGATTGTCTTTCTCTTCATTGGATCTCATACATTGTAGCCAAATTTCTCATCACCATATCCTACAAACACACATTGCGTGACTTTACTGTCAAGCTTTGACCTCTACTCTTTTGACACATATATAAATGCTTTGCACCTGAAAACTTTCAAATGAGAGTATGAAGCATCTTTCCTTGTCTACATTTTTTTTTGAAATGTCAAAGCCCAAAAGAATTTATGGTGATCTGTTAAGCAAATAACAAGCTATGTTGACTGCTTCACCTCATAATGGCTTTAGTAATTTTACCATCCTCAACATACATCTAATCTTTTTCATAATGGTGTAGTTCATCCTTTCAGTTATACCATTATGCTACGGTGTTCCAAGTTTTGTTATCTCACGCCTAATCTCATGCTTTGAACAATATTTTTCAAAGTTTTTGGATGTGTATTCCTCACCATTATCAATCCAAATATACTTCAAGGACAACCTTATCATCCTTTCAACCATGGCATGAAATTTTTAAAAATACTGTAATACCTAATTTTTGTATTTCAACATATACTCACAAGTCTTACATGAAGCATCATTAATAAAAGTAACAAAATATCTGCTACCACCTAATGACTCAACCTTAATGAGACCACATACATCAGAATAAATCAATTTCAATCTATCTTCTTTTCTCTGAGAACTCTTATGAAAAGAAATCCTACAATACTTATCAAACAAATAATAATCATATGAATTGAGAGACATACATTTGGTTAAGGAAATAAAAGACTGCCTGGCTAAAACCTATAACTCTTTCTTGCTCATGTGTGTCAGCCTCTTATGTCACAAGTTTGCTGAAGCATCATCCTCAATAGCATTTACATGGTTGCCATTTAATTGCATCCATATCTTATATATTGTACAACATAATTTTTCTCTTATAATTACCATAGATCTTTTAATAAGCTTTCACTATCCATTCTTTTGTCGACTCTCATATCATTTCTTATCAAGGACATTAATAGCAAGCAAATTCATTCTCATATCCAAAATATGTTTGACATCCCTCAAAATCAACATGCAACCTGTACTAGTTTGTACAACAATATCACTAATCCCAATAATCTACGACATACTTTGGTTTCTCATCTTGGTGCAATCAAAGTCTTTGCTTTATAAGTTGTAAACAACTCTCTCTTAGGAACATAATGATATGCCGCTCTTATGTCAACTATCCACTCAACACCAAGATCACCAATATGATTACAATTATCATGTGTACAAATTCAAGTAAATGAATCATTATTTGAATTCACTGTTGCAACATTGCCATCCTCTGAACTCTTACTTCTCTCATCTTTTCGTATTTGCTTCAAGATTTTACACTATCATTTTATATGACCTACCTTACCACAATGAAAACACTTTACTTTATCTCTGTATTTGGATCTATCTTTAGATCTACTACAGTTTTTTGAGTTCTAACCTCTGTCGATGTTTTACTCTTATTTTCTATAACCAGAGCTCGATTCTCAAGGTCTACATCATTTTCTCTTACTTCTTCATTAAGCATACTGTCTTTTACCATCTCCAATGTTACCTTATAATCAAGAGTTGAATTAAAGAACAATCATAACTAGAGTATTCCAGCTATCTGACAATGAACCCAAAAGAAACAACACATTCATTTCATCATCTATCTTAAGCTCCATAGTAATCATCCAATTGAATGTATCTTAAAAATAACTCAAATACTCTATAATTGATCGTCCATCCCCGTATTATAAAGTTGCAAGCTTTTTAACAAGTATAACTTTATTCATACATGTTTTCTCTCATACAATGTTATCAATTTTTCTCAAATAATGTAGGCATTTGCCTCCTGCACTACATGATAGAGCACGTTGATATCAACCATTTTTTTATTATAACCAGCGTCTTTCTGTCTAACTTCTTTCAACTTTCATCTTTCATATCTGCTGGTTTAGTTGAATCACTCAATATCAGCTCATACAAATCTTTGCAGTATAAATGATCTTCCATTATAGGCTTTCAAATTGAATAATTTAATGCTATCAATTTTATCATGAAACTTGTATCACCTTCCATGATTTCAAACAAAATTTACTTTTGTCTCGGGCTACTTCTGTATCGTTATCTAAAAAATAATCCTCTTTCTGATACCACTTGTTAGGTGAAAAGTAATAAACACAATAATACAGAAGTAATATATTGCAATAAATCCACAGCAATAGATAACAATCAATAATAAAAAAACATAAAAAAAATAAAAGCACACTAAGATTTACGTGAAAAACCCTCCAGTGTAGAGAAAAAAAATCACGAACCACTAGAAAAATCTCCACTATCAAATAATGGATATACAAAGTTCTTCTCTAGCTAAAACTAGAGCTAATCAACAACTAGAGAGACAATTGGAGAAATCTCACAAAATAGGTGACTTAACAAATACACCCTGGATTTGTTCCTAAAGAACTTCAAACCCAATCTTCACCGTTCAGAATGTAGAACTTTGAATTATAAACCTGTTAACAACGTTTCAGCTCAATCGGACCATGGATTGACTTTCGTTCAACCAACTCTCCCTTCTCCTTCTTCTCTCTATTTTTCCTGACTTTTTTTCTTTCTCTTCTTGGTTTGCGACACCACTTAAAACAAACCCACCTCTTTTTATTAAGTAGCTAGGGCTCTGTGTAAAAAGAAAGACCAAGGCTCATGGCCTTTGATTGATCCAAAACCAATTACATGGGGCTAGACCCTATTTTGCTAACAAAAACAAACTACTTCACCGAACCATACCATTCGCCACATCCAAACCTTTTTCTCATCTTACTTCCTCTTTAAATAATATCCCCGACACTCCTTTCTTCTAATGATTCAGTCATTGAAATTCATGGCTGCCTCTTCTTTATTCTCTCTTAGCATATGCTTTCTTTTCCTCTTTCATGGCTGCTTTCCTCACATAGAGCAAGGCAGCAAGCAGCCTACCAAACTACCAAGCTCGTGAATGCCAAATCAAACACTTACAAGCTCCAGAACCAAAAGACAGGATCAAATGAGAGGCCGGTTTCCTCGAGCCCTGGGACCAAGATGATGAACAATTGCGGTGTCTCGGTGTTGTTGCCCATCGCCATACAATTCACAGCGAAGGCCTTCTGATGCCTTCATTAGCCTCATTAGCCAACGTTCATAAGCTAGTCTATGCGGTTCAAGGCTCGTATATAGTAATCAGACTATTTACATTGGGACCATGCTCAAACTTCTTGGTTTTAAGTTCTAACACGTTAATCGTTTCATTTTGCTTTGAATTGTTATCACTATGCAGGAAAGGCAATTGTTGGAACGATTTTCCCAAGTTGTGCTGATAAGCAGAAAGCTGAATCACAGTCCCAATGTGAGCAGCAAAAGGACCGGCATCATCAGAAGTTTGGGGTCTTTCATCGAGTCCAGGCAGCGGGAGTAGCCGACTGGGATTACAGTGCCGGTGAATCTGATTTCGTTTTAGTCGCAATCGTCGCCTAACCAAAACAAACACTCAAGGTAATAACCGATTAAAACTACAACCATATTCTTGTTGAGATATTGGTAATTAATTTTTGTTAATATTTTTGGGATTCAGAGATTTGGTCTTGCTGACAATCCTTGAGGGCAGGATAGCCAGCAGGAAAGGCAGAGCAGTGATATATGTTTGCTATGCAATTCAGATGAAGAGATGGTGGCAGCATCTTTTGGCATTGACCCCAAGCTTGCAAAGAAGCTGCAAAATGGAAACGATAGTAGGGGAACCACTGTACGAGTCAAGCATCCGCATGATGTGGACTGGAGGCAGTTTCAAGAAGAAGAGGAAGAACAGGAAACAGAACTAGGAAAGCAAAGGAAACCACATGGCTTGGAGGAAAGTTTCTGCTCGATGAAGCTAAAGCGCCCAACCCATCCTTTGTTTGCTGAAGCTATTCACTGCCATGGTCGATAATTGACCACAACAGCCTCAACCTACCAATTCTCAAGTTATCCTTCTTAGCGCTGTGACAGGAGTCATCTACAAGGTAACAAAAGAAAATTTCAAGATGTTAGCTGTGCAAATTTTCTTCCTCAATTACCATTTTGTATGCAAAATTTACTAATGATACATTTCTTAGCTAATTAACATGTGCAGAAAACAATTCGTGCGTCTGATTTGATCGTCAACGCATCGATCATAGTCAACATCACCAAAGGCAGTGGCAGGCTCCAAATCATGGGAGAGAGTGGAGAGATGGTATTCGACAAACGGGTTGAGAACGGTCAGATTATAACCATACCAAAGAACTTGTCAGCTGCGAAGAAAGCAGGCAGCCAAGGATTAGAGTTTGTTGGTTTCATCAAAAACGCTAAACCACCTAAAAATATTAGCAGCATTAGCCCTATTGCCAGACAGGTCTCAGCTATTCGGACCATACCGGAGATTGCGCTGAGGTATTCATATGAAATCTCTAAGAGGCAAGGAAGTTGACGCATATATATTAGGATTCATATATATGGTATGCTGTTGTGCTTATATCTGGCGCTCCAAAAAAAAAAAACAATTAGGTTGAGTAAAATGCATCAAGACCTTTTGGTGATATTTCAAGATTCATGATCTTTAAAAATATTTTTAATTCATTTATTTTATCAATTATTCATTAAAATTTTAACGAAATAAATCATGTCAATGCTATTCAAACGTTCATGCAGCACAATTTTCAACCCAAAAATCAAATGGACCAATCTTGTTTGAAACATGGACATTCACATTAACAGAAGTGATAAATTCAGTCATATTTGAATGACAATCGAATTTGGAATGTTTTTAAAAAGTTATGGATAAAAAAATTATGCAAAAATTATGAATCTATGGTGCAATTTACTCGTACACTCAATTTAATTAATTAATTATAAATAAGAACCTGACCAAGGAACTTTGGATTGTATTCTAATTGGTGATAACTCGGCTTTAGATAGTTCTTTGGCTTGCATTTTTTGAGAGTCGGGGCTTTGTTATAGACTTTGTTATGTATGGACTTCGGAGTTCTGTTCTTTTCGTTAGGAATGAGATTTTATTGTCTTATTTTAGCCAAAGCAAGTATTAATGAAAGATGAGAAAAGAGAAAACCCAATAATACATTCTCCATAAGAAACAAGAAAATTAATTACAATCACAAGAAAATTAGTAGGAGAGGTCAGCGTCAGAGTCAGAGCAGAGATAGAAGCCAAGGCCGAAGCCGCAGAGGCCAGGAACAGGAAGGAACCAGTGGAAACGGTATCTTAAATGGCTTTGAGAAGCAGCTCCTGGAAGAGGTTTTCGGCATTGACTCCAAGCTAGTAAGGAAGTTGCACAATCAAAAAGATAACAGGCGAGCCATTGTCAAAGCTCAGCGTGACTTTAAGGTTGTAAGCCCGTAAAGAGAAGAGGAAGAACAGACTCAACAAGAAACTGAAGAGGAGGAAGAAGAAGAGCAGGAACAAGAACAAGAGAGAGGACAAAGAAACAAGGAAGAAGGGGAAGGAGAGGAGAAAGTTCCAACGGGTTAGAGGAAACATTCTGCACAATGAAGCTAAAACACCAGATTGATAATCTATCACTTGCTGATATATTCAACCCAGGAGCGTCGAGCCGGACGCATCACCACCGTTAACAGCTATTAACTCCCTATCCTGCAATTCCTCCAACTAAGTGCTGAGAAAGGAGTCCTTTGCAGGGTAAGAAAAATTATACTATATTGCATACTAAATTCTGGGTTTCCTTGCTTTTATAAGATTAATGATTGGTTGTCCAAAATGAATGTACAGAATGCTCTCTACGTTCCTCACTGGAACGTCAATGCACACAGAATTGTTTACATTACTAGAGGCAATGGCCGGATTCAAATTGTCAATTTGTCAGAGAAAATGGGGAGACTGTATTCGATGAGCAGGTTGAAGAGGGCCAGATGATAGTTGTACCCCAAAACTTTGCAGTGTTGAAGAAAGCAGGCAATCAAGGATTGGAATGGATTGCATTCAAGACTAACGCTAACGCCAAGATCAACCAGATTGCTGGTCGTGCATCGGCTATTCGAGCCATGCCACTAGATTTGTTGATGAATTTATGATATCTCCAGGGAGGAAGCAAGGAGATTTTAGGACAGTAGGAAGGAGGTATCTGTTTTTAGCCCCGGTTCTAGGTACCAGATTGCTGGTCGTGTATCGGCTATTCGAGCCATGCCACTAGATGTGTTGATGAATTTATGATATCTCCAGGGAGGAAGCAAGGAGATTTTAGGACAGTAGGAAGGAGGTATCTGTGTTTAGCCCCGGTTCTAGGTCACAGCATCAAAGGGATTAAGCTCCAGGAAGGCTACCCCGCAATTGGATGTTTTTAGGTTTAAAGTTTAAAGTATGGAATAAAATGCCCAAGTGGGCGTGAATTCAACACTGGAACAATTCCGTACCTTGTTTTTGTGTGTCGGAAAATAATACTAGTGTTATCCATGACCAAGTCAATAAAACCAAAGAAGCAATTTCAATGACAACATTATTCCAATTTGTTAGTATTTATTAGACTCGTAAATTCATGTATTAATATATTATAAAATATTAATAATTATATATTCATATTATGTTTTATATGATTTTTACAAAAATTTTAATTTATATTATTTTTTATGTTTTTATTTATATTATTGTCGTTTAAAATTACCATAAATAATATTTATTATCTTTCAAATGTTTTTCTCAAAGCAAAAGATTTTATATCAAACAACAAAATCAAATACAGTAAAAAAAACTTAATCCACCCATGAGCTGTAGAAGCTAATGCTTATAATTTTCGACTAATTAAATGGATGAAAAGAACAGAAGAATTGAAAAAGGTTTGGTTTATTTGATATTATTTTTATTATCATTTTCACTTTTAAAAATAAAAAAAAAGTAAATGAGGCATATTTTCTTTTTTTTTTTCGCCAAAAAAGGTGCCCCAAATTACAAAAATATTAATTTTCTTGATAATTTAGAAACTAAAAGTTTTATTTTCATGAATAACATTCGAATACACAAAATATATGGTTTTACTCTCATATAAAAAATTTTATCAAAATTTGTGTTATATTCAATTAATTATATTTTTAATGAAATAAAATTTTCTTTTTGGCATTTTCATTTATTTTATAGCAATTTTTAAATAAACAAATAATAAAAACAATTACTATTTTTCAGAACAAAAAAAAAAAAAACAGTCTAAACTCAAATTTGGACCACTACTTACTCCAGTGAATTGCTGCTTGAAACCCAGCCCACATCCGCCCCATGGATTTACAATAGAAACTACTGAAGGATCACTGGGCTTTGGCCTTGAAAATTTGTGACATTTTTTTTTCCTGATAATATATAATTGCAAGAACATGTTTCTTCAACAACTGTCATAAAAGATAAAATTCTACAAAATCATGTTCCAAACCAAACAAACTCTAAATTGTTTTTCCTATTGATAATTAAGAGATAGAAGGATTAAGTGTCTAATTTTTTATTTTCTTTTGTGATGGTAAATATTTAAGGTTTTTCTTTATATTTTAGATTAATGTTCAAAATGTCAATTATTATTATTATTTTTTATAAAAAAATATCACAATTTGAGAAGAAATGAAAGAATTGTAAATATTAAAATTTGAATAGTAAAACAGTTAATTTTTTTTAAAATAATTGTATAAATTAATTGAATTAATTAAAAAAAACTTGTCCCTCTTAGGTATATTATTAGATTAATTTAAAAAGATAAGAATTTAAAAATGAAGGATCACATAATCTTAAAAGTAATTTTCAAAAAAAAAAAAACCAGTTAGTTTTCAATGGAGAGAGGATTAAGAAGAGATAGATTTCCAATCCTAGAAGGAAAGGATGGAAATTGAAATCTAGATAGATACTTAAGCTTTAGGAATCTATAACAATTGTAAGATTTTTCTATGAGCTGTAAAGCAAAGCTTGAAAGAGAAAACTATTTGCCATCTTTACTAGTTGGAAAGGCAACTCCAAGCTCCCTTACCATTTAAAAAAAAAAAAAAAAGTTGTGGAAAACCAAAGAGGGCCCCCCCAAAAAAAATGAAATTATAACAGCAGACATCACACATGGCTTGGACCAGGAAGGTCTTTATCAATGAAAAGGGGTTGAGCCTCGAACCTCCAAGTGTTCAAGTTCTATAATATTGGCTCTTCCTTTAATAAACAGTTTACCTTAGAGGGTTCACCATAGAATTTTGGATGCTATAATTCCATATCAGTGGAAAACATATGTTGCTTGAATGCAGGCTGCTTGAGTACAAGTACAAAACTGAACCTAAGAGGAGCTAACCTACAATGTATATTTTGGATTTGGATCAATGGTCATCAAGGAGGGTGCTTATCTAATCCACCAAAATGTCCTAGGAAACTATACGTAAAACTCATGTAGAGTGCTAATACATCGACAAACTTGTTAACAAAGTGTTGAACTTTTATTTTCAGTTATCATGTACTAAATTTAATAGTTTCTAGCATAAAAAATCACGAGCCCAAGCAAAATATCTGGCTTTGTCTTGTCCATTTCCTTGTCTAATTGTGAATTATTGGCTTTGTGCTATTAACAAATAACAAGCTACCACAGCAAGGCATGGCAGTTGGTAGCAGATGGGGGGCTATCTGTTGATTGGATTAATGGCTTACAACAGCATTAGTGGTTGTAAAAAAAAAAAAGAAGAGTGGTTAGTGGTAATAACTTTTTAAATCCTCTGATAAAACAATCTTGCCTTTTTTCTACCATGACTTTAGAAAACGTTTACCAATGATTATCAAATCAAACAAGGTATCATGTTGCTTCCAGCAGGGGAAAACTTCAGAAATTGGATCAATTAGTAGTTCAACTTTTTTATAACTCTCTGTACATTTCAACAGAACCCAACTTCGAATGATAAAATCGTATCTGATAAACTATCAGCTAGGAAAAAGAATTTCTTTTTAACTATTATTAACATGATAACATCCATATATCCAACTTCATACCTTGATTGTGTAAAATTGCAAGATATTTGTGAATTATGGACAAGGGTTGGGGTAAACAACTCTTTAGGCTTTTTTTTAGCACAAAAGAAGTCAGAGATAAAGATAAGAGATTGTAAGTATTGAGATTTGAATTTTAAATTTATTGAATGATATCAATAATTATATGAACTAACTGAATTAAATTCAAATTATCTTTCTGGCTTTTAGCTTTGACTACTTATGAATTTCCAATACTTTTTAAACAATCTAGGAGATTCTAATCTCTTACTCTTGTAATTAATCAAACTCTAACCTTGTAATCAATAGCCGGTAATATGCAGTCATGATCCTTTTACTCCAGGGAAACTGAGCCCACAAACCATCATAATTTATGGTGGGATTCCTCTAAACAAGTAAAGAATTAGTGCGATTTTAAAAGATATTGACTTCAACCTACATTCACATAAACTTAGGACCCAAGATTGATCCCCCAAGTCTGGCCTCCAAATTTGCCGAAAGTTAAAAGACTGCTTGACCAAGAAAATACATCCATTTTCTATGCCATTGCAAAGAAACCTATCCCAACTCA
Source organism: Durio zibethinus (assembly GCF_002303985.1). The sequence goes on from NW_019168026.1 coordinate 2,738,000, forward strand.
ATTTCTTTGGCTCCCACATTTGAAAAGTGGTAGTCCAGCAAATATAAAGCAAAAGAAAGGACATTTCATGTCACCTAATTGAGAGAAAAATTATATATAGAAGAAAGGAGAATCAAAGCGTCTTCCATATAACATTGATTGCCTGAGCCAAAGTCTTCATTATAAATCTTCTTCATTTTCAAAAAACTGTGTCAGCATCCGCTATAATTGCTGTACAAAACCTAACAATCGGATGCCTCCCTTGAACCTGGCAAAGAAGCTGAAGCCAGCCAGAAAGGCCTGGAAGAACTTCACAAACAAACTGAAATCAAAACTGCACAACTTCAACGTCTCAAATTTCATCAAAGCAGCAACTCATCGCCTCCTTGAGTTCTGCTCGTTCCGTCTCTTTGCACCCTTCAAGAAACGCTTTCTTTCAAAGTATACCTCCAATCGCCCTCACCGGTATAACTACAACAACCTCGACCATTACCAACACTACCAGAGCCAGCTTCACAAGAACCGTAAAGTTATATATATAGACCAGCTCTATCCAGAGCCCATGTCAATGCAAGCAAAGCGTGTCGAACCACAGGCGGAGACAAGCAGACGAAATGAAGGGGATGACCACAAGGTTTTGCAAAGAAAAGGCAAAGAAAAAGTAGAAGAGAGTAGTATTTATAGAATTGAAGATGCATGCAAGGCTATTGTCGCAAAATCACCCCATCTAAGGGGGGTTGATGAAAGAGCAGATGAGTTTATACACAAGTTTCATGAAGACAGGAAGCTTGAGAAGGAAAGAAGTGATCTTGATTTCCAGGAGATGCTGGCCCGAAGTGCTTGATATCCATTTTCACTCCTTTTCAACTTTCAGATTGAAACTTTGCAGGTTTTGGTTACTGATTCTTTCTTTTTTTTTTCCCTCCTTTCATAGAATAAGTTTCTGATTTATCGTAAAGGGCTTTTATCTTTGTATAGATAGGATTCAAATTTTGTGAATATTGTGTTCCTTTTCTTTCCTACATATAAAGTGGATTGTCTGATTTCTTTTTCCTCTTTTCACTTTTTGGGATTATACAATGAATATTTTGATTATGCATTTGCTGATAAATAAATGGAACTTCATCTTTGTTTTTTTTTTCCTTCAGCATTCAGTAACATTTACCTTTAATAAGCTTAAGTTGTGCTTCATTCCCCTCCAAATTGCAAAAATGAAAAAGCAAAAAAGTAATTTATTTATTTATTTTTTGGCTGAAAATAAACTCTCTTTTCTTTCTCCTTCTTTTCTCTTTACATTACATACAAATTCCACGAAAGATCCTGCACGGCCGAAGAACGGAAAATCTAACTATTTGTCATTGAAACCTAATATAATACTTTTTACTGTATTATACAAACAAAACATAACACATGATTGTTATCACAACTCAATAACATAATCATAAAGCTGAAAACATCATCCATATTATTAGTTCTACATTTATAAACATATCTCAGTTGGCTTTCAATTTAAGAAGTCCTTCATGGGGTCATCATGGTGTATCTTTTTCATCCGATATGCCTCCATTTCCTCAGCCGTAACCTACAAAAGACATCATATGATTTAGTAATATGAGAAAATAACCCTACAAATGTTAATTGAAAGAGGCACCAAACATCTAGAGAATTTAGCTTGATAATTAGACCATTACCTCGTCATTCCATTTGACATTATACTTGCGCTTTCTTTCATCTTTCTGCTCTCTCCTCCTCTCATCCTCCTGTCAGACAAAACATGCATAAAAACATGCACAAATTTCTTTTTGGTACACAACGGGAAAGAAATAACATCATACACCATATTTACCTTCTTAAGAGCCTCAGTGAGAAGTTTTTCATCAAGAACCAGGTCCTCAGGAACCTCTGTTCCCCAAGTAGCAAGTTTCTTCTCTGCAGGAGCAGGGACAACTGCAATCAAGTTGGCAATCCAATCAGAATACAGATAAAAGGATTAAAAACGAGGAAAGTGATAAACTCAGAGCGAAAATCATGGTACTAAAAACAGCACATTCTTTAAAGTTCAGGGATGCAAAATAGAAGCTAACGTCACCATCTGGACTTCTATTGGATGAATTTATGTGAACCAAAATTACTTGAAACAATAATATGAAATTAAAGATCATCACTAGATGAATGAGTCTGACTTGAAGCATCCATGCAAACACTAGGAAGAACCCACCTTCGGAGGACACTTTACGAGCAATATTAGCCTTCATCAAGTCTGTTGCTGCTTCTGCAGCCTCAATCCCGGCTGCACCAGTACAGTAACTATTCCGAATTGTTTGCTTACAACATTTGTAGCCCCATTGGTGATCCTTCCACCATGAACCCCAAACACTTGTGTGGTTATTGATGAAAATATCTTCTTCATACTTGCTTTTTGGAAGGGATGTTTCCTACAGAAAAAGTTCGAAGAGAGAAAAGAAAATATAGAACTGTTAGAAAGCACTATTTAAATAAAGAGCTTATTTAAAATCAAATCATAAATTAGAACTAAAGTATTCTCATATAACTTGATAAACCCAGAAAGAAACACTTAATAGACTTCATTAGAGCTGAGAAGATTATTTCAGACAAGTCAGAAACAAAATTCTATGACTTTAAACAAGGAAAGATGCAAAAACCAGACCAAGAAGACACGTATTTCCAATATTTTCCTGAAATCTCTCACTTTTAAAAGTCCTTAACCACTCAATACAGTTTTCATCTGCTGGCCTACATCGTATCATTACCAAGTGCATGATGAAATCATTAAACTTTTAGCAAGAAGTGCAAAAGACCAAAACCATTGACACCAAATGGTTAATGTAGATATTGTGAATTTTTTCCCTGACAGAGTAGAGGAAAGATGAGGCAACCAATGTCTACGTATATGAAGAGATAGAAATGTACAAGAAATACTTACAAATAAAGCAACAGAAGGGGAAAACCAAAAGCTAACTAGAATATGTAGAAAGTTAATTTTTTGCGTACCATTCCCTTTATAACTCTGCCAGCACGATCATATTCCACTTGCCTCTCACTTTGTCCCAAGAGAAGCTCCATTGGTATCTCTTCTTCAGTTGCTGCATTGCCATATTTTTCCATAATGGTATCTTTGGTCTTTGATTTCAACTTCTCTTTGATGACCTTATAATTCCTGAAGAGGAGTTCGGCTTGAGATGGAGCAGCCTGCATATGAATATCTTGACCTTTATCAAATGCTTCCCATGCATGAATATTGAGCTGCTTGAACTCCAAAGCTTGCCCACTCATTCTATATTGATTATCACCCTGTAAAGTAACAAATAAAAAAGTTAGAATTGCATAATTTAATTAACTTTAAGGCATATAAATAAGAAAGAAATTAGGGATAAAATTTTGCAAGACACTCACTTCATAGAACTTTTCATTAGGGTCAGCATCAGGAAGAGGATCTTCACGCATAGATCGAGTTTTGGGATCATAATAAGCAGAATTGACATCAAGGTTCAAAAGATATTTTGCTGTGTCTTCCCGAATACGCAAATTCCTAAAAGATAAAGGCAAATATGAAGTAAGAATAATTTTTTATATTGCAGAGAAGAAACTTTGCTCCTAAAAAACCAACATAAGTTAAAAAAAAAATTTACAGCTAAGGGTTGGTATAATGGATGTACCTGACAGTACCAGTGCTCCCTCCACCAGTGGTACGAACACGCTTCTCAACCTTAGCAAAGTCCATTTGTTTGCTCTCATCAACCTTAGCTTCATCAACCTTCAAAGCATCATCTTCGTCATCCTCGTCACTAACCTCTCCCTCCACATTGTTTTTACTATTTTTCTCTTCCAACTTTTTCAGCTGCTGTCCTTTCAGATACTTCCTTCTAGCCTCATCCCTTGCCTCATACCTTTCAATGACACGAGCATATGTGGATGCATCATAACCATTCCATCGATCCCGCTTGCCATCATAATCCAGTTCAAAGGTCTCTATCTTTTCATCAGGTGCAATGTGCATGTTTGTCCATTTTGCCCCCTTTTTACGAGGTCTCTCCATGCATGACTTTGCATCATGTGTCATGGCTCCACAGCTACAATAAGCAATAAAAAGAATAAATCAATTATGAATTATGGCATAATCAGAGGTTGAAGTACAAGGGCACACGTAAAATAAACTAGTAAGGTCATCTAAACTACTTTTTTTCCCATATAACAATTATAGAGGGTATAAGCCACAGCACTAAACTCTGACTTTCAACTTGGTCAATTAATAAGCTTCCTCCAATGATGCATGGCTAAAATTCAACCCTTTGTGTTTGAAAGAAAATATAGGAATTTCTATCTAGTTAAGACAACCCAGCTAGCGCCTGTTGTGGCAGCAAAAAGTCATATCACTGGAGTCTACCCCAATTCAGTTAGCTATAAACATGTCTAAATAAATTTCATCTCAGCAACTCAACAAACTTATTACTAATAAATAGATTCACACATGAGAAATTACATACTAGGAAACTAAAACATGTATTTGAAGGCTTCCAAATCTATAGTTAACGCGAAGCTACTAAATGTGCCAGTTTAAAAACATGAACCTGTTCTAGTAAAGTTAACTGGAAACTTCAAAGAAACAATAAGAGGCACCACATTAGCAATAAGTCACACTGCACCAGATTTGAACCTACAGTTTTAGGTTCATTAGCCAAGAATCCATCGCTGTTAATCAGAATTACAATTCCTTTTCTACCCCAAATGACTAAAATTGATCAAACGTGTAATAAAGAAAGAATTTTCATGTATGCTTCGGTTAAAACCTTAAAACCACATTAACACACAAAACAAGGCATCGATAGATAGGGGAACAAGTATGGAGTATCCATAAAAGAACAAGAAAGAGAAGATTCACTTACTTTTCGCAGGCTCCTTTTCGATATTTATCAGCCTGAAATATCTTTGCACCTCTATCGTACCAAGATTTGGTGTAATTGGGATCCGATTTCCATTTCCTTTGATGCTTTAAACTTGGTCTCTCGGCATTAAGATACCAAGGCGCTGAAGACATATACTGAGGAATGTGAGGGTTAATTTCTTTTCCATCCTCATCGACTTCAGCCGGAGCAAGCCCCGCTTTTCGAGCTTCTTCTAATTCAAGCTGTTTCCGGTGATCCTCCCTTGATTTAAATGCCACTGAAATTCCAAAATAATTATCAGATCAAATTTATAAGTAAAGGTCTCCTTTTTTTTATGGTATCGAAAGAAACAGAAAGGAGAAACTGGGGGAGGGGTAATAAAGAACGTACCTGATGCAGTAGCCATTGTTGAATCAAGAAAATCTTAGCAGAAATTAGGGATTTGGGGATGAAATTGCAACAATTCAATCAGGCAAGTGTTGTAGATATGGCACCCACGGAAACCCTAATACAAAAAAACAAAAAGAAAAAAAAAAGGTTGTGAATTTGCTGGTTTAGGGGTTTCTCTTTCCGATATAGAAATTTATTGTTTTATTGGATGCCCTCACTATTTGTTTATAACTTTTAAATAAACCGACATATGTTGCCAAAAAATAATAATAAACCTAGGCACATAAAAAAATTGTTGAGAAATTAAAAAATATAGAAAATGTTAGAATAGATTAAAAATAAAAAAAAATTAGTAAATGCAGTTTTATTTGTTTCATTCATCTAACAAATAAATAAAAAATTTTACAAAGATATAAAATTATATATAAATTTTATCAAATAATTTATAAAAATAAGTTAAATTAACTATTATTTATTAACAAATAATAACAGAATTCAGGGGCTTTAATATAGAAGCTTCCAAGCCTAGTTTGGGCCCTGGTATGGCCCATAATTTGATGCCGAATTTTCATACTGGGCTTGGCTATTGAAAAGTAAGCCTGGTTTTTAAGATTGCCTGGCGTTAGTAATTCTAGGAGCAATTGCATCCAAAGCCCTTCAAACTTTATTATTTGTAGTTCCATCACCAACATAAAAATCTTCAAAAATATGTGGCCGACAGGCAGAGTATTTGACATTTGTGGCAATAATTTCGTTGGGTCTGTTCTGTTTGTACAATTTGAGCTTCAGTTTAAAAATTAAAAAAAAAAATTGTTTAAATCAGTGAGCTGACCTTCCATCAAACATGACACTCGTCGTCACGTGGCCCACTTCCCTCACGTATCTGGGCTCCACAAGCGCATCTAGACGACATATATTCTTTTAGCTTCAAAACGACGACGTCTGCAATGTCAAAACTTAAAAACGCCCCTTGTCTTATCAACATTTTCCTTCGCAACATCGCTTCCTTGGCCATAAATATCTCCGATTCCTAACATTTGGTGCTCCTTCGTGCCTCCGACGACTCGAAGTCTTCAGCTTACTTTCTCGACTGAACTCATTCCAAACGACATCGTCTCTGTTACTCCTCGATCTCCATCAATGGCAAAAGAACCAGTTCGCGTCCTCGTTACTGGAGCTGCAGGTACTGTTGTAATCCACCAATCAGATCCTTTACTTAACATTTCTTTGCTCGAATCTAACCTCCAGATCTAGTGATTTTTATTGGATGAATCCCATCTCTGTTTTCAGATCTAGTTAATCATGATCTAGACTTCAATTGTTTTATTTCGAATATTTGGATTGGACTGATAGCTGTTTGGATTAGAAATACTTGGTTTAGATTTTGGATTTTGGTGAAAATTTAGTCTGCCATTGATCTAAGCTTTGTAGCCTAACAAGTAATTGTGGAAGTTTATATGATAAATGATGGAGGATGTGCTTTGAAATTTTGAAGATTTTTTAATTTCATACTAGTTTGAAAAATGAATATATTGACTTGCTAAGATCACAAATAAATAAATAAATAATAAAAGTATATTTGACGTGCTCGTTGATGAAACATTCTTTTTTACTGGTGCGTGAAAATAAAGTAATATGCTATGTTTGGATTGACATTAAAAAGTTTGCACTCGGAAATTGAATTGAATTTGCCAAGAGAGGCTCAGACTTATTATTTTCTTTTTTGTTTTCCAAAATGATTTACTGAAAATTTGTTGTTGTTGTTGTGTTTGCAGGACAAATTGGTTATGCTCTTGTACCCATGATTGCTAGGGGAGTCATGTTGGGTGCTGACCAGCCTGTGATCCTTCATATGCTTGATATCCCACCTGCAGCAGAGGCTTTGAATGGAGTCAAAATGGAGTTGGTGGATGCTGCCTTCCCTCTTCTAAAAGGTATACATGTACATTACAGCATGGTTTAAGTTTTGAATGATGTTGTGGATTCTACATTTTAAATTTGTTTGAGTATGATGTATGGTTATTGGATCTAACCAGAATTTTTTTTTCTTTTTTCAGGTGTTGTTGCTACAACTGATGTTGTTGAGGCATGCACTGGAGTAAACATTGCAATCATGGTTGGTGGTTTCCCAAGGAAGGAAGGAATGGAAAGGAAAGATGTTATGTCAAAGAATGTGTCAATTTACAAGTCCCAGGCTTCTGCCTTGGAGCAGCATGCATCTCCTAACTGCAAGGTGAGAAAAATATGTTTCAACATGAAAGTTCTGGCATTTTCATCACCTCACCTGTGAAATGAAAATTTTCAATTTTTACTTTTTTTACTTTTCTTGGATGAAATATATGAATATTGTTAAAAAATGCAGTTTTTTTCCCACCAATATAGATGGGAGCAATATGATTTGTTCAAATTCTGAAGCTTTATTTTCTTGTAGCCTTTAAAGCATTAGTATTCTATATTCTGTGAATTGTTATTGATTTGGAATGAGTGGACAATCAAACGTTTTTGTAACATCTTAAAAGTTGTTTTAAATGCAGTAATTTGTATTTTATCCCTTATTCAATGATATTTTTACTGTCATGAGACCTTATAAGTTCCTCAGTGGCCCTCAAAAGTTGCTAAGTATATATATTAAGCTTTCATGTAATATTTGGACCTTATCTGCATTCAGGGTCCGCACAAGTTATTAAGTTTATAGATTAAGATTTGATGAACCTTTTGACCTTATCTGCGTACATGTACTTTCTGTTTCATTCAGGTCCTGGTTGTTGCTAACCCTGCCAACACCAATGCATTGATCTTGAAGGAATTTGCACCTTCAATCCCTGCACAGAACATTACCTGTTTGACGAGGCTGGATCATAACAGGGCGTTAGGTCAAATCTCAGAGAGACTAAATGTCCAAGTTTGTGATGTTAAAAATGTGATTATTTGGGGTAATCATTCATCAACTCAGTATCCCGATGTCAATCATGCAACTGTTAAGACTCCATCTGGTGAAAAGCCTGTTCGTGAACTCGTAAAAGATGATGGATGGTAAAGAAAATAGTTGCATAAATGATTATATAATGAAATAGGTTTATTTGAACCGAGATTTGAAGCTTTATGTTGATATTATTCACTCATTAAAGGTTGAATGGAGAATTCATAACCACCGTCCAACAACGTGGTGCTGCAATTATCAAAGCTAGGAAACTCTCAAGTGCACTATCTGCTGCTAGTGCTGCTTGTGATCATATTCGTGATTGGGTCCTTGGAACTCCAGAGGTTGGCTTCTTCTTTTTAATGATATTTAATATGGTCACAATCTGATTTTGCTTCATTTCAATGCACCTGCAGGGCACATGGGTTTCCATGGGTGTTTACTCTGATGGTTCATACAATGTACCAGCTGGGCTCATTTATTCCTTCCCAGTAACTTGTTGCAATGGAGAATGGACAATTGTCCAAGGTAAGATAGAGTAAAATATGATCCGATTATGTTGTGCAAAGTGTTTGTTGTCTTATGTTAACATGTTTAACCAATAATAGTAACTAGATATTGATGCTTTTAATCATTTTCACAATGTGTGTGTTTGGGAATCTGACTATTTAGATGAAAATTTTTAAAATCAAAGCAGGAGGCGCCACTAGTATTTTTTAGAAGGTGTGATTGGCCACCTAAACTTTATCTTTTTAACAAAACCAAAAACAGATTTATGGATTATCAAAAAGACAATTTTGATTTTTGAAATCAAAGGTGGGTTCGGGAGTTCAATTACACATAAAAAAAAGGCTTAGCACTCTCACAGCTCCTGTTTAAAAATGGTACCTATTAGTTGCATGCTATCCTTATATTTTGAGAGAGATGGTCCTAGCTTTAATATTTTAAAAAACTTTTCTTAAATTTCATCTATTTTTACAAAATCTCATTTTTTTTTGTTTTTTAAAGTGCAACTCATTTTACTTTTGGATTAATAAGGAAACCTTTAGTATCGAAATTTTTTCTTGACTGCCTTATATTTGGGTAGATGTTTTTAAGATTCTGCCTAAATATAGGAGAGTTAAGAAAATGTTTCGATACTAAAGGTTTCTATCTTAATCCAAAAATAAAATGAGTTGCATTTTCAAAGAAGAAAAAAAATGAGATTTTGTAAAAATAAATGAAATTCAAGAAATTTTCTTTAAATATTAAAGCTAGGACCATCTCAAAATTCAATGATAGCATGCAACTAATTGGTATGTTTTTAAACGGGCATTGTGGTGTTGCTAATCTTTGCTCAGGCATAACCAAACTCCTGAATCCACCTTTGATTTCAAAGACCAAAATTGTCTTTTTGATAATCTTTAAATCCATTTTTTGTTTTATTAAAAAATAAACTTTATAGGTGGCTAGGCACACTTAACAAAACAAAAGGTTGGTGGCGACTCCCATTGTTTTTGAGATTTTTAAAATTTTTTGTCAAAGCGGTTGGGTTCTCAGACTCACACATTGCAACAATCATCTAACTCACTTCCTCTGTACCTCCCTTCTAATCCAACACCTTCTGAACCCTAAATGAGAATAAAAAGCTGTTTTCCTTTTCTGAATTTTTCAAAAACATATGTCATCACTACACTTGTTACTGAATTGCTGTCCTTTGTATTTGAAATCTTGTTGTAGTTATATGCATTAATCTCTGCTTCAATTTCCTTAGGAAGTTTGAAGAAGTTTTGGTACCATTGTATATCAGCAGTTTCTCTCTCTTGCTCATTTGCAAGCTTTTTCCTTGAAGATTATTTTGATTACAATATTTTAATTACTCTTTTTTTCTGTTCTTTTATGTCTCAGGGCTGGCAATTGATGAATTCTCTAGGAAGAAGTTGGACCTGACCGGAGCAGAGCTCAGTGAGGAGAAGGAATTGGCATACTCCTGCCTGTCATGAATACATTTACCATTTCTGTAATGTGTTTGAAAGGGGAGTGGTTTGCCTTGTTAGGGGTAGCTGCAGTTTCGAATAAAATCATTGTTAGATGAACTGTTAATGATGGGGAAGCTGCCTCCCTGGTTCTTACATTATTGCACCTGTCACTTGGTATGGGGATTTTGGATTTTTATTACTAATCCTGGGTTTTAGCGTCAATTTTAAAAGGGATAAGAAAGACTGTTGTGTTCGATATGGAATTTATGTTTTCGTATATGTTTAATGTTCAAATATCTGTCTTTGTGTTTTTCGTAGACTGCTGTGAACATTTGGTTTTTCTTTTATAGCAAATGCCAACGAGGGAAAATATGCTTGGATGCGTCTTTTTGAGGGATAAAGACACATTTTGAGGAGAGCTAAGCTTGCTAGTTTTCAACCAGGTGAGTTATGATAAGATCCCTTTTTGTAGTTTTCATAGGTAAGAAAAGTTGCAAGATGCTGAGCTATGGAACCAAGATTTCATGAGTACCTCTGTCTGAGAAATTAAAAATGAATGAGGGCATAATTAGGCTCTTTGCTGTTATACCAATGATACTTTGGCATTGTTAAAACAAATATTTGTTACAAATATTTTATCTCATTGCATAATTGTTTTTAAAAGAATTAGAAACAAATTAATTTCAAGGGATTTATTTTCTTTTTGCAAATTTTTTTAGGTTCATGGGAGAACATAGTTCTTACAAAAAGGAAAAAAAAGAAGAATATCTAGTTTGAAATTAAGATATTTATATACTTATAAAACTTTTTGGGCCACTAGACCAATAAGTGGGGCACCTTTTTATCACTCCACTCGTGTACCAAGACTGACCTCAACTTCTCAAGACTTTCTATATATCTTGGCACCACGCAATGTTTCAGATAAAATAATATTATCCATAACTTTTAATCTTCTGTTTTTATTAATTTTTTTAATTTCAAAAATATATATGTTTCAAAACAAAAACAAACAAAATATTTTAATATTATAAAAATTAAATATATAATATTTTATAAAGATAAACTACATGGTTCTATTTTCATATAAATTAATTATGTTATAATTGGTGTTTCATTTGAACGACTATAATTTTTACATTTTAAATCAATTATGATATTATTTATTAGCTTTTACTTTTGTTTTATAGCATTTTTCATTAAGCAAATAACAAAAAAGCAAGTAGCAAAACATGTACCAAACAAAGCTCTTTAATTCTTCCATTTTCTGTCAAATTCATTGCATAATTCTTTTGACAAAATCAAAGGAAGATATTGTCTTGAGATTGTTTCTTTTCTTTTCTTAATTAATAGATAACACAACAAGAGATAATAACTAATATTCTATTTTTTTTAACTATGTCATCTACATGCATTGTTAAAATGGTTTTATATCTTAAAGTTTGAATTTTTTGTAAGTTTATATTCAAATTGAACTAAAAATATAGTTCTGTTTTAATTAAACCGTTCACAATCCGTCTGTAATACTGACTTTTAACAACGAAAAACTTTAGTCCATAATTTTTCATCTCTGAAAAGCAATTTTCTTGTAGTGTGCCGTAGTTTAACATGGACTCTGGGAGAGGGTGGATTATTCTCAGAAACTCCTTATTCTTTGAAAGGCAAAATGCTTCCAGTGTCTTTTCCAAATCACTTTTCTTTTTAAAGGCCTTATCCGAATCACATTTCTTTTGATTGTGTTTGTTCCCTTCTTTGTTTCTTGAATTCATCCACATCCATCCCGACAACTAGTTCCTGGTTATGGACATGGAAACAGCTACCTAATGGGAATTAAGGTATCAACATTTCAATATTGAGTAGAAAATTTTTTTTCTAATCATATTTTTTGAACAAAAGATATGCTCCAATCATTGCATAAATGCTTGTGGAGGAGAAAGTTTTAAACCCCTTAGAAGTAAAAGAACCCAAAATTTTAAGTTAACGAGTTTTTGAATATTCAATGTGTATGTATATTAATTGAAGTGGGATGAATTTTCACATGTAAACTTCAATAACATATTTGTGTGATTCACATTGGAGCAGCTGAAAGTTAGAACTTTGTTTAACTTTTATAGATTACTTGTGAAAATCAAACATGCATGTGTGGACCATTCCGGTTACTTTGACCAAATTGAATAATGTCAAATATTCATTATACAATCAATAAAAGATCAACATTATTATAAGCACATAAATTTAGATTTGTAAATACAGGAACAGATCATTTACTATATAACTAAATTAGAAGTTTTCGACATCATCATCAGTCTAATTTCATCATTTCAATGAGCCTCAACTAGTTAATATTTGAAGCATCTACTTCAACAACATCCCAAAGTCTTGCTTTGAATTCCTAAACAGAACTGTTAATTTTTGTGCCAATCTTTTCTCTTCATCTTTTATTCTCCTATTTGGCCCTTCACCACCAAGTCTCCAAGGGGATAGATAATTTTCCTTTTTGAATGACACTCTTTCTTGGTCACTGAGGCGATTCTAACTTTTGGACTGGGGACAGGTTTTTGTCCATACCTTGGATAAGTACTGCCCGCCTTTTAGTCAAAAAAGGAAAAAGTAAATACTACTCCAATTAAAGAATCATTAGAATTCTGTAATTAATTCTTGTTCACCTCCGGCTTTAATGAACAGGTTGTACCAGAACTCCATTGCATCATCAAGATTTTGACTATATCCATAGTCAGGCTCCATGACATGATCAATTGAACTTGAAGGGACTTGAGATTGAAATTCTTCGGAGACTCCTCCAAAATTTACTGGTGCACTAGAATTATCCGAAGACAGTGCATCTGACCAGAAACTTTCATCAATTTCAGGAAAATATTCCCAGGAGTACTCCATGTTTTCAGCCTTCATAGCCTTGTTGTTCACTTCCCGATCACTTGTAGCTGTGGTGACATCTGTAATGGAAGAAACTTCACTTGATGATGGCTGAGGCCACATCGGGGTCTGCCCTGGAATGGAACTTGAGTTTCCAGGTTCTGATTGGATTGTGCTGATATTATCGGACGACTCACATTTGATTTTGGGTTTGGACTTGGGGTTTTGTTTGGTGACTGGTTTAATCTGGTATTGTTTAAGTCTCTTCTTCAAGTGAGTATGCCACACATTTTTTAGCTCATTGTCTGTCCTTCCGGGTAATTTTGCTGCAATTGCGGACCACCTGAAAGTTTACAAGAAAATATAAGGATACTATTTTCCCATACTTTCCTTTAAAACAAGCAATTAATCAGAAAAAAGATACTTTGATTATTTTCGGCCCACTTGTAGTCCTTAGTACTCAAAACCAACCCACAGAAAGAGACAACAACTTGTCCCCCACAAATGACCAATTTATTTCATAGACTTTTTTTGTTCTCTTAAGCAGGTCTGATCCAAATTCCATCCTTTTTCCAATGGGTAGAGTACAACTTCCTTTCCAAAATATATATATTAATGGTTTTGATTTATACCTATTCCCTAACATTTCATGCAGCTTGATGATAGTTTCCTCTTCTTCCAAAGTAAAGTTTCCTCTCTTGATATCAGGCCTTAAGTAGTTTACCCATCGCAGTCTGCAACTCTTCCCGCATCTTAGAAGACCTAAACGGAAAACAAGTTGAAGAAAAAAAAAATTATCAGACAAAACCATGATAATGCACAGTCACCAAAACATTCCACGAAAACCAGTTTTTGGCAATCTATTTTGATCTTTATGGCCTAAACATGTAATGGAAAAGAAACCCCAAAGATTAGATGTTTGGAAATTACCAGCTTTCTTCGGTAACGCACGCCAATTTGCATGGCCATATTTTTGAATGTAGGAGATTAAAATCTGATCTTCTTCAAGAGTCCATGGACCCTTTTTCAATCCTATCTCATCACAACAAGGAGCTCTCACCATTTTTTTTCTTTCTGTGTTAATTGAATAAACACAGGGTTTTACAATCTGTACTTTGAAGATCAATTGCCGGACACCCAATTTTCTCTTTCTCTTTCCAATGAAGCCTTCAGCTTAAGGTATTGTTGGCCTCCTGGTGGGCTATTTATATTCACAAATTGCTTGAAAAAGTCCAAGACATGGAAAGCAAAGCATCTATATTCAAAAGCTAGAGGGCAATTTCCAGGAAAAAGGATTTTCCTATCTGTCTTTCTCTCTCACACAGCCACAATCCAAAAGTAATTTTTTTATCAGCAAAATTTTGAACAGTTACTGCATAGATTTCTCAATTTGTCGTGTAACGGATAATAAGTAAAAAAATTGGAAGAACAGAACTGACACAAATGTATTAATCAGTCAAAAATTTATGCATTAATCCAATTAAATATGAGTAATTTTAATTATATAATAATTAAGCACCGTGAGCTAATGACGTTTTTACAAGAAATTGAAGCAGACAAAGTTAAACAGAGCTACGACGTTGACATTTCCTTCTTGTTTTTCTCATATATTAAAAAAAAAATATTAGAACTATGAGTTGCACATGGACAGCTTTTTTTAATTAATTTTTTTGGTCAAATTTATCAAACTAAAAAATTTGCCCAGAAAAAATACGACAAACCGCCTTTAAAAACGTGTGTTTGATTAGTCTAAAATAAGGATTTCGATTGATAATGAATGTTATCCTTTATTTATATGAACCAAAACTCGTAAAGACTTAATTCAATATCATAGTTACGGTTGGAAAAACAATTAAATTGAAAAAAAAAATTGTTTAAAAGTATGATAAAAATTATGATATAAGAATTTTAAATGTTTGACATTGTTATGAAAATGTATTATAGTTAATTGAAATATAAAAAATACATAAAATAATAAAAGTTTAAATAAATAAAGATAATAAAATCATTTTATTCACAAAAATTACGATTGAATCGCAAAACACTTTTTATTTGTTGTTCAACATTTAAATTGTGTCAAAAACACTTTTATTACAAAAATTATTTTCAATCTCAAAACTAAATTAGTCTTAAAACATTTACTAAAAAACATTTAGATTGTTGAAGAAAGAAAAAAATTTCACATGAAAGATACTTTTGTTCAAATAAAATGACATACATGAAAGATACTTTTGTTCAAATAAAATGACACATTTGAGCATGTACTGAAAATGGGGATATAATGAAATTGAAATCCACGAGTTTATTGTAATATTTTTGGCCTTAATGTACCATTTTGAATAATTTCAAACATTAAATTGAGTGAAATTGTTATAATTTATGTAAAACCTCAATTTTATCCGAGTTAATTCAAACTTATTCAATTTTTACACTTAATTTGTATGTTTTTATTTAAACTAGTTTAAGCATTAACTTGAATTTTATTTGTTTGAACTTGTTTCGAATTAGTTATTTTTAATTAATTATATTATTATTATTTACCATTTAAAATTAATTAAATTAATTAAAAATTTACAAAAGAAAATTAATTAATTAAAAAATTAAGTAAAATTAAATTACAAAAAAAGCGTAGAAAAATAGAAAACAACAAAAATCAAGGGCTAGCAATTCAGGCCATGTGAGGCAAAAACTTTTAGGCCTTACATAGTGCACCAACCACTACCCGGCACATTACCTAGCCACCACCTTGTACACTGCCTAGCAACCACAATGTGTCACGGGTCGAGACTCAAGCTCTGAACCCACGCGACTCCAGAACTCGGACATCTACTCATCCGACTTCCCAGATCAGCCTACTTGCCACGGTTCACACCCTTGTGAGGTATTGTCCGTTTTGGCCCCCCTGGCCTCACGATTTTGTCATACAAAAGGCGCTTCACAAGGAAGAGGTGGTATGAACCCTTTTATACCCCAATGACCTTTCTATTATGTTCGATGTGGGATTCAAGACTCCTCCTTAGGTTCGTGACATTCTCCTCCACCCAACCTTGTGACACCCTCATCACAAAAGCTGGCCACCCTGCCTACCTCCCTCGAGGTGCTTGGAATGGATCGAACGGTTTAGGACTGGCTCTGATACCACTTGTCACGGGTCGAGACTCAAGCTCCGAACCCGCGCAGCTCCGGGACCTAGGCATCCACTCATCCGACATCCCAGATCAGCCTACCTATCACGGTTCACACCCTTGTGAGGTATTGTCTGCTCTGGCCCCCTGACCTCACGATTTTGTCCTACAAAAGGAGCATCACAAGGAAGAGGTGGCGTGAACCATTTTATACCTCAGTGACCCTCCTATTATGTTCGATGTGAGATTCAGGACTCCTCTTTAGGTCCGTGACATCTGCACCACCCTATAATATTTGTCCATTATGAAAATTTACAGATAAAATTCACAAACACTGACGATAGCCCCTCTTTTTCAAAAAACATCTAAGCACTATCCTCAAAACCGACCCTTGTATAGCCTCTGAGTCCCTAGCCAAGACCTAAGCTCCAGTGAAGGATACCTTTTTCCTAACCTGAATCGGTGACTTGGCCCGTGACTTAAGGAGAGTTCAACTTATGTGAGTCTATTGTCATAATATATAGATCTGAAAATCTATAGCTAAATTTAATAAAAAGAGTCGCCACCAATCTATTATTAAGGTGTAATTGGTCATTTAATGAATTTATCCTTTTAAAAAGCTTCTAAGCTTAACTAAAGGTCTCCAAAAAAATTGGTTTTGATCTATTAATCAAAATAAAGTTCAAAAGTTCGATTACAGATGAAAAAGGTTATAGCTACCCATCCAAAGTATGGTACGATTTTATTTTAAATTATCCTAAGCTTTTGATTCTAATAGTCTTAAATTTTAATATTGAAAATAATCCTTAAGATTTCTTCATCAATCTAGTAGAATTCTTAAAAATACTTTCTCACCTCAAGAGTATTCAAGAATCCCATTTGTTTTCTTGAAAAAGTTCAATCGTCGAAAAAAAGGTTTAATCATTTTCTTATTTTGGTTTTTTATTGAAAATATATCTTATTATTCCACCATTTGAACCAAAATAGAAATATTTTTCACCTAAAAATTTCTTAGATAATCATCCACTTGTGATTACTAAGAATTTCATCATCAAAATTTATTTTTTTATTTTACAAGTTTAATTTCTAAATTTTTCATCATTTGGGTCAATTTAGAATTTTTTACAAGTTTTATTTCTAAAATTTTCACCATTTAGGTTTATTTAGAAAAAAAAAAAACATTTGTTAATTTCCTAATCTTTAGAAAGAAAATAGTATGACAATTATTTTTAAAAGTTTCATTTAAATTCTTCCACCATTTGGGATAAATGTAAAGAAAATTTTCATCTAAAAATTTTTTAAGAAATTTACCATTTGAATTTTTTAAAAATCTCATAATTGAAAATTTGTCAAATATTTTTCAATCAATTTTTTTAAGTTACATTTTTTTATTTGGAAAAGAATATACTTTTATTAAAATTTGATCTAAATTATTCCACAATTTGGGACAAATTTAGAGAAATTTCTCACATTGAGATTTCTTAAGAAATTTGCAATTGCAATTTGAAATTTCTAATAATCTCATCATTGGGTAATTAGTATTTAATTTCAAAATTTTTATTAAAATTTTTTATTTTTATTTTTAAAATTGAAAATAAATATTAATTATTATTATTATTATTGAAATTTATCTAAATTATTCCACAATTTGGGTTAAATTTAAAAAATTTATCACCTAAGAATTTTATAGAAATTAACCTTTGCAATTTCTAAAAATTTCATTATTGGATAATTAATCTTTATTCTCAAAAGATTTATTAATATTTTATTTTGTTTTATTTTATTTTATTTTATTTTATTTTTTCTTAAATTTAATCCTACAAAAAATACTATAAATAAACAAATAAAATAAAATAAAATAATAAAAAAACCAAAGCAGGGACAAGCTCGGCTCAACTCAGGCATGTGGTTTAGCTGCGGGAATGGAAAAAGTTGGAATTGCTCAGTTTACGGCTCAACTCGACTGGGGCCAAGGACTAGGATGCGGGTTAAAAAACAGGTCAGCACTCGAGTCAGATCAACCCAAAGGAAAACACGTGGATCTTGAACTGAATTAAATGCCAAAACAACGTTGTTTTGATGGCGGTATAAAGGGGTAAAAATCATCTTTTTCCTCAAATATCTTCTTTTTCCCTTTCTTTCCTCTTTTTCTCTTTATTCTCTCTATAAAACTCAGATAAACTCCAATTGAAATTTTATTAAATTCTAAAAATTCTCACCAGAATCTAGGTTGATTTGTAGAAAGTTCATCGATTTTCTTGGAATCTGATGCAAGAAACTAGGAATCTCACAAGAATCCTCAAAGATCACCAAAAAATTTCACCGAATACTGGAATTTCTAAAAAAAATTCCAAAACAAAAATTCTTTTTAAACCAAAAAAATCTCTCAAAAAATTTTGTACATTATGGCTGCCTTTGTGTAGTTTTTTTGCCTCAATAATTTGTGTTTTGTTGCTTGGTGTGGATATGTATTTATAGAGTTTAAATCTAGAGTATCCTAAACCAAAAAGGGTTTTAATTTCTTTTAAATTTCAACTTCAAATTCTAAGTCCAATTCAAACTCTTCAGTCCAACTTAAACACTTTAACCCAAACAAACAAGTTTCACACCAACCCAACTTCTTGATTTTCCTTTTTTGTTTTTTTTTGTTTTTTTATTAACAAAAACAATTAGAACCTGAGACAGATTGGGGTGTTTACACTTATTTTAGGCTGTTGGTGTGGAGTCCAGTGTTCAAATTGTTCTGGGCCTAAATTCAAAGGTTTAAATTGGGTGTGTTTACTTATTGGCTATTATCTTTATATTTATTTGTTTCAATGTTTGCTAATATGAGTTAGTAATGTAAAAATGTATACATGAACAAATGAAAAATATACATTTTTAAGAAATAAATTTATTTATGAGAAATTATATTAATGTAAAATTTTATTGTAAAATATTAGTAAGTAAATGAAAATATTTTTGATGATGAGATTAAAGAATTTCGAGTAGTGATTCTTTAAAAATTTTTAGATTAGAATATTTTTTCTAAACTGCTACCAAAGTATTGTAGTGTTTTGAAATATATTCAATAAAAAAATTTCATTTAGTCATTTTTAATTAAAAATATATAAAAATAATAATAAGAAAATTTTTAAAAATAATGATAAATAATAATAAAAATAAAAATATCTGATAATGAGACTCTATGAAGTCTGAGTATTGATTCATAAGAATTCTCTAAGTGTAAAAGTTTTTTAAAAAATTATCAAAGTATTGAAATATTTAAAAATTACTTTCAATGCAAAGATTTTTATTTTTCTTTAATTTTAAAAAATAAAAATAAATATGTTTATAAAAGTATGCATTTTTTAGGAAATAAATTTATTTATAGATAATTATATCATTACATAACTTTTAAATATTAATAATTATTATAAAAGGTAAACAAAAAATTTTTAAGAACGAGATTCTAAAGAAGTTCGAGTAGTAATTCTTTAAGAATTTTAGATAAAAAAATTTATCTAAAATACCACAAATGTATTAGAACATTTAAAATAATTTTTAATAAAGATTTATAATCTATTTTAATAAATAAAATAAGAAATAATTTTTTTTAAAATATTATTGAGGTTAAATTATAGTTATCGTATTTTATTACATACATTATAAATATTAATTCTAAAGATAAATACAAACCATCAAGGAAGAAAACTTTGAAAATTTTGAGTAGTGATTCTTAAGAAATCTTTAAGTGAAAAAGTTCCTCTTAATATTGCCAAAGTATTGGAATATTTTTAAGGAATTTTCAATATGCAAGGTTCTTTTTTTTTTTTTCAATCAAACAATAAAAAATAGATAAAATATGTTTTTTTACAATAAAAAAATTAAGAAAATTAAATTTTAAACAGTAAAATTAAGATCTTTTTAGTCAAAATTAAAGGATAATACATAATTAATTGGTATCATTTTTTAACGGACGCTGTAGGGTTGTTAATCATTCTCCATGCATAATCGACTCTCAAACCAAACTGTTTCGCAGACCCAAAACTTATTTTTTTAATAAAGTTTTAATTAATTTTAAAATCTTATTAAAATGAAAAGTTTTAATAGGTGACCAATCGCACCTAGCCAAAAAAAAATGATGACGACTCCTTTTTTGTTTTCAAATTCGTCTAGCAGATCTCAAAACCATTATGATAGCTTAACGACTCCGCTAAAGATATCATTTTTTTAGAGAGTCAAGTCAGAAAATTAATTATGTATTATCCTCAACTATGATTTAATAGTCTTAATTGGTATTTAACATTAATTTTCTTGATTTTGATTGTTTGTAAATAACAATAATAATAAAAAATTTACATGCATTTCATTTTAATTACTTCATTGTTCATTATTTATTTTATGTATATGTTATTGTCAATAAATTGTGGGGCATATAGGATAGAAATTAAGATATTATTTTCTTTCATACACATGGTAACATATTTCATATCATGCATGAGCTCTATACCTGGGCTTTATCCTTTTTAGGAGGAGTACAATACATATGCTCTCGTGAGGTGATAACCTCTACAATGGCAAGTGAAATACTTTCACTTAAATTAAACTTTTTTTCGTTCGTAGCCTATAATGGATGAGAATTGGGCCTATATAGACGTTAGTGAAGAACAATTTGAGAATCTTAGATGTATAAATCCTCACTTAGCATATAGTGAACTTTAAGGACCAATCTTCGATAGAATGATGCCGACTTTTTTGTAGAATAACCCAAATATGCATTAAATTTTTTAAAAGAAAAAGAAATAGATAATAAAAGAAAAGCATTTTCTTGAAAAAAAAATTTTGACATGTATTTCATTTATTTGGTGGTTATCTAAAATTTGCATTTTCATAAAATATTTTAGAACAAAATGAAAAATTTTTTTAGCATTATCCAACAAACATAAAATAAAATAAAATATCTCAAAAATTAAAGGTTTTTTTAAAATTCTTTCTTTATTGGCCAAATAAAAATTAATGAAAAAGAGAAAAAAAATCTTCAAATCCTAGTTATTTTGTGTAATAAAAAAATGTGCGTTCTTGAAAATTTCCTTTTCCCTAAAAAAAGAAAAAAAGAAAATAGAGAATTTTAAGTTTGAATGTTGTTTCAGCTTTCGTATTTTCATTTAATCTTCTTGCAAACATTTTTATCATTTTAAAAAAAAATAAAAATAATAAGATAATACATATATCACATCTCATGCACATCATAATAAGATAAAAAATGCATTACATCTTATCCACATCTGTAGATAATACATGCATTTCATTTCATGTATATTTTGATAAATGATACATGCATCCTATGCACATCTTAATAAGTAATGTGTGCATTCCATCTCATTACATATATTAAGACAATGTCAATGTCATTAGGCCAACATAACATAAACATTGCATTCCATGTAAACATATCTCATACACATCATAGGTCACTACATTTCATAAAGTATGTTGCATTAGTCATAGGTATACATCTCATCATCCATTTAAGCATGTCATTGCATTCCATACATGTGAATCCATGAATAGTAAGGTTTTATAAAACATGCATTGCATTTCACATGAACATACCTCACTATCTTTGCAATAGAATATTACATTCCTTATATACACATTCATGGATAATGGAATTGTTATCATTTAAGGCCTGGTACATATGAAAATCCATTATCTTAGTCATATTTGCATTTCATGACATTTTTTTACATCATCATCATATTCATAAACATGTTCTATATGCCATATAAGTTAGAATTTGTTTTGTAACATTCATTCAATAAAGGTAACAATATAGAATTTTTTATTTAAGTCCCAAAATAAAATGTCTATCTTGCTAAAAATCATAATGATGAAAATAAGAGATCAATTGAAAGTAAGGATTAGTGAATTGGAGTTGAATCAAAAAGAATTTTGGCTCGAATTTTGAGAGATGAAACAATAGATTGTTCAATAGATAAAAATGGTTAAAGGTAGTGGTATGGTTAAATTTGTTATTTACTCTCTAAAGGTCGTTATCACTTTTGATTCCATCAAATCAAGATCAATTGCTCATGTTAGTTTCAACACTTTTTCTGAGCATACTAGGGCATTGAATGATTTGAACAATGATCAAAGTTTGGGTGAGCTCAAGAAAGGAATCGATGAATTAGCCATATAATGTCTGAACTCAAAATTTGATTTCCAAGATTAAGTCATCATGTTTCAAATAACCTTCACCAACTATCCTAAGTCCAAACCCGTACTTAAATTTTTCTCATGACTACTTTTGATCTCTTTTTTAAGCACCTAGGATTAGGCCCCCAAATTTCATGCGACCTCCAAGAATTCTACACCTAAATTCATGTTCACCACCTCATATTTCACAACCAATTATTTAGCCTACTATCCCATCACCACCTTTTTAACCTAATTTTCAACCCAAAGTTTCCTAATTCACACCAACACAACTATACCACTATTTTTCAACAAAGCAACCCAACGATAGAATGAAAAAAACTCTTACAGCACCAACACCAAACAAAAACCCTTATTGACCCAATACCCATATCTTACACAAATTTATACTTATTGCTCAAGGAGAACTACCTCATTGCCTCTGTCCCTATTGAATCCTTTAAACTATCTTATCCCAAATAGTATGACCCCAATGCCCAATATGAATACCATTTTTGCATTATGGGTCATTTTCTATAAGACTGCACGTCTTTGAAATAAAGGGTACAATGATTGATAAAAGCTGGATATTTGAGTTTTGATGTCGAAATAAAGCCAATTGTCTATAAGAGTCCTTCATTAATCCATGCCGAGATAGTAAGCAGTGCTACAGGTAATAGTAAAGTTGGCTAAGATATCGAATAAAAGTAGAAGCTTTAAAGCAAAGGGTTATCTCCACCAGTAATCATAGTCAATTTTTTTTTGATTTCTTAGACAAGGTAAGGAGAAGTATGAATGAATCTGGTACTTTATGACGCTAGTCCTATGATGGTTCTGATGTTTAAACTTGAAACTTTTAGGAATAAATGAAAACTTCTCTTGACTTGAATTTTCTATGAATAAATGTCTTTATTTACATTTCATTTTTTAAATAATGGTATGCACAAAGGAGCTCGTGAAAAAAAATGATGGTTGTAAATATACTTTTACCAAACTTTTAAAGCAAAAAGAATGTATTTAAATAAGCTGACCTGAATATAAGATGGAACTTAAGCTCCTGCTCAATAATAATAAAAAATTTAACTTGTATATCATCTATTATTTGTTTGAATTTATTGTTTTGCATGCTAGCTAAGGACAAGGAATGGTGATTGTGAATATATTTTTATTAAACCTTTAAAGTAAAAAGATATTTTTGAAAGTTTTAATAATAGGATTCATGTCATGCATTTTTAAGTATTGGTAATTAATAAAAGGTTCAAGGATAGCGCATCCTAGAAAACAAGATCAGTTACATTTGTGCCCTTACAACACTTGAGCCTAATACAAGTTAGATGGACAAAATGGAAAAGGCCCAAGAGAGATTAGGAAAACTGTTATGGGAATACTACAAAATATATACAAATAGTTGGCAAAATTAAAATAGATGTTAGTAGGTTTGACAAAAGAAAAAGGGATTATTGAAACACATAAGGCAATAGAGGAAACAACTATTGAGGAGCCATTATATCCACCTGGCTTTATATATTTATATGTTCAAGACCCTCATATGCCACGAGCACCTCTAATAACCCATCAATCTTATATTGACACTTTACCGAGTTACCCCCAATTTAGATGAATGTCAATCCCAAGCCTATCCCATATGATTCCATTGTAATATCCAACCTAGATGATCTCAAAAAATGAAAGAAGTTAAAAGGGATACATGAGGTAATTGAGAAAACCAATGTAAAAGATAAGTATAAGTTACTGGAAGATAAACTCAAGGTAGTGGAAGAAAGTGATGTCTTTGAAAATATTGAAGCTAATAAGCCTAGCCTAGTGTCTAATTTATTATCCCTACAAAATTTAAAGCTTCAGATATTGAGAAGTATGATGGAATGAAATACCCCTCAACACACATCACCATGTATTATCAAAAGGTGACAGCCACACTCATGATGTAAGTTGTTGATCTATTACTTTTCAAAATAGTCTTATCGAGTCTGCATCAATGTGGTATGCTGAGTTGGACTAAAGAAAGATTTGTTCTTAAAACGATTTGGCTAGAGCATTCCTAGTATAATACAAACATGTTGAAGATATGGTACCGATAGGCTATCCTTATAGAATATGGAGAAAATGCTAACTAAAATTTTTAAAGAATATGCACACAAATGAAGAGACATGACAGCTTAAGTACAACCACCCTTATTAAAGAAAAAAACCACTGTTATGTTTGTCAATTCTCTGAACACTCATAATTATGAAAGAATAATCGAAAATATCTCTAAAAACGTTTACTGACATGGTGATTGCCGGAGAAATGATAAAAAATACAATCAAGAATAGCAAGATTAAGCTGAAAGATGTAACTGATGTTGAAAAGAGAAATACATCAAAAAAAAATGAAAGAGAGGAGTAAGCAGTCACGCTTAAGGGGCATCTACACAAAAATTTTGTCCATGCAATCCTTATCCTCTTCATCAAGCCCATTTTTCAGTTATAAGCAATATCTCTCAAAGCTCATATCTTTGTCAATCAAGCCAGCATTTGGGTTTTTCAGCAAATTCTCATCTTCAAATGACAATTCATGATTTTGTCCCTACACTTGAGCTTGTCATTCCACCGACAAAGAATCAAAGAAAACTAAGAAATGACCAAGAGAAACTTCAAATCCTTATTTCTCACATTTTGCCTTTGTTAATAGAAGGCCAGTATTTCATTCTTATGCCTCCAAAAAAAGTAACAAATCTATCGACAGTAAGTTAAGTCCTAATGGCAAGTGTGATTATCATATGGAGGCAATTGGTTACTCCACTAAAAATTACAAATAGTTAAAGAAAAATGGTGAAAAGCTCATCAAGAATGATATTTTGACTTCAAAACTGATGGAACAATGGAAGTTAACTCTATCCAATTGCAAAATATGAGGAGTTGAAATGTGAAAAAGGTTTCAAGTATTGAAAGATCAAGATAGGATGATTTTTTTTTTTTATCTTTGACCTTTCATGTATGACATATGTATAGTGTCCCTAGACGTTATTTAAATTAATCTTATTAATCTTTATTTTGGAAGAAATGAATGCTTTTGATTTTTTTATGAAACTTTGTTTTTATGCAATTGTTTGAATAATAGCTCAAATAATTAATTTTCAAAATCATAAAATGAAAAGTGCTTTGCAAAAAAAAAAAAATTTGATTTACAATTATTTGAGAATAAAGTCCCATATAAGTAGTTTTTAAGATCATCAATTTTTTTTTGAAAAAAATAGGGCTTTTTAGAGGGAAATATATGTTTTTTAAATGGTGAAAATCTCTAAGTAATTAGTGATTACTATTAAAAATAAACTTATCCAATATCTTCATACCTTTCCTTGACCATTTTTATATTTCAATCATTTTGAATAACTTCACTTACCAATCATAATCCTTTAAGGGGCATGAATTTCAACTTGCAAACCTTGTCATTATTTGATATATTAAGATAATAATCTTTTCTTAGGTAATAAACAAAAGAGGCCAATTTTGAAATTTCATTTTGAATTTTGAAAACCAAGCAAGATACTTTTTCAAATTTTTAATTGGTAATTTAATGTGTCAAATTTTGTCAATATGATTGAACCATCAAAATTCTTTCAAGAACCATAGACACAAAAAATGCATGAACTTTCTTTCTTAAGTAGCCATTATTTCACATTTTAAGGCACATTGACAAAAAGAAGTAAAATTTCTTCTTGCTTAAGACAATTTGTTTCATGCATTAATATATTTTCCCCTTATTTTACCAAAAATGCCAAATAATTTGGAACCAAAATAAGCCTTTTATGAATTATGTCATCAAATTTGGGACATCATATACAACATGATTTTCAACATCATAAAAACCTTGAGTGGAAAACAAGATGGGACTCAATCACGTAAAAATGATTGATAGTTATAACACAAAAATAAAGAAAAAAAGCATTTTATCTTTTTCTCCAAATAAGTTGCTCTTTTAACTAAGTGATCTGTTTGAAATAATGAATGGTCATCTTTTTTATCCTTGTATAAAGAAAAATTATTTACTTGCTATCGATTTGAGTCTATTAAATTTCTCATTCCAAAATGAACCTCGGTCAAGGATCGCCTTTTACATTAGGAGGTAAAGATATCTTCAAGAGACCAACTTCAAGAAAAGTGGTAGATATTGAGAGTGTCTAACATGCACCTCTGAGATGAAAGATCAGGGCAAAAAGTGAATGAGGTTTCAGTTAAATCCTAAAAAGTCAAGAAAATGGTTTGCTAATGATTAAGTCAAATGTTTAAAAAGAAAAAGTAAAAAAAAGCAAAAAAATAAAAACATGCATTTCGAAAATGAGAATCTGAGACAAAAAGTGAATAAAGTTATGGTTGGAATCCAAAGAATTCAAGAAAGTAAATTGCTAAAGTTGAAGTCAAATGTACCTCAGAGATGAAGATCTAGGGAAAAAATGAATAAAACTTCAATTAGAATCTCAAATGAAAAGAAAATAAAATTCAAGAAAGTAGAATGCTAAAGTTGATGTCAAATATTTCTAAAAAAAAAGAAAAGCAAAGAAAAGAAGACATGTACCTTAAAGATAAAAGCTTGAGGCAAAAAGTGAATGAAGCATCAATTAAAATCTCAAGGAAAAAAATTCAAGAAAGTAAAATACTAAAGTTGAAGTCAAATGTTTTCAAAACAAATAGCAAAGAAAGAAAGACACATGACTTTTCATTCAGAGAATGCTCCGCAAGATCTTTAGCCTAATTACATTGAATAACATATTTGAGCCTATTTATCCATTCTTTCAAAACCTCGAACCTTGGCCTATATTATATTACTTAAAAAGTCTATTTTGATCAAATGTGGACAC
Source organism: Durio zibethinus (assembly GCF_002303985.1). The sequence continues at coordinate 2,765,183 of NW_019168026.1, forward strand.
TTGAATTGAAAAGCTATATACCTATTATTATTTGGTAAGATTTTACCAAGTTCTTTATTGTTAGAAAATATAGCTCTAAGGTGAAAACTTAAAAAATGCAGTTTAGAGCTAGAGCCATTCTTGAGGTCCCAAAAGAATTTTAGAGTTTCAAGGTTTTATCTAGAATATAAAGTCGTGATACAGAACTTTTAAAGACTTCACATTTCACCAAATAGTGAAAATAAAAAATAGTCTTTTTCTTTTCTCAAATCTTTTTCAAAAAATCATATTTAGTCTTGATGCACATTGAAGTATCATGTTTTCAATAAAAAAATATTTTAAAAAAATTATCTCTTTTATGAGCCCAAGAGTAATCCTTGCAACTCTCGTCGGGCTTTCATTAAGATATGTCCACCAGTGAAAAGAATTGAATTGTCAGTTATCCCCATCTACAAGATTTCAAATAGTAATCATCAATTTTTAAGAGATTCGAAAGTCATGAGTTTTTAACTTTTCTCATTGATTACGAAGATACTTTATGTGAGGCAATTTTGTGATCATTTTGAAAAGTTTGGGGATTTTTTTAGCATTTTATACAAAATATTGAGATTTTTTTATGAAAAATAAACGTTGAAAGTTTGAACAGAGATTTTTTAAAAAACAAAACAAAAAAGACATTTACATTTGCATTACTTGCATTTGCACTACCATGTGCATCTTGAGAAAGACATTTAATTTGCATGCTATAAAAACAAAAAAAAAACATTCGCATTTGTATCACTTGTATTCGCACAGACATGTGCATCATGAGAAAGATATTTGATCTGCATACTGTAAAAATAAAAAAGACATTCGTATTTGCATCATAATCAAGACAGTCGCATTTGCCTCATAAGAAAGACACTTGCATTTGCATAATGGCATCTCCATCATAAAAAAAGTATTTATAGAGGTATCTACATGAAAGAAACATTAGCATTTGTATTATGAAAAAAGTCACCTGTATTTATTTTAAGGGACAAAAAGAGATAAAAAAAAGTCTATTATGAAAAGATAAGAAAAAAATAGTTTGACAATAGATGAAAATGTCAAAAAGGTTTGAAAAGTTAAAAGAAAAATGATTTACAAAAAGCGAAAGGGTTGTTGAAAAAATGAATGAAAAAATATGAAATATGATACGAGATAAGATTTAAGCCCAGTCAAGCTAACACTCAGATCAAACTAAACCTAGTTAAGTTGACACCTAGATCAAACAAAGACCAGTCAAGCTGGCACCTAGATCAAACTAAGCCTAGTCAAGCTGTAACTCAATCAAACTAAGCCTAATCAAACTAAGCTTAATCAAGTTAGCACCCAGATCAAACCAAACCTAATCTAGCTAGCATCTAGATCAAACAAAACCCAATCAAGCTGGCACTTAGATTAAACTAAGCTTAGTCAAGGTAACACCCAAATCTCTAAGACATCAAAGCATAATCTTTAAGACTTCCAGGGCAAAACATTTTAAAGTTTCAAGACCTCTGATCATAGGAGCTTTCAAATATGTCAAGATCTCTAAGATCTCCAGGCATAATCTCTAATACCTAATCTAGGCAAAACATTTTAAAGTTTCAAGGCCTCTAATCAAAGGAGCTTTCAAAGATATCAAGATTTGTAAAATCTTTGGACATAATCTCTAAGACCTCCGAACGTAATCTCTAAATCCTCTTAATAAGATTTATAAGTTTTTCGAGCTAAATCTATTTTAGTTTTGATATTTGTATGACATTCGAGCATAATCTTTTGTTTTATTTTTAAAAATTGTTAAGTTCTTGCTTAAAAGAGTTCTCAAATTTGTTTTTAGATGGTCAAATTTATTAATTAAAAAAATCAATCAAATCAAAAAAAAAAAAAAAGAGAAATCAAGAAAAATAAAAAATAAAAACCTTTGAAAAACTTTGCCTGTTAACCCCAGATAAAATTATTATCTATGCCTTTACCTTATTCTTGATTATCAGTAATTAGCAAAAAGGGGTAATTGTAGACACTTAATTTTATCTGAGTCAATTCAAAGTTATTCGATTTTTATACTTAATTCACATGTTCTTATTTGAGCTAATTTAAGTATTAAATTGAGTTGGATTAATTCGAGCTTGTTTCATATTAGTCATTTTTAATTTAATTTTATTGTTATTATTATTATTTTTTATCAGCTAGAATTAATTAAATTAATTACAAAATTACAAAAAAATTACGAAAGAAAATTAATTAAAATTAAATTTCAAAAAAGGCAAAAAAATAGAAAACAACAAAAATCAATGGCTTGTAATTCAGGCCATGTAAGGTTAAAATTTTCAGGCTTTGCACAAATGCACCAACCACTACCTTGCACATTGCCCAGTCACTACCCCGCACACCACCCTACACCACCAACCTATGCCACGTTACAATTTTTGTCCATTATGAAAATTTATAGATAAAATTTACAAACACTAACAATATCCCCTCTCTTTCAAAAAACACCTAAGTGCCATCCTTAGAACTGGCCTTTGCATAGCCTCTAAGTCCCCACCAAAACCTAAGCACCAGCCATACCCAACTCAACACCAATACCAAGCCTCTTCAAATAACCCCAGCTCTAGTCCCTAGCCTCGCCACTAAACCCAGTCAAATTCCTGCACACACCAGCCTCAATCGACCTCCTTGCACATACTAGCCCCAATTAACCTTCTTGCACCACTAACCCTAGTCGACTTTTTGCATGCACCAACCTAGGCTGACCCCTTTTTAATGCATCAGCCACAGTCAACCCCTTGCATGCACCAACCCCAGTCGACTCTTTGCATGCACTAGCATCAATTTCCACCCTCTAAGCATCATCAATAACCTCTCCTAACACAGCCTAACATCTAGCCTACACCCACACCCAACCCTTATAGACACCATTCCAAGAGCTTTGCTAGTCCCTCATTGCATGATTTTAGGCCCTCAATCAATCACCACCCATCACTAAACCCTAGCCCTTGCAGCAAGTTCCCTAAGCTCTTTCGCCCACAGCCCAAACTCCCAACCTTCACCCACAGATCCCAAACCCAATACCACTATTGAGCATAACTTTTCCTAGTCCTTGGCCCATTGCCTAAACACCCAACCTTTGTCTGCAAACACTTTGTTTACTTCTTTGCATGCTCCTACCACTATAAGTCCTTATAACCCAACTCCAAAAATCTCAACCAATGCTTTTGAACTAGACAACATCCATTTAGCTATAAAGAAAATAAAAAAAACCATTCGACCAATGGCCCAATTACCCTTTTTTTCAAACCCAAAACCATAAAAAAATCACCATAAAAAAGGTATAAAGAACACTACCATAAAAAAAAGGCCACATGCAACTTGTCAAAACTCACAAAAAAAGAATAAAAAAAAAAAACCAAAAAAAGTCCTCCATAAGGAAAGGAACCTCAGTGTCAAAGCAAAATAGGAAAAATAATAAAGCACAAAAAAAGGAAGAAGGTAGCCAAAAACCACCAACACTGACGACATGGATAAGTGGTAGCTCATGACGGCATATTTTTTGGATGATTAGAACCGGTGATAATGAAGATTGAAGAGAAAGGAGTAACATATTAAAACTATAAAAGATCCAATGACGAAAAAAAAAGAGATTTAAAAGTTTAAAGTTCCATGCTAAATCTTCAGATCTAGGTTATTATAAAGTGATTTACGAAAAACAAAGCCTGGATCTAGGAAGAGGATAAAGAGGAAAGTTCTCGGTAAAATTTAAGAGCCAACCGACATTGACCCATGTATGGTAGCGGCACATGTGTGGTAGCGGTGACGGCACACCAACATTGAAAACTGGGTAAAAATGGGGCTTTTGGTTTTTTTGAAGAATGAAGGTTTTTTTTTTTGTAAAAGAGGAAGATAAAATGAATTTAAAAAAAAAAAAACTTAAGGTTTTATAGCTTAAAGCAAAAAAAGGTACCCAGTCGGTCGACTCGACCCAACCCATGACCAAGATCTAGCCCGCGACTCGATCTAACCCAAAAATGAAGCACTGACCCAAATGCACTTTTTCTAATCTAATCTAGTGACCCAAACCACAACCCAGGGAGAGTTCAACTCGTGTAGGCCAATTTTAGGTTGTTGGTGTGGAGTACAGTGTTCAAATTGTTCGAGGCCTAAATTCAAAGGTTTAAATTGGGAATGTTTACTTATTGGGCTATATATTAATATTTATTAGTTTCAATGTTTGTTAATATGAGTTAATAACTTAAAAATGTATACATGAACAAATGAAAAATATATATTTTTAAGAAATAAAGTTATTTATGAGAAATTGTATTAATGTAAAATTTTATAGTGAAATATTAATAAGTAAATGAAAATATTTTAGATGATGAAATTAAAAAATTTTGAATAGTGATTCTTCAAAAATCTTTAGGTCAAAATATTTTTTCCAAAATGCTACTAAAGTATTGGAGTGTTTAGAAATATATTCAATAAAAAAAGAATTTCATTTACTTATTTCTAATTAAAAAATATATAAAAAAATAATAATAAAATTTTTAAAAATAATGATAAATAATAATAAAAATGAAAACATCTGACGATTGAACTCCGAGAAGTCCAAGTAGTGATTCTTGAAAATTTCTTAGGTGAGAAAAGATTTCTAAAAATTACCAAAGTATTGGAATATTTAGAAACTCTTTTCAATATAAAGATTTTTATTTTTCCTTAATTTGATTTTTTAAGAAATAAAAATATAAAATGTTTATAAAAGTATGCATTATTTAAGAAATAAATTTATTTATAAATAATTATATCATTATGTAACTTTTAAATATTAATAATTATTGTAAAAGTAAATGAAAAATCTTCAAAGATGAGATCTTAAAAAAGTTTTAATAGTGATTATTAAGGAATCTCTAAATAAAAAAATTTATCTAAAATATCGTCAATGTATTGGAGTATTTAAAATAATTTTTTATAAAGATTTCTTGTCTATTTTAATAAATAAAATAAGAAATAATTTTTTAAATATTATCAAAATTAAATTATAGTTATCATATTTTATTACATGTATTATAAATATTGATTTTGAAGATAAATATGAACCATCGATGATGAGATTTTTGATAATTTCAAGTAGTGATTCTTAAGAAAGTTTTAGGTGAAAAAGTTCCTTTTAATATTGTCAAAATATTAGAATATTTTTAAGGATTTTTCGATATATAAGGTTCTTATTTGTTTTTTCAAGCAAACAATAAAACATAAATAAAAATATGTTTTTTTACAATAAAACTAAGAAAATTAAATTTTAAATATCAAAATTAAGACCTTTTAGTTAAAATTAAAAGATAATATATAATTAATTGATATCATTTTTTAACGAGCACTGTGGGAGTATTAATCATTCTCCATACGTAACCAACTCTCAAACTCAAACTGTTTCGTAAACCTAAAAAATTATCTTTCTAATAAAATTTTAATTAATTTTAAAATTTTATTAAAAAGATAAGTTTTAATATGTAATTAATCACACTTAACCAAAAAAAATCAGTGACTACTCCATTTTTATTTTCAACTCATCTAGCGAACTTCAAAACTATTTCGACAATTTATATCGTAGAGTTTAAATTGTTTAATGCATACACAAAACGTTCTAAAATTGAATGAAAAATTATCTTATTTATTATTCATAGAGTTTTTAAATTTCACTATGATTAAAAAAGTGACACATATTTTTAAAATATTAAAAATAAAAAATTAATATAATAAAAATATATTTGTTAGTCTTTAACTTGGCTTGTGTAATTTAAAAACTTCACATATGATTTATAAAAAACAAACTCAAAATTGGAATTCTTTTTAAAGTCAATAAACTTAAATAATATTTTAGGTTTGATTTTCTTTTCTTGCATTAATGCTGTCATATTAGGTGCTCCCTGTACAAAGAAAAGTCCTATTTGATGTGCTGCTTTGTTAGTTTGGTCTAACATTTTGATATGGGGAAATTAGTTTTGATCATTGAAGAAGGGAGGATTTGAGTAATTTCTTTAACAAACAAAACTAAGATATTTTTTCAGCTAGGATAAATTTTTAAGAATTAAGGGGAAATTTGACGTCGTGTTATGATTCAATATTAAATTTTATCATTGTAATTTAATTTTATTGAATTTTACCAGTCAACTATCTATTTTGTTGATTTTTAGATAAAAATAATAGAATTTAGTTTGAATATTTCACAAAATATTTTGTCAATACAAATTACAAATTTTGTTAAAATATTTTTTATTTCATTAATTTTTTTAACAAAAATAACGAAATTAAAATATTTTATCTAATGTTTTGTTAGTACAAGTGGAAAGTTTTTATTGCAGACATTTCAATACCTTGATCCAGCTAGTTGATGATCTATGACATATGGGATTGTCAATATGAATTTTGAATAATCAAAACTAATTTGGCGGTGCAACTTGGTTGAACTTATGATAAATGCATTTATAGTTCCATTTTTTTTTCAGGTTTTATTTTGATTCTTAGTTTTTAAATTATTTTACGATTCTTTTAAATCTTTTTACAAGGGACGTTTCCAAAATGATATCAATATTATTATTGTTAATTTCATTTCGATATCAATCATATTGGTTGATATGTTCTCGTTATGTCAAAATATAATATAATTAAGGATGATTTTTTGTAATGGATTTGGTATTGAATAATATCAATTATTTTTGTTGATTTTGATTAATTTTAATAATTTTAATAGAATATTTTTTCGGTCAGTATGCGAATATGAAATATGTTTTATAATTTTTAATTGTTTTTGTTGTTTAATTATTTTAACCTAATAAAAATAAAACTAATGAGCAAAAGAATCTTTGAAAATTGGGTTTCTCTTTTTTTTTATTTTATTGTAACTTGTTTCTTTTACACTTTATTTTTCCAAACCAAAGTTTATAAGAATTTTGATCTCTTTTAGCAAAGCAATTGTGCTTCTTCTTTAAAGTTTAAAAATCCTAAAACTAAAATTAATTTCTTTTTATCTCTTTGTTTTTTTAATATATTTTTACATGAAAAAGAAAAGTTTTTATTTAAATACCATATGATTAGATTAAGTATTTAAAAATATCATAATAAATTGATGATATTATTTGTTATACTTTTAAGCTTATTTATTTAATTTTTGAAGATATTGTATATTTATTTTGCATATTATTAGTAGTTTTATTATATAAAATCCATATATATTTAAAAATATATTTATATTAAATCAAAAAATTTGAAATAATATGTTAAAACAACTAGTACCGGCATATACAATTTTTATCTTAATAATAGGAAATTAAAAATTAAGGTAATAGATTCAAAATTATTACTCTTTACAATCATACAAAAATGTATCTATTAAAAGGGAAATAAAATTTATAAAATTTTTTAGAAGGAAATGAAAGTATAAAATTTTCCTTAATTTTAAAAATTCAACTTTAAATTAAGGGTAAAATGATACTGTAGTTTCCTTTACAATAATTAAAATTTTTTTTTTTTAATAAATACATTTTAATATGATAGCAAAAAGTAATAATTTAGGATCCATTATCCTGATTTTATTTCTGCATTTTATTTTATAAAATTTTATTTTCCCAGTATTTACAAATTTTAATAAAATATAAAGTTAAATCCTATTAAAAATTAATCTAGAAATTATTTTTATTAAAAAAGAAAGAATAAAGCATACCAAAATAATTTAAATACATTTATTGGTTAAAAATAAGTTTTATAAAATTTTTTCGGAGGAAATAAAAGTATCATTTTTTTCTTGCTTTTAAAAATTAAACTTAAAATCAGAGGCAAAAATGATAACTTATTATCCTTCGTAATAATTATAAAAATTTTATTTTTTTAATAAATACATGACAATAATAAGTAATAATTCTAGATCTATTATCCTAATTTTTATTTCTTTTATATTTTATTTTATTAAATTTTATTTCTGCAATATTTATAAATTTTGATAAAAATATAAAATTATATCCTATTAAAAACAAAGTTAAAAATTATTTTTAACAAGAAAAAAAATAAAACAAATCCATATAATTTTGACTCTCAATTGGTTGATATTTGTTTTGTCAAAAAAAAATAAAATTTATATATAATAAAGGACTTAATTAATAATATTTACATTCTAACTATAATTTTAAACTTAAACAATAAGTGAATTATGCTCATTTGCTAATAAATCTTGAATGAATTACTTCTAATAAAATATTTTCTTAAGAGATTACAGTAGCAAATAAGGTTGTTGTGTTAGATTGACATAATTTTAGAGAGTTTCAGATTCTACTAGTAATAATTTATAAAAAGTATTTTATAAAATTATTAATTATTATTTACTTCTGTTTAATTAATTGGATATGTGTCATTTCTTTCTTTTTTTTTTTAAATCTAGCTTTATTCATAATAGGATTTAATTTTATATTCTTTTATCAAAACATAGGAAAAATAAATTTTGATAAAATAAGAATAAATAAAGGAAACAAAATCATGGTGAACCTAAAATTATTACTTTTTCTTATCATCCTAAAATATATTTATTAGGAAGAAAATAAAAATTTTTAAATTATTAAGAAGGAAATTGAAGTACCATATTTTTCCTAATTTTAAGTTGAATTTTGAAAACTAGGGACAAAAACGAAAATTCTATTTCATTTTTAAAAATTTTAAAAGTCTTATTTATTTTCTAATAAATATATTTTATTATAATTGTAAAGAGTAACAATTCTGATTCTATTATCTTAAGTTATAATTTTCTCTTATTTTTATGCAATATTTGATTAAAGGACCATACTAACACCATTTTAAAAAGTTAGAGATTATTATAAAATAATGTAAAGATTAAGTATCAAAGTGGGACCTAAATAAAAGGTTTAGAACTATAAATACATTTTACCCAATAAATTAATATGAAGGGATCATTAATTCATAAGGAATTACTTCAATTGATAAAAAAAAATGTTTTTTTGTCAATTTGGGTTTAGTTTTGTAAGAAATATCTTTAAAATAAAATTTTAAATTCAATATGTCATATTGACGTGAGAAAATACAATTTTAAAATTGACTGAAAAAAAAAAAGTCTCAAACAAAGCTAAATATATAAAAAAAACTTAGGATGAAAGTGATTGAAGTTCACATTTGTTGACTTATTCTGTGATTATAAAAGGATGGGAAGAGAGCTCTAAGTCAAGAAAAGAGGCACTTTTTGCATAAATGATTAGTGGGGTCATATTTAATTATCCAAAATAAATATTATAAAAATCAAAATATAAATATGTTTGATTTAATTAGCTTTGTCAACGTCATTGCGTGTAAGCGCAAGTGGATGGCCGCACTAGTCAAACCCCACGAGACTTTGACCTTCCTCCTTTACTCGTTGGATTTTATGAAAATTATATTTTTTTAGTTTTTAAATTTTCCTCATTATATATATTTTATAATAAAAAATTAATATTATGAATAGTTTTTCAATTATATTAAAATATTTAATTTAATATTTAAATTTTAAAAATATTTAATGTGATATTTAAATATATATATATATATATATTTATTTATTTATAACGTTTAGTGGCAGCTACATGGGTCAAATTCTATTGATTCAATATGATATTTTTCAAAAAGAAGAAAATGAGTCCAGACGAAAATAACAAGTTAGAGAAGTTGAAGTTAATTTTTCAACAAAAAGAAAATTGAAATTAATTAATTAATTATTGGAGTAATTCTTTTTTTTTTTTCTCATTGAGGAAAGGGGGTCATTGCCATTTTCAAGCTCTGATTAATTTTTTAATTTTTTCTTGTTATTTTTCGGATAAAATTTTTTTCTGATTGATTTATTTATTGCTATAAATTATTATTATTATTATTATTATTATTATTATTATCCAAATCGGAAAAAATGCGACCATGAAAGATTTGAATCCGACATTTGGAAAAGAAAAGATTCATAATTAATTGAGAAAATCACAAAATCAATGACAATAATTTTTTTTAAAAATTATATCCAGCAGGCCGACTTTCCAAAGAATAAAATGATTGTGATTTGAGATGTTGAACCATTTGATCCTTTAGTCAATTGCTTTAATTTTTTTTTTCTTAAATTGGAGTGCAAACAAAACATAGTCAAAATATTAGGGCTAAACTATACTTTATGTCAATTTTTTTTAATTAAAAAGAATACGAAATAAAAAATTTGGGATATACCTTCTACTTCATACACTAAAAAAATAAAGTTTTTTGCTATACTTTTTTGTGGTTTCACAATGTTTATAAACGATTAATAAAAACCATTAATATTCACAAAATCAAACACACATATATATAAATCTATCAAAATTCAAAACCTTGTTTCCAAGCTGACAATTATATTCTTGTCTTTTGTTTGTTTCCTTGTTGAATTAAAACAAAAATGTTGTTAGTTATGGAAGACATGTAAGATTATTTCAAGGAACAGAACACACGAATTCAAGAATGTTTGGTGATTCTGTATTCAAATTGGATGTACCTAAACATGGTTTGTTACGAAATAAAGAGATTAGTTTAATAGTGGGAAACTTAAATTTAAGCATGATTAATTCATGATTAATTATAATTTTAATTAATAATATATTTATTATAATTTTAATTAATAATATTTTTAAAAATATTAATATTTTAATATATATTTTTAAATTTTAATCTTTTAAGTCCAACGGACTGAATCGATTTTTGGACCAAACTTTTAAAAAATTGATTGAGTCCGACTTATCGAACCCGTGAATAAATTTAATACATAGATACGTCATATAATAAACTTTGTTTTTAATCATCTTCTTAACTTTGACTAATCCTTGTACAATTAGTCAACCAATGCGTGCTTAACCTTGCCTTAGTCTTCCCTTGTAACACTGTTTTTACAAGTAACTTCATTTTAAAATTCATTAATAGTGATGGATTCATCATTCATGATTGCTTAAAAAGATATAAATACTAACATGATTTCCTCTTTTTCAAGTTACCTAATAGAGTTGCATAACAAAGGTAAACCCAATGGATAAAGGAAGAAAAAAATAGTTTTGCTTTTATATTTTTTTATGAATATTTTATGTCTACCTTTTAAACTACTGTACACAAACAAGAACAAACACAATTACTTCCCCTCTATTTTTGTTGTTGCCTCTGTGCTGATAGTTCAATGTTTTTTTTTTTTTTTTTTTTTTTAACCTTAAAATTTTTCTCTCTTTTGTTTGTAATTATAAAATAACAAAAAAGAACTTGAAATTTTCGTTTCGTATCATTTAGTATTAGCCCAAGGTTGATTCACGGGACAGTTTGCAATCTAATTTTTTATAATTTTTTTTATCTTTCGTCAGAACTTAAACATACTTAAATATTTGATTCATGTTGATATTAATTAAGGACTGTTATATATTTTGTTTAATAACTCCACCTTGAAGTGATTTAGTATTTGGTTTACCATATTTTTGTATAAATATTCGAATAAAAAATAGGGAAAACAGTCAAAATACGTTTCTTTTTTATTTCAAATTCTCCTTCTTTCTTTGTTTTGAATGACACTAGGGCTGGAAATTGTAATGCAGGCTTGTAGCCTTTCATGGACCTTTTCGTTTCCCCTTTCTTTTGTTTAAGTCTTAATTTATTTAAGCTTGGCGAAGGCAAAGTTTTAGTTACGTCTGTCAAGGTTGTATTTGGAGCAAAGAATTCTAATTAAAAAAAAAAGTAAGATAAGTTCAACAAATAAATTATCTTCTTTCTAGCTTATTTTTGATGTATCTATAACTAATATGTTCATGCCCTTGTTACACCATAAATTTCATATGAGATTATAGAAGTAGTAGAAAAATAAGATAATCAAAGATATATATATATATATATATATTTATCAATTAGGGTTCAATCCTTGTAAGAAATACTTTAAAAGTAAAACTTTAAAGTCATGTTTGATAGGATATGATAAAATGATATTATGAATAAGATTAGATTAAATAATATCATGTTATTTTACATTTGATACGTGCAAGGATTAAGATAAGATAATTTATTTATTAATCAAAATTATTGATTTAAACTTTAAGGGTATAATAAAACTTGTAAGTTTAATCCTATGTATTAAAAATAATTTTCGTTACTTTAAAATGATTGAATCGTTCCGAGGATGATAATACTCTTTATAATCTTATTTCTTTCAATTAAATACAAATCAAACATAATATAAAATAATTATAATATTATTTTATATATTATCTTATATACCAAAGATGATCTAAATATACTAAATCAGTATGAAAAATGCAACTTTGAAATCGTTTAAAGAAAAATTAAATTCAAACAAAATAAAACTTTAGAAATCCTAGTATTATAAAGAAATGAAGATAATGGCCCAGCCAATCCAGTGGTTTAGTTTTAACAGAAAAAGTAGATAGTGGGCTGGCCAAGAAACTGACCAAGGTCCAAAGTCCAAACCCAACTTTTGTCTTGAACCCTGGACTTGAGTTGCTAGGTCAATTCCTGCAAGTGTGCTTTGAATTTTTGCTTTATATTCCCGCTGCCAAAAAAGCTACCAAGTAGTCTGCAATGCATGTCTGATAATTCATCAGGGGAAGGGGAAACAGGGAAGAGCTAACAAGTACTACAGGGAAGAGTTTTAAAATGACCATACTTCACAGTTCACAGCTTGAAGAACTTATTTTCGTTTTACTTAAAAAGAAAGTATGAATGAGAATGTAATCATTCAGGGGAAGAGGAAACAGATTCAATAGAGAACATGAACTAGTCTTTCTCTTGAATCTACACTGATTGCAATTTGCCATCAGCTTAAACCAACCTTAACCAGCCAAGCCTCCTTAAATTCCAATATCTTCAAGACCTACCAGATAATGTGTATAAAAACACGACGAACTAATTTGTACTCGGAGGTTACAATTGGAGCTAAACTAGTTTTTCTTTCCAAATTTCACATAATTCAGACAATGTCAATAAAAAGAACATGATACAATCAAAAGGTGGCTTGATATTCGAATTTCAATACTTGTAATTCTTTATCTTATCTTCAATTTGTGACCTCCTTTCTACCGAAAAAAGAATATAATAGTGTCAAAACAATCAAGATGCAGAAAGGGGTCGTGGAAATTATACAATACATTATACATGACTTCTCTACATATTCTACATTCTTCACATGCAGTACAGCCATCCTGAAGGCTGCTTTTGGCATCACCTAAATTATTGTTAGACTACCTAGACTAAATATTAAGAATGCCCCTCAATTGTTATAGAATACAAGGTCTTATAACTTATCTCAAATCAGCGTCATCTTCATCATCAAAATCTTGTTCACTTGATGGTCTCATTCTCTTTCCATCTTTTGCTGATGAGGCAGTTCTTCCTTTCTTTGGTTTCCCTCTAAAAGTTAAACAAATAAAAGGTTTATGTTATGAATATGTAAAAGTTTCACTACGGTGAAATGTTAAATTGAAATAATTGAACTTTAAAAATCATTAATATAATATCTGAATTATGAATCTATCATTAATGTAATACTTGAAAAATTATTTGTCAATCATATATTATTATTTGGAGCTAACCAAGTTAGGATAAGTGATACCATTTAACAGATTCTTAATTAGTACAATTATTGCGTTAGAGATTTTTAAAGTTTATGTAAAGTATTAAATATTTAATTATATTTCAAGAGTTAATATTGGTGATATTAATCCAACTCAAAAAGTAAGGATGAATGAGCACGATCATTGGCCATAATTGGCTACTAAGGCTCCATCCTCAGACTAAACTGGACAAAATCAGACCCTCCATCTGCAACAGAAAGGGTGGCAAATCAAAGGAATTCAAAATTAGCTTTTAAGGAAAGGGGGGGGGGGGTAAACATTAGTAAATTAATGAACATGGTTTACCATCCTGTCGAACTCCAGGTTCTTCAGCCTGAACATAAAGAAGAAAAGTGAACAAACCAGTGTTGATAAATCTGAATAACTATCTCAACTACATGAACTTTTGAGGCACAGCCTTGTCATTACCATATTTGCACAACTGATTTCTGCTAAAACAAACGGAAGGTGCAGCAACAATTGCACAAACCAGATAAATAAACAACGACAATTCCATTCACCAACTGATCATGTAAATAATGGTTGATTTTGAGACAGCATGCAACCAAAATTCTCTAGAGAAAGATGAGTATCACTAGCACTGACTTTACATTATGTCAGTTAAATCAGCTCATGTTAAAGTATGTTCATAGATTCCTAAAACCAGATAAATAAAGCATCTCATGTTTCTTTCAAACAAAATGTTGACTTATTTCATATTGGTATTACTTATTATTGAAGAAAATGAATTTGAAAAGAAGTGTTACCTACTAATGCTTGTTTACAATGTCTATTAGATTATAGATAAAAAGGATTACGGGGTTAAAAATAAATTAAAATTAAAAAAAAAAATTGTTGGATTAAAATAAAAAATCAATTATTTTGTATTATTAGTCAACTTGATAAAAGATTACATTAAAAATATTTTAATCAAGAATATATAAAAGTAAAAAAAAAAAAAAATCTAATTGTCGGATGAATTGTTACATAAACAAAATTGATGTTCCACCAAGAAAACGATGGAGAAAATTCTCTCTTACACCCAGAAGAATATTTGCTGTGACTCCTATCCTTAATGAAAACACGAATATAGAAATATAGATATGTTTTATATTTCTTTGAGGGTCACTTTAAAAAAAAAAACCCATCTAATAAAGAAATTAAGGGTAATAATTATTTGGATCGAATTTAATTTTATTTTTTAAATATTAGATAATATTATAAATTTTTAAAATTTAATTTATGATATTTAAATTTAAATTTTTTATATTATTTTAATATAAATTTTAATATATTTAAATAAATTTTGATATAAAATTATTATCTTTATTTTATAAAAATTTAAATATATATAAAAATTAATAAAAATATTTAATTTGATTTAATTTAATTTAATTTTTAATTTTTTAATTTAAAATTTAATAAAATTTTAATATATATTAAAATTAATTGAAATCAAATAAAAAAATTAATTCAATTTAAATCCAATATTATAATTTTAAATCCATTTTCAATTTTTTCAATTTTTTTACTTTTTCTCAACCTAAAACAAATTATGCTAAAAAATTCAATTTTACAATGTAGAAAATAAACCACTGAGAAATAGCCACGTGAGCAAGAAGGATGATGATGGCGGTAATTGTCAGAAAAGAATCGAACACGACACGCCTCTTTCCTTTCCTCTCAAAACACGAATCTTTTTCTCTCTTTTTTTCCAATTTTAATCCAAAAAATCAGAAAAAGTTGAGAACTTTTTTTATTAAATTTTCAAAATTGTTTCGAAATTTCCTATTTCTTTTTCTTCTTCTATCTGGTGGCTTCTTTGTTTTCCTTATTTTCTCTGCATAATAACTCTCTCTTTGTCCCATTCTCTCCAAAGCTTCCCATTTTCTTTCTTCATTTGAAGCAGCTATGTCTTTTAGAGGAGTAAGTCTCTCTTTCTTTGGATTATTTTAGATCTGATCCAGTTTCGTTTCTTTTTATTCTCTTTGTTTTAGCTTAATAAGAGTTGAATTTTTTTCCATGCTGAAACTTGAACAAAGTTGAGGTTTTTGTTATATGGGTAGCTTCTATTTTTGTTTTAATTTATTGGGTTTTTTTTTTTTCTTTGTGTAAGATTGAATCTTCCATGTCTAGTTAGATCTTAGCTTTTAGTTTTACTTGTTGAATTTTTTTTTCCTTTTTGGGTTTATGAAATAATTGATTATTAGATTAGATTTGTTCTGCAGTTTTATTAATTAAAATCTGATGGGAATGTTAAGCAAGTCAAGCTATGTACTTCACTGCAATCCCATTGAGCTTAGTTGAAGTAAAGTTATATCAAGAACACAGCTTTAGGAAAAGAAGGATTTTGATTTTGTACTCAAAATAATGTCTTTGTAGGTCTATCTGAGCTAAGTTGAGGTAAATTGTCTTTTTTGGTCTCCTTTTTGTGCACCTTCCTCTCCAATTGTAATGCTAGCACTGCATCTCGTTGTAAATAAATGGGCCTTTAGATTTGAACCCGGATTAGGCTATTGAATTATGTTAGGTTGGTTTGTTTACTGATGGACTTGAAATTTTATGTGCACTGCTTTGCTTCAATTCTCATATGACATTCATGGCGCTTGTGATATTGGTGGAGTTAGAAATTAAGTATCCTATTGGAAAATATTTTTTTCTGTCCGTTTTCAAATTTACCATTTTTAAATTTGGTGAAAAGCATTGAAAAAAGTTTGTTCTGCTTTGCAGGAAATGTAATAGGTTTTTAGTATAAAAAGTCAATACTTGTTAATTTATGTTGGAGTAAGCATTGAATGTTTAGCATTTGTTTCTGGTTTTCAGGGAAATGCATCATCTGGCATGGGAGTGGCTGAACACTGCAAAAGCACGTACCTAGAACTGCAAAGGAAGAAGTTGTTCCGATACGTGATCTTTAAGATTGATGAGAAGAAAAAGGAGGTTGTAGTTGAAAAGACTGGAGGTCAAGCTGAGAGCTATGATGATTTCACTGCCTCATTGCCTGAGAATGATTGCAGATATGCAGTTTATGACTTTGATTTTGTTACTTCTGAGAACTGCCAGAAGAGCAAGATCTTTTTTATTGCATGGTTAGTTTCTCTTTCAATTGCAAAATAATTCCTTTCTGTTAAAATTTTTGCTGCATTTTCATTATAACTCAGTGAGTCTGATCTAATTGTAACACATCTCATTCTTTCTTTCCTCTTTCTCTCTGTTGGGCTTCTGAAACTTCAACACCATTTTCTTGTCTGAAGTATTTATGGTTGGAACAATTATTTAATCCATTTCCCATATATCTCCATTGCTTTGTTGTTTGCAGATGATCTTTTGGTTGAGAATTTGATTATTTATGCTTTCTTAATACCAGGAGTCGAAGGTTTTAAATTCTCTTGGTTTTCTGAGGACATTCTTGGAACTATTTTCTTCACTCAAGTTATTGTAGATTGTCTTGGGTTTGCTAGAAATACAAATGATTATGATGTATGGACTAAGTGAAAAGAGATGGAGATAGAACGAATACCAATGGTAATTGAATCCATGGATGTCATGCTTGCAAATGCAATGCTATTTTTGTGTTTGCTTGTGAATTTAAAAGTACTTCTTCTGTGATGACTTTTTGTCCTCAGGTTCCATCCAAAATCAAATCATCTTCTTCAAATTGGAAATTAGTTTTTTGCTTTCAAGTCATATTTCCTTCTATGCAGTTTCTGTTCTCAAAATTTGCTTAGTACATCTGGATTTGATTCTTCATGATCTTTTACATTACTAAAAGACAGGGATGTTTTCATTTTTTTACTATCTACTGGTTTGGCACAAATTTGCCTTTATGATCTGGAAGACAAACTGATCTGGCAGCTTGATATATATATTTTTTCCCATACCTTCTGGCATTGAGAAAGAGGGAATTTATATTCGTGAAAGGTATAAGATTTTTAGCTAAAATTAAACTTTGGAGCTGAGTTGGTTTTGTGGTGGCTTTTACACTAGGGTAAAAAAAGAATGTTGTGTGTGATTACAAGGTGCTTCATCAGTGGTCCTGTGTTCTGGTGTATTCCTTCCTTATCTAATGTAATATTACACCAAGTATATCTGCTTTGCTTTCTCTGTAAGGTTCATAAACTCAAGTTGTTTGAGTGTGCAAAGCAATGGTGGGATAATCATGAAATTAGTTTTTATTTCTTGCCATTAACCAGTTGAAGTTTTTGTTGAATTGTAAAGAGAAAACAAGATTGAAAATTAACTGGTGCACATTTTCCTCTTTGTCTCCTCTGTTTTCTGTATTCAAGTCTTGCTCTGTTCTTCTGTAGGTCTCCTTCTGTTTCTAGGATCCGTGCCAAGATGCTCTATGCAACATCCAAGGACAGGTTCAGAAGGGAATTGGAGGGCATTCATTATGAAATCCAGGCAACTGACCCAACCGAGATGGATCTTGAGGTGATTAAGGAGCGAGCACATTAAGCATTCACTGCATCTATGGCTTTCGCATGCTTAGGAAACTCCCTAGAGTTGCTTTTAGGATCGTTTCCTGGTTCAATTAGTTGCTGAATTAAGTGCAGTTATCTGCCTCTGACAGTACATATATTGTGATTGTTAAATAACAACTGCGAAGTCTGATTAGGAGCTCAACGGTTCAAACATCTGAGGTGTTTTGGGTCGTTGGGCTCCTCGTTGCCATGATGCTTCGCAAGTGAGATGGGTGTGATTATGGATATTGGACCCCTATTAATAGAATGGTATTTCAATCACTTGTCCTGCTGTTCATCTCTGATAATAGGGGCTGTTGAAATATAAATAATTTCAACAGTCACGGTCACTGAATCAAATATATTAGTAATCCTGTGGCATTTGACATTTGTTTTCTACTGCTTTTGTTTTATTTGGAGTATTGATAGTTGAAAAGAACCAGTCTACCAAACAAAAGAAAGGTTATAGGCGACTGTTCTAATAATAATGGTGCCTTTAAAATCCACAAGGATGGCCCGAAAGTCGTTAGGTTAAAGTGGAAAAGTAATCCTCTGTAACCCTCGTGATAAAAAAAGTTGGAAACTTAGTTCTAGGATGATGAATTTGGATACCTTTGAGCTTTGACTTCTCAACAGTACCACAATGGGTATAATAATCTTATCACATTTAGGGCCAAATCCAAGGCCATTTCGAGGGGCCAACTACGTCGGGAGTGCGGTTGAATATCACCTTGTGGTGCAGTTGTACTTGTTACTTTCTTCCTAGGGAGACTGGACCTTAGGACAGTCAAATTTTTTAGTGTAAAAATGAAAAATTTTACTGTCACAATGGATATCATTTTAATCTGTCTCTCTAAATCCAAATGGATCGTTAGACAATAATTGCAACTGTTATAGTCAATTAGGCATGCTGAATAAGCAAATTTAATTGTATGATCAAGGTCATGGTACCAATGGTTAAATTTAGGTAGGGGTTTTAGATTTCAGCTATTGTCTTTTCTTGTATGATAATGATCATGGCAGCTAATGGGAAAAGTCTGATTCCAGCAAGGTGATAGATCATTGAAAGTATATCTTCTTTTTATGGTATATATCTTTTGGATTTAGTCAGAGAAAATAGGAAATGGAACCAGATGCTTAACAAAAAAACTTACCCAAATTCATGTGCTTGAACGAGCTTGGTATTTAAGCTCCTCTTCTTTCATTTTCGTTCTATACAAATTGAGGTCCACACTCTCTGGTCCTCTTCAACCAAAAGCTGTTTTGCCAAAGCAAGACGGAAGCAAATTGCAGAACTTGTTAAAAAGGCAAAAAATCTTTCTAAATAAAGTAAATGAAATAAAATAACCTGAAATGTCAGTTAAAATTTACAAAAATTGGGAATTTAGCTGTTCTCAATGCATTTGTGCTCCAGTTAAACAGTTTTAATGAATGAGTCTTGTGACCATGAAAAGGAAAAAAAAACTGTTATTTGATCAAAGAATCACACTTAACAGTTAAACAGTCTTGAAAGAGAGAGATAGAGGGTGTGAATTGAATGAGACAGATAGAGAAAAGACCCATATCTTGGGAACTTTACAGTGGATCCACAGAGCAGACAAGATACGTCTCCCACCACTATCATCAAATATTATATGAGCCCACGTGATCTTGACACATACAAGGATCCACAAGCCACTCCCTTTGCGTAAAGACATTGCCAGTTCCATTTGTTCAAGGGAATGTCACTGTTTAATGTACTGTAAGTAATGAAGAAATGCCATCAATTTTGTTTACCAAACGCTTCAAATCTTTTTTGTCTGTTTTTGCTGAGTTTCTAGCTTCTAGCTACATGGGGTAAAAATGGTGTGGTCATCTTCTTTTAGTTTGGTTGTCTGAAAAGATACACAACGTATTTGTGGATAAAATTCTTTAATGTGAATTATTTTCTGGTGTCTCGGATCTGTATTCTTAAATCGTAGAAAATCTGATCTTCCATTGTATATATTGCAAAGTTCATGAACAGTGCTTTAATTTGCCAACAAGGGTATTGCTTCTTCTTGTGGCTTTTGCTTGTCTATGCTACTAGTTTTGGTAGAGAGGTCTGCATCAAGGTCTTGGAGCAGGAGATATTTTGTATGCTTCTAATGTTTGATTGGTGGAATTGGGGATCAATAAGACAGGTAGGGAAGGCCAAATTGAAGTTTGATTTGGTTGGATATCCTGGATACATAAGAGCAGCATAGAAGTTGCAAACAACCGAATAGTTTGCTTCTTTTGGCTATGACATCAACAGGTCATTTTAACTGTAATAGGGCTAATTAATATTTCTCAGTTTATAGTTCAAGGGTCTTTTGTTGCAATTGAGATATTTTCCAAGTGTTCGGCAAATCTGAGTTTGTTTCAAGTTTGAGTTGCTTGGATGAGTTTATGTGATTTACAGCTTTGTTGATGTTCATGTTCTGGAGAGATTATTCATATGTTTATGAATTCAAACACTTCAGTCTTATCTGAAAGATCTGGTTAGTTCAAAATGAGTAGCAGTAAGACAATAGTCTGGCTTAGGAGGGACCTCAGGATTGATGACAATCCTGCTTTAGCTGCTGCTGCAAGGGATGGTAGTGTCTTTCCTGTTTATATATGGTGCCCTAAAGAGCAGGGCAAGTTCTGCCCAGGTCGAGTATCACGATGGTGGCTAAAGCAATCTCTTGCTCATTTGGAGCAGTCCTTGAAATCTCTTGGGGCTGAGCTTGTGCTGATAAAGACTCAAAGTACTCTTTCAGCTCTTTTAGATTGCATCAACGCTACTGGTGCAACTAAAGTAGTATTCAACCATCTTTATGGTATAGTGATTCCTCGGATTAATGCTGCTTTTTTTAACCGATATTAATTTTAATTTGCTTGTAAGTTTTCTGTCTGATTTTGTTCTTATTACAATCCTTTTTCTTGAGAAGTCTTGTAAGATGTGTCATGTTTCCTGTCCTTTTTCAGATCCTGTTTCGCTGGTTCGTGATCATAGTGTCAAAGAGAAACTGGCTGAAGTTGGCATTTCTGTGCAGAGCTATAATGGAGATTTGTTGTTTGAACCATGGGAGATATATGATGAGAAGGGGCAAGCTTTTACGACCTTTGATGCGTATTGGGACAAGTGCATGAACATGCAGACGGAACCCATTTCACTTCTTCCCCCAAGGAGATTGGTGCCAGCTTCAGGTAAAATTAAACAGAATATCACGTAATTCAGTGAACATTGCAAAATAAGTAACTAGTTGCTGTATCCTTATTAGTGACAGGGACAGTAGAAAGGTGCTCTATTGAAGGTTTGGGCCTTGAAAATGAATCAGAAAAATCTAGCAATGCCTTGTTAGGAAGAGGATGGTCTCCAGGTTGGAGCAATGCTGATAAGGCTCTAACTGAGTTTGTTGAACATAATCTATTTGACTATTCAAAGATTAGGCTTAAAGTTGGGGACAACTCCACATCACTTTTGTCCCCATATCTGCAATTTGGAGAGCTAAGCGTGAGGAAAGTTTTCTGGTGTGCACGGATGAAACAGATTCTATGGAGAAGAGAACAGAACTCTCAAGGGGAAGAGAGTGTAACACTTTTTCTGAAGGCCATTGGACTTAGAGAATACTCCCGTTATCTTTGTTTCAACTTTCCATTCACTCATGAGAGATCATTGTTGAGCAACTTGAAGTATTTTCCTTGGCATGCTGATGAAAACCATTTTAAGGCTTGGAGACAAGGTCGGACTGGATATCCGTTGGTGGATGCAGGAATGAGGGAGCTTTGGGCAACTGGTTGGATACACAACAGAATAAGAGTGATTGTTTCAAGTTTTGCAGTGAAGTTTCTTCTTCTTCCATGGAAATGGGGAATGAAGTATTTCTGGGACACGCTTCTGGATGCAGATTTGGAATGTGATATTATTGGTTGGCAGTACATTTCTGGGAGCTTACCAGATGGTCATGAGCTAGAACGATTAGACAGCCCACAGGTGCGTTCAGTTCCCTAATTAATTTATTAACTGCTAGCAATCCAATGCAGATTACAACAAATATCTCCAATGCCTTCCATTTTGAGGCCTTGTGTTCTATATTCATAGTAACTTGTGATTTACAGTCTTTTGCATCTGATTAGTGCTGTGTATGTTAGTGGAGTATCTTCATCAAGTTTCAGCTTTTAAAAATATAGGTTGTGGGCTGGTATTTTGGACTGCTGATGTGGTATTGCGAATGGAACACATCTTTCTTCCTACACAGTTTAAAAGTGCAAACTCAACTTTACTATGAATAAATAATTGGACTATAGATATCTCATTGAACTCATCCTTAGCATATTTTCTGGTCTGCAAAAGCAAATGATACTGGTCAATGGCGGGTGAATTTTGTAATTGCAGAAAAAGGCTTGTGTTAATTAGCAGTACTACAAATAGAGATAGATCTTGTCAATTGAAACTGTAAGTTATTTTTCTGATATTTGGACCTCATTTTGTGTTGATTTATGGAGTCAGATTCAAGGATCCAAATTTGACCCAGAAGGTGAATATGTAAGGCAATGGCTACCAGAGCTAGCAAGGATGCCAACCGAGTGGATCCATCATCCTTGGGATGCACCTCTTACTGTGCTCAAAGCTGCTGGTGTAGAGTTGGGCTTAAACTATCCAAAACCCGTAAAAGATATAGATACAGCTAGGGAACATCTGACAGAAGCTATATTTAAAATGTGGGAAATGGAAGCAGCTGCAAAGGCGGCCACCTCAGATGGGATGAATGAAGAAGTTTTTGATAATTCTGATGGTATTGAAAATTCTATGGTCCCAAAAGTTATCCTAAAGGAAAAATCTTCTTGTCCAACATATTCATCTAATGATCAGAGGGTGCCATCATTTAAAAATTGCAATAATGGTTCATTGCATAGGAAGAGAGCAAAATATGTGGAAGAAGAAAGGTTGCATGCAGATAAACTGAATAATCTCAATAAAGAAGCAGGGACATCTGGAGGAGAAGACTTATGCTCGACAGCTGAATCT